>NJDD01001330.1:94169-220509 GCA_002245505.1 Calephelis nemesis
ACATCCCGACCTCAGGTTGGCAACGCACTATTACCACCTTTGGTGTCTCTAGGCGGCGTGAATTTCTTACCAACAGGAAATCCGTCTGCTTGTTTGCCTTCCTTTATCATAAAAAAAATCAACAAGTTGTAATGTTTCGGAAGCAATGTCGCCGTATAAGATTCCACAACGGTCTAAAATATCTACGTGACGCTTACAGTAGATGAACACCATGTATCAAGATATGGTATCTACTACTAGGTATATAGGTAGGTCTGACATTTTGAATTTTGGCGCAATGTATATAATCAACATGATTAACATTTTTTGTTAACATAAAAATTTAACGTATTTTAGAATTTCCTACATTAACTTGAAATAGTTTTTGAACCCCCCTTATCATACGATGTCGCATATTGTTGACTCCTTCTTCCTTTTTCGCGTGAATAAAAATGCGCATCGAAATTAGGCCATCCACACAAAAATTATGATGCCACTGACAGATGCACACTTAACCTTCTTTTTCCTCCGGGGTTAAAAATAAGCGGTCACTGAATCACGGTCACAGTTTGTACAGATGTTTATTTTGCATAGCTTCAGCATTTAGCCCCTCTGATGACAAGTAACGATCGTCGTCGCAGACAGGAGACTAAGATTTTAAAAGCTTCTGCCATTACACCGATCACCTGACTAGTTTTAAAACTAATTTTATTTACGTTGCACAGGTGAAGGCTTGGTTAAAGCCAAAGCAGACCAGTTAGCTCAACAGAGGCTATGCAAGAGACGCAAGTATTTAGAAATAAAAAATAACCCGGAGTTGCATGTCTTAGAAAAAGAAAAACGACATGCCAAATACTTACAACGTAAGGAACAAAAAAAAGCATAAATCAATCATAGGAAAAAGTCCATGAGGAAAACAATGGAAAGAAAAACGACAGCGTCGTAAACAGCAAGTATCACAGGGTATACAAATAGTAAATGTTCAAGGTCATGAAAGATGGGGAGACACTGAAATTGATACTGAAGACCCTCTCGGTTTATTCAAAAAAGAAGATTTCCAAAAATCGAGACGGAAGATAAGATACAAAGACAAAGACAAGAGATAAAAAAATGACAATATTACCATAACAACATTAACTCAGTCAATTATTGAGTATAATCAATCTGAGTCAAAATAATTTAAATCAGTAGAAATCTAAGAGAAAGCTTAGTCCCATATCTAACAAAATCGATAAACCGCAGCAAATTTCGTACGCTTGATGAAATTCGTATGATGAAAAATATTTAAAATTGTTAAATTTTACAATGATGACTCTGCCAATGTTATTGCTGCTGGCAAAAAGGAATTTATCACTAGAATTAAAAAGAGAAAGCAAAAAATATAGAACAATTAATTAAATGTCTACATAACACCTCAATTATCTGCGAAAAAAAAATTCATGTTGTTTATAACTGACGACAAATAGTTAACAAAAGAGTGCATTGATTGCAAAGATAAAATATTGAGGTACAAAGAATTTTCCAATGACTTAAATTTAAATATTGAATACGGTAAAAATAAGCAAAGAAGGAACAACAAAAGAAGGAATAAAAAACAAGTGGCAAAATAATAAACAAATAGATAATCTTTAGCCGATATAAGAGAATTAGAAAATTCAACTCATCTTTTTTTTCTGCTTGTCTATACTGTGAAAAATTCTAAGGAAAGTTTATCAGTATCAAAACCAGTAATTGAAGTAGGTATACCAGTTTGCAGAAGAGGTTCAAACTTCTTATTTCCCACAAAAAGTCGACATCAAGTTTATCTGCATACATTAGTTATTAACACATATTATTTTTCTTTAGGGGTTGTACTACCAACATCAGCCCGCACCACTTGTAGTTGTATTCGTCATGATATAGCAGCTATTTGGTCATATTTGATACCGTTGACAAAACAGTCATTAGAAATACACTTTCCTAATGTCACAGTACCGAAACATAACGTTTTACTTTATATCACAAATTGAAAATGACTTTAAGTACTTCAGATATGTTGGAATCATCCATGCACATGGTAAGGGTGCCCCTGATGAAGTAAGAGTAGTTAAAAAGAACTGCTGATGAGGTGGTTCTTTTTTGAGAAAGATATTGGCGTTTTTAATACATTTTCTAAAATATTAAAAGAAAATTTCGATAACATCATTATAAAGGTAGTAACAGAAGGATCTATTAAAGAAAAGTATACACTTCTTCCAAGAAACCTCAAGTCTTTTAAGTGTGCCCTATCTGTTTATCAGGTCATTGGAGACTTATTATCTAGGAAGCTCACACTAAGACAAGCTAGTTTTTTCTTTTGTAATATTAATGTGCTTTGTATATATTTTAAACGTCTTGAATACTAGGATATTAATAATGATTATGGTGATAAAGTTAGCAAATAAAATAACTTTGATGAAGAATCACCTAATGTAGTTATGTTATCTATAGGCAATGTAGTTATGTTATCGTAGCTAGGAAGCATTCCTGTGCCAGGAGGCACAGGCATGTTTTTATCTAAAAGGATGCTGCAGTAACTTAATTGCACTATGTTACCACAGTTACAGTAAATAAACGATTTTTGTTTCTTTTTGATTTTTTGATAGGGTGTTTGAAAAAATAATAAATACACTGCCCGATATAACTTTCAAAAACAATGAAGATTTAGTGCAAAATCTGAATTTACCGTGTACATCTAAATTGCCAAACCAATGTTTTATTAATAATAGCGAATCATAGTTTAATATTGTTCGGACAGTATTTGAATAATGGAAATGTTTTTTAAACTCACGTAACAATTGTGGGAAGGGCCTAAAACTTGTTTACTCTAATTATGTATAATTTTTAGGTTTTTTGATCTTATTAATGAGTATTTTTACTTATAACATATTCCAACACCTAAATATCTATCTCTTTCGAACAATTATTTTTAAAATTATTCTACAATTATTTTAAAAATAATTGTTCGAAAGAGATATTTAGACGGATTTTATGTATATTAATTTATTGGTACTGATATCTGTGATTTTCAATAGATATTGACTGATTATTTTGTAATTCGTTAAGTTCTTATTTCGTATCATCGGTTAAAAAACCAAAGGCTGAAAATTTTCTTATGAGAAATGGTTTTTTGTGATAAAAGTTCAAACAAAGTATGTATTATAAGTTTCGAGGGAGCTTGTGTTTTTAAGCAATTTACGTTAAACTTCTATTTGGTCTCGCCTTGGCGGTCTAGCGGTCAAGGTGTTGGATTTGACTTCATGAGATCTCGGATTCAATTCCCAGGTCGGGCAACAAAAAGAAAATGCGGTTTTTCAAATTTTCTAATTAAAAAATTTTGCTCTGGATTAGATATGTGCCCGGTTGGCGATAGGTTTGCCACCTATCACATTGTAGGACTTAGTGTCTTCGGCTAGTGTCTTGGTTGTGTGTCTATCAACCTCTTCTTGGTATAGGCATGAAAATACTTTTAAGTTAAACTTTAGGCATCTGATGAATACGTTGATTTCTATAGGATTCCAATATAACATTTTTTATAACTTAGTTGATCAAAGTTACTCAAATAATTTAAAACACTGTATTTGATGCAATCGAACCAAAAACTATATTGGTTTAGTTCTATGTCATAAGATTTGTTGCATTATTTTTAATAAAAGTTGATCCTATATATATGTCTACTTTATTACATACCTAAACATATTAAATCATTTACATACATCCATTCAATATCATTAATTTGTGCACTCTGGTTTCCCTACAAAACCCTAATGAATGAAAGATATCATTCATTCGTATTTTTATGGTTTTTCTCAAAAATATGATAAGTACTCGAAACAAAATCTATGTTATAATATTTTCTTTTTCAAATCGTATTAATTTGGTTGGTGTTTATTTATTTTCACAATGATATTAAAAAACACTCTAAATTCATCATAAAATTCGTACAATGAAAATCCACCCAGTAATTTAATGCTGCTGAACTCGATCTTATTGAACGTGGCGCCATCAAAAGAAACGATAGCGAGCGGTACTTTTACGTCATCATTCTTCATTCCTTATTATGAGCCCCCCTACTTAAATCAGAGATGGCAGCACAATGAATGTTTTATGTTTTGTAGAGAGAAATCAAAAATAGAATGCTTAGCAGTAACTTTACTGCAATAGTGATAACCTTGTGATTTTAACGAGAGTAACTTTGAACATAGCGCTCTTTGATAAAAAAATATTAAACGCCTATTAAATCGACAATTGCTTGTAAGAGTTATAGTTATAGGTTAAAATATAGGTCAGGCCTGCAAGACCACTGAAGGAGGCTGTGCAGCAGCTTACCCGGCTAGGTATCCACTTTACCTATTCCTGTCGCCATAATTGCTCGGTCATGTTATGAGCCCCGATTGTCTCTTGACACAGGGATACCCATGTGCTTGTTCGCTGACCTATCACAAAAAAATCATGATAATAAATCATGATAATAATCCGTTGATTTTTAAAAAGGCTCTTTTTGAAAATCAACAGGGAAAGTACTATAATCCTTACACCTATATAACTCAAACTAAATTTGGGTGAAAATTTATGGGGATAAACCAGGGAAAGGACACAGGGTACAATTTATCTCATTCAACTACGAGGAAACTTGGAAAAATGATATTTTAATTTTTCCTATACAAAATGAACGGGTAAAGTTCGCTGGAACAGCTAGTGTTGGATAAAAGTGTTAATGAAAATCGTAACTATTATTCTGTTTGAAGTCGTGGGTAAACTGCTAGTTATAAATAACTAGCTGTTGGCCGCGTGGTTAATGGTCCTACAGGGACGTTTTTTCTTATGTGTAAATCCAAGTTACCCTCTATGTGTGTTCCACATTTCTCGGAAATCGGTTCAGCAGTTTTCAGCAGTAACAAACAAACATACAAAAAGTATCTTCACGCCCATATCCCCGAAGAGGTAGGCAGGGGCACAACCAGGGTACCCACGACTAGCCGAAGACACTAAGTTCCACAACGTGATAGGTGGCAAGCCTATCGACAACCGGACACATATCCAATCCCGAGCAACTTTTTTTTAATGGAAATTTAGAAAAACCCAATTTCCTTTTTGGACCTCACGCATTCAAGTCCTACAACTGTTGCATTTATATTATTAGTACGACCAGCACCCGTTGAATTTTCCTTGTGTTAAGTAAATAGTAATAAAGCTAACAGTGTTATGAATTATAGTTTCAGATGTTACAATAGTAACTTCGCGGAGAGGAAATCCCATGGTTATATATAATGGTTGTAACTTCACCAGGGACAGAGCGTTTGGTGAGAAAATAAGGTGGGTGTGTGGGAAGAAGAGGTGGTGGCAGTGCACCGCAACCATCACCACGTATAACACGGCAGTCATCAAGACCTCTGGTTTCCATAACCATAGTCATTTTCATGAGGGGATTTAAATTTGAAGAACGCACAACAAGTGCTGATGATGCAATGAGCTGAATACTCCAGACTTAAAATGGCAACACACTATTGTTGTTAATAGTGTGTTGTTTTGTGTATGTACCTGACGACTGACTTATTCTTATATTTTTTGCCTTCCAATTCTGTAAAGAAGACTTTTCTTGAGTAAACGTGAGACTTTTTTGTCTGGACGACGAAATAGTCAAGATTATCTTAATCTTTGAATTTTCTTATTCAGTTTTTACGATGTGTTTGACCTAGATACTTTGAATTCATTATTTGCTTGTGATTCAGTAATTTAAGTTCTAGCCCTGATGATGCTGTCATAAGCGAGACCGGTAGGTTATGTACATAATAATAAATTATAAGTGATATGTAAAACAGGAGAAGAGTTTCTTCATATATATGAACATGAACATGAATCATGAACAATGTGCTAGTCAGGTTATTTTTTTAACTTATTCCAAAAAAATATGGTAAAGCTTTAATTATTTTTAACATTTTTTTATTCACTTGATCATACATACATGCGACAGGATTTGCATTTATATAGTAAGTACAACCTTACACAAAGTTTCCAGTGGTCTTGCTGAGTTGCTCGTATTCAGTTACTCAAAAGCGAAACGAAAATTCAAAGGTTGTAAAAGTATTTCTATTTTTTAAATAAATATTATTTCATCATCTATGACATGATATTATTTAAATAAAAATAGATGTGGCATGTATTAAAAAATATATGATTTTTTTAAATCGTGTTTTT
This sequence comes from Calephelis nemesis, assembly GCA_002245505.1. Lineage (NCBI taxonomy): Eukaryota > Metazoa > Arthropoda > Insecta > Lepidoptera > Riodinidae > Calephelis > Calephelis nemesis. The sequence continues at coordinate 100,365 of NJDD01001330.1, forward strand.
AATTTATTCAATTATAAAGGCATAACGAAACGACCACTTGTATTGTAAATGTGTAATAAACATATTCTATTTGTATTCAAAAACGTATCACAATATTTTATTAATTTATTTTGCTCAAAAATACACTTATTTTGAAATAAAGTTTAATTAAGAATAAAGTTGCTATTAATGTTGATAGGTATTGAATAATGATGACAAGATATTTTGACCCTGGGTACAAAGGTCATGGTACTAACATTAACAAAATAAAGTACCATAGGAATCAATGTTTAGCAAAACCTAAGTAAAACTTCAGAAGTATTGCATTGAGCGTCACTAAAACTAGCGGCGCGATGTAAATAATTGTCAACTTGATTTACGTGCGCTTCGATATTCATTCGAAATTCAAAAATTTAGGTTTTCTTGGACTTTCACCGGTAAGTAACTCAAACCAAAGTTGTAGATATTATTTGTTTTATAGATTCCCTATCTATCTATTCTATCTTGGCACTTTATTTTTAAAGGTGAACTCAAGGTCTCTTCAAAAATTTGTAAATGTCGGATTTTTGCTATTTGATTAGGATTTTTATTTTGAGAAGAGGTTTTAAACCCGGTTAAGTTAGACGTTGTCAACAAAATCATAGGGCAGAACGTCTGCCGGATCAGCTAGTGGTTTATAAAACTGCAGGTAACTATGGCGTGGAAATATTACAGGTGTAGTTTTTGTGACGTCGAGAAGAGGAAACCCCATGCTTATATATAACGGCGCGAACTTCATCCGTGAGAGGGCAGTTGGTCCCAAAGTAAGGTGGGTCTGTGGTAGGAAGAGACGATTGCAGTGCATTGCGACGGTGACTACCATTGAAGGAACAATCGTAAGGACGTATGGTCACCACAATCATCTTTAGCAGAGCCCCTGCCACCTCCGGAGAATCCGAACTGTTGTTACTGTGCATTGCAAAGCAGATATCGAACTCTACTTTGCTGATGAAGCATCATTAAAGTATAGGAACACTTTTGGTAACTTAAATAAAGAAAACCTCAAAATCGAGCTTTAGGTACATAAGTAGATATTTCAGAGCTATTAAGCATTTAATTTTTTTAACTGATTTATTTTTTCTTTTATGCCAAAAATGCTGAATTAGAGTTATTAAAATTTGAGTTAAAAACATTATTAGGACTCTTACGGTCACTCAGCAAAAAAGGGACAAAACACTTTTAGTGCTGTCAGATTAATCTATACACGACATTTCTAAAGACGTTTAATCTATCGCTTGGAAAACGTTGATTAAAAAGATCACAATTTGACATGTCCGGACTAATCTGATTCTTCTAAAATGTCCCATCTCTTTTGTTTTTGTTTGATGTGAAAAAGATAGTACACATCTAAAATTAGTTTAGTTTGTGTACATCAGAAACACCACCATTGGCTTTAGAATAAAAGAGCTTTCCTAAAACTTCAAAAGCTGTAGCTGTATTTTTAGTTTAATCGTCAATATTTTTTTTTAAATTTTAAAATAAATCATAAAAAATGAACATATACTATTGTAACATTGTGACAGCAATGTAGAGGTGGCAAGCAATAAAAGTGTGTACTTATAACTTATGCAATATTGTTTATTGTTGATTAGTTTTAATTAATAGTAGTTTATCATTAGTAATAACTTTAGTAAATAGTGTGTATTAATGTTATAACTTTTAATTAACTTTTTTAATACACATTGTAATAATAATATTTGTTATATTGCGAGAATTCGTCCAAGTAATTAAAAAGTAAAATAATAATGTTAAGAATAGACATTACTTAAAATACCATTGTAACATTAATTGTAAATGAAATGTTGGTTTTGCTGATAATATGGTTAAGTTATAAATTAGTGCATATAATTTGGCTATGAATAAAATGAAACGTAAGGTATGTTCACGCCCATACCCCCGAAAGGGTAGACAGAGGCACAACCAAGGCAGGGCACTCGATATTCTGCCTACCCTGCAAGGATCTTGGTCTGAGTATATGTGTGTATGTACGTGATATCTTTAAAAGTCGTCACTATACTACTTATTCTTACTAGGTGGTAGCGACTTGACTGGATTAGTATCGCCAACTTACCTATTCCTGCCGCCATAACGTCAGCGTTAGCTGCGACGTGCTTCGGTTCGGAGGATAAGGTCTTACTTACTTTTGCTCGAGGCCTAAAATGTTAAGTTTGCAACGCATCTTTACCATTTTTGGTGTTTCCAGGTGGCATCAGGAAATTCGACTGCTTGTCTGCCTTCCAATATAAAAAAAAACTGTATTACGCAGTGTGGTAAAAGGATACTTTTTAAAAACCATCTGCTTGTTTTTAAATATTTTTTTTTGTAGATATTTATATACAATTTTAACTAGTAATTAGTTTTCATGTTCGTCTAGAAAACAATAGAATCGGTTGTTTAAATACTTTTATTTATTGTTCATATAATCCTCCTTTTTTAAGCTTTAACCAGTTTAAGACTGTGACGGCCGTCTTGCAAGTCTTACATACATATCTTCACGCCAAGTGCCTTACGTCGTAGGCAGAGAGTATCGAGTGCCAGACCTCATGACCCTGACAAACCTGTCTGGCTTCTTTCACACTCATTAACCTTTTCATACAAGAACGTCGGTTTCGGAGACTCTTGACACCACCCTCAGATAATAACCGAGTGAACTGATCATGGAAACTCAACCTTGGTCTCCCCGGGTACCTACATCTATCTACATTTGCATTGTATATTTGCTTTTTCAATGTTTCACCTGCCATTCTTGCCACATGACCGAATCAGTCATTTATGAAATCATTCAGTCTTTATCTGTAGAATATGACATTCGTAAATAAGACATCTGAGTTTGATGTAAGTTTGACCTCGTCTAAATGTAAGGCTAGATAAAAAAAAATTATACTAAAATAATCTTATTCACTAATATTTTTTTACACAGTATACTTTAATGCTTAAGAATATTTTTATATTTGTAAAAACACTCGATGTTAAATACTCATATTTTTAATAATACAGGGAACAACAGAGCAAAGGACGAAATGTGATTTTTATTAACATTAAGTATGTTCTTTATTAACAGTATTCTCGCTTTCTGCGGTCTGTAACTTTGGCCTACAACTTGAAAATGTACGCTTTGAGTATACGGCTTTTATTAAGCTAAGTCCAGATACGTTCTTTTGTCTGTAATGTTATGATACCTCTTTTCTGTATCAGTATTGTGTTCCAAGTAGTCTGGACGCACATAAAAATAGCACGTATCTCCGTCGCTCTTCGCTGTTTAATTCATTTCTATGTCAAGTGTCGTCTGACCATGCCATCGATGTCGATGTCGAGAATTGGCGACTTCGTGTACTTCATTGTTATTCATGATATTACAACAATTGGAAATCCACAGACGAGAAACCGACTAGCGATAGATTAGAGCGTACCTGTCGCCGATTACCGTATTGTATCGAAAGAGTATCCGCACTAGCGTTCTTCGATCGCGACGCTAGTACTGTAACGGATAAAATAACATGTCTTTACCCAGCTTTAGACCATCGACGCGCCTGTCTATCATGATACTGCGAACGAGATCGGAAAAAAATTGAAATTATTAATTTTCCAATTTTGTTTTGCTGTCCGACCCGGGAATCGAACCCGGACCTCAAGAAGTCAAATCCGATGCCGAACCGCTAGACCACAGTGGCGATTCTTATTCTTATTATTATATTATTTCTTCAGAAATAATTATGTAGTTTAACTTATTCCTACATACCTAATATATCGTGGTAACTCTAGTATGGCACTTGACAATTAATGAAAGATATGAAATATTGTTACATTCACTATCAAGATAAATAACCGTATCATTTAAATATTTTGGTGACGTTTTAGCCTAACTTCTGTTTAAAAGTATACTTAGATAAGTACTTCATAAAAAAATAAACATTCTTTGAATATGTGTTCTAATAAACGTTGTGTAAAATTGGATTCTCAACCAATAAAACGCTGCCGCTTTACCTTCCTTAGCATGCTATTTGTTGGAAAACAAATTTTTAGACAGTGTTTCGTAAACATTTGTCTTAGTTTTTTTGGTAAAATGGTTAGATTTTAATAATATTGGTATTTAATCAGTTTGATCTTTTCTAAATAAGTTGTGGTCTGAATAAATCTTGTCTAGATTTGATTTAAATATTAATGTTTACAATATATAATGGCCAATAAATTAATAATAAATAATATTTAGGCGTTATCCATTTTCAGGCAGAAGGCTAGATGGCTAGAGATTCTGTCTCTATCTTCAAATATTTTTTTTATCAAAGTGAAGTATCCTCAATCCCTGTTTCCGAAGAGGTAGGCAGATCTACAATTTTAATACACGGTTAGCCGAAGTTACTTGTTTTGTCCATTATGTTATGTTATGTGCGCTAATCGGACACTTTTTAAATCTCTGACACAGTTAATTTTAATAGAAAAACACAGTCGCCTGACCCGAGAATTGAACCCAGGAACTCATGTAGAGTTAAACGCCAACGCCGGACTACTAGACCTCAGAAGTGATTAAAACCTTGATTTGGTCTTGTATATTTCTTGTGCATTAAGATTTATAATACAAGTAAGACTAGGTTAGGTGCAGAGACGTTTCTGAGACTTATTATTTTTTTATTTACGTTTTGTTAATAATTGTTACAGCATGACGGGTCTATTTAATTTTATCTATAATGACTGTCTTCAATATTAGATTGTTAAGAGTTTGAGTTAGAACCTAAGCAAAGATTGATTAAAAAAGTTTTTATTTGGAAGAGATTTCTTTAAATGGAAAAATATGTGTGTATTGGTGTATGTAAGAAGTGAAACTTCTTAACAGAAGTAACTGAAAAAAAGTGTTACTCCAAAAGAACTTTACATGTCGTCAGATCTTCAAGCTAGTTTCAAACAAAAATCACAAAGAACACAGTATGAATTTTGACGAGAATGTACAATAGTTTTTTTGTGGTACACTCCACTAGATGTCAATGAAAGTAACAGGGAAATGTGACGGTACTTTTCTTTCATACGTCGATAACGAAGTTTCCCTTCCAATATGTAACTCCACGCAGATGAAGCCGTGGGCGTAGACTAGTACAATATTATGATCATTCCAGACAAGAACGTGAATTGCCTATTGTGATACTATAGATATGTTGGAATTATTGATGTAAGTTTTTTTTATCATAATGTAAAAATAATTTGTTGTTGATATTCGTAAAAATAAAATAAAAGTTAAATAAGAAAAAAAATATTTTTTTTATTCTTCACTATTTATCTGCATATCAATTTACAAAATGGTAATTTAAAGGATATTTTGTCAAATAATAAATTTGATGGGTTTTGTATACTATTGGTGTTTGGTTCAATAACAATTAGATATTGGTAATTTCAAGTTAATTGTCCACGGACTGTCATACAGTGTATTTAAACAAAGGAGATGGACCACGTACACCAACCCTCCGCATGCAAAGGCTTTTTAACTGAACATTTTTTTTAGTAAATGCATCCGTTTAGCTTACGTGCGTGCGTGCATGTGCGTGCGAGCGTGTGTGCGTGCGTATGTGCGAGCGTGTGTTTGTGTCTGTGTGGTATTAGAACTTTTTAACGGATGGACCGATTTTGAAGCGGATTTTTTGTTTGGAAGCCGAGGCGATGGAGATGGTTTTCAGCTATATTACACGTTGGTTTTAATAATGGTTTTTGAACATTTTTATTTTTGTGTTATCGTTACTCTAGAATGTTTACTCTAGTTTAGTACGGTGGTATTTCCAGATACGGTGCACCATGTATTTGAAATGAGAGACCGAAAATTTTCATTTTATGATCTGGAGATTGCGCTTCATCAATGTTCTAATGATTAATTATAGAGATCCTCTTCATCATATCAGCGATTACATTGACAACATACACAACATTTGACAACATAGGTTTTAAAATGAAGAAACATTAAAAAAAGATTCTGCCAGGTAATATGTCAAATCAAGTAATGTGGTGCCATCTGTCACTGTCACATAATGTTAAATAAGACTGTTTAAACATATTTTCATACCAAGACTCTTGTGGGGTAGTCAGAGTGATATAGTGAGTGTCGCGATTCCTTCAGACCTGTTTAGCTTTCTCCACTTTCATAACTATTTTCATCTAAACACGCTGATTTCGGAGGCTCTTGAAATAATTTTTGGGTAATACCTGAGCGATTAGGTCATGAAACGTCTATCTAGGTGCTTACAATCATGTATATCAATGACTGTATGTCTGCTTTTGCCCAGTTAGAAGGAGATCAGTGACTTACTTTTAAATTCGTTTTTTGTCTGCTGTCAGCTGTGGTATGTGCTTATACTGCAGTAATAGGTAAGTTGTTTGCTGCTTACCTATTGCTGCAGTAATAGGTAAGTAAGTAGCACCCTTGGTCAAATTACACAAGTTGAATCTAAACTCAAAGTAAATAGAATCTATACTTGCTGTCGCCGGCACTTGGTGGAATTCCATTGCACACACACGTTTTTTTGTAGTTAACACTTGTACTTATCCACAATATACTTTATTTAGCACTTTCTGTTACTTTCTAACCAACCGGTTTCACTTTTTACAGCATCATCATCATCATCATCATAGAATGTAACAGTAAGTGTTAAATAAAGTATCTTGTGGATAAGTACAAGTGCTAACTACAAAAAACGTGTGTGTCAAAGTAAATAAGTCATATTTTTGTCTAATTCCGAAAGCGTGTTAGTCAAAAATACTAATAGAAATACGGTTATGAGAATACATTTAATAAACCGCCTCGTTGGTCGAGTGGCTAACGTACACGCCTAACTAAATCGACCAAAGGCGAGACGCGGGTTCCATTCCCGACGGGGGTAGGCATTTGTGTGATGAACATTTAGATGTCTGCATTTCCGGGTCTGGGTGTTTATTAAATATATTCTGGTATCTATTTAAGTATTTCTATGTATTAGAATCGTTGTCTAACACCCATAACACAAGCATATAATTTGTTTACTTTGGGGTTAGATTCAATTCGTGTCTAGAGATGTTTATTTAGTAAATACTTAGTGCCATAAATCAAGCATCGAACCTGAGCGTTGCGATTGATGGCGTTGAGACGGTAACATCTTGACGCCTCGAAAAATCAGAGTAAGCCTTTAAAAGAATACGAATGTCGAAGTGTGATATTTTGGAGGCTGCTAAATATTAAATATAGTTTTAAGAAAATGCAAATAGTAAAGCGACAATAAAAACTGCTATAAAACAAACGGGTTCATATGATGTTCCTAAACTTAGCCTTAAAAGGGGATTTCCCGATTAATGTTGCTGTGATAGTTTTTAGTACATGCGCTTATATTAGTTGTTAGTTTTAATCGATTGTAATTTTTTTGTGGTTTTCTTTTGGGGTGGGTATATGGTATTGTGATTTTATTTTTGGGTAGGCATATAATATTGTGATTTTATACGATTCTACTGAAAGTATATAGCTGCATCGTAAAAGCATTGCCACGCTTACTGTTTTAGAAAAAAAATTACCTCAGATAGGATTTTATCCCTTACGTTAAGATTTTTTTAATGTTCGTGTGCGTTATGTGTGTAATTTTTTTACATTTTGAAATTGATCATTAGCCCTGGGCAAGTGCTAAAATTAAAATATTATGCTATTTCACATTGCAAAAATTTTATCAGTTAATCAGTCTATAATTATATGAAATGTGGGTATTAATTAACTTGTACAAGTTAAGTGAATATGTTTCTTTCTTTTACACGACTATAAAACATCAAATGTGTGAGAACTATATTCTAAAAATTCGGCCAGTTTGATGCTTTTTAATTTTGTTGATTTTTCAATAAATAAATTGATACAATATTTGTTTTGTGTCTTAATTTGAATTATAAATAGATAAAAAACCTTTTCGTAAGTAAAAGTAGGTATTGTATTATCGTTGTAGTTTTTTATTATTATGATGGGTAGTATTTAAAAGTTGAAGTACCCGTTTTGATATACTAGTCTGGCCATAAATATTGTCACTTAAAAAAAACTTAATGTTATATTGAATTTGGAATCGGTCTTCTAATTATAAGATCAAATAACTGTTTTCTTATGAAAGTAAAATAATGTTTTCTTATATACGTGCTAATTCGTGACAAATATTTTCATAATATTCACAGGGCACGGGATACAAAGGACGGCATTTCTATAATGAGTACAAAAAGTACATATGAAGTCAAATGCTATTCTGAAACTCTTAAACACCTTGGTGTAGTAAATGTTTGTGTAAACTTGAAAAAAATTGTTCTGACTGTAATGAGAGTGTCATGTTCCGGTCCAGAGGGTAGGGTATCCGATAAGTTTGCACAATAATATTAAAACCTCGGCCAAAAGCGAGCAACAAGAAAGACGCACCTAAAAATCTATGTTGTCTTTAGGCAACGGATATGTCTCACCATCAGGAGGGTCATGTGCTTGTTCGCTGCCTTATCACATAAAATAAATAAAATTGTAAATAAACCACCTCAGATTGTATCATAGATCTGACCGTTCACGTAGTATTCGTACGACAAAAACTATTAAAGAAGCGAAGGCGATGATTCGAAAAAGCGCAAGATGTTATTGAACAGGAAATGAATGTAGCATGTAATGTCTAGAACAATATCGCGTATTTTATGAGATGACTTGGGACTTGCAGCTTTGAACGATTGGTAGGGACTTCATCAGAGCTGAAAAGTGGTCGTAGTCTAGTCTCGGTCTTAATTTACGCGATGATTTACGATCAGGATTAGCGAGAAAAGAATTATCTCAACACCGTAATAATTTGAAGGGCCTAAAACAATCCTTAAGATTAACAGAGAAGGGTTTTCCCATGAAGGATGGCATATTCCTGGCGTCAAGGTTTGAAGAACTAAATATTTAAGCTATATTCTTAAATTTTATTTTACTAATGTGTAAACTAAAACAAATTATTACAGTGATAAATATTTCAGGCTAGTAAAAACATATTTATTCTTTAAACAATATTTATGCCCAGACTAGGTATATTTAAGCGCTTACAAATATACCTACCTATAGTATCAATTTAGAACCCAAAAGCGAAAGCTTTAGGCCACAAACTGGATCTCAGCGATTGCGGGGCGGTGGCAAGAGCGACGCGATCTGACACATAGATTGTTATTGAAGTGAACTGGGGGGTTAGAATGAACCACCGTCGTCTTGAAACGAACGTTCGTTTCGGGCCGCTTATAAATGTCAAACTCAAAAAGCGTAGAACGTTCGTGCCAAACAAAACGTGACGTCGGCGATAGACGTTAGACGTCTGACAATTGACAAATAACAAATTTGATATTGACGTGTTTTAAGTCGTGTCGTCATAGACAAAATTTTGTTTTTTCATACCAATTCGGTCATTACCCTTCGTTTACACGATATCGCTTCAAGTTATGATTTTTCTAGCTTTATAAAAAACGATAACGTTTTGAAACGAAACGCATCGTCCAATCGAAACGACGCGATCGCGCCGAGACGAAAGTGCTCATTCTAACCCCCCTGGATGTCAGCGGAGCGGGAGCGGAGCGATATGGCCGCTGACATCGAGTTCGGGCATAGCTCGCCTCGCCCGCGACCGCCCCGCTCTCGCCGCCGTCCTGCAAATCGTTGAGATCCAGTTTGAGACCTTTGGCTCAGCTGGCTACTGGATAAAACCTGTTAAAGTTACTATTATCAAAGTACTTGTACTTTTACTACTAGTTGATTAAATAACTTATAGTACTAGTACCTATATTTGGCGACCAGGTGGGTTATTCTGTATCTTTTTAGTGATGATCACTGGGTACAGTGTACATCAAATAGCTGTCAAATGACGTGTTTTGTTTTTCCTATAACCTGTGACCAACAGAAATACAATGAAGATAGCAAATACAAATCACGTCATTTGCCAGCTATTTGATGTACAGTTTACCCAGTGATCATCACTAAAAAGGTAAGTACAGAATAATCCACTTGATACACTTAGAACAAAATTTTGTAGGGAGGAAAATCTCTCTTCAGCTAAAGCATACAATTGTATACTTTTTCTTTCATTGATAGATTCATGTTAAGTTATAATTAAGGTGTTTTAAAACTTTCGGTTTTACGATTGCAGATTATGAGAACGGTATTTTTATACCAGGAAGAAAAAAACATTTATTAATGCTAGACTTTTATACCTACTCTCAAATAAACTACAGCGGCCACTGGGTTTGCTCGTCTAAGTCGCAGGGTTGTGCTGCAAAAGTTAGACGAGATAAAAATGGACTGATACAAAGGATAAACACACTGCATTGTCATCCTCCCCCGAAGTATGTTGTGAAAAATGGTATTTATTTTAAGGTTTAGCTTTTTTCGTGAAAAAGTAACAAAAATCCACATTTGTGGATTTAAAATTTTATCAAGCAAATGAGGAAAATAGAAAAGTAGGTACCTCCCTATGTACTTATTGTTTTAAAATAATTTTACTAATACTATAAATGCATAAATGTGAGGATAAATGGACGGACGGACGAAGTTTGAAATTTCATTGTAAATAGTATGTGGTGGTTCATGACCATAACTTTGTTAATATGGTTGCCAATCGTTTTACGCGACTTATTTAACCCATGTCAAGTATAAGACCACCACCGTAAAGCTACACATTACTACTGAAGGTTAAGCTCCTAACAAAGAACTGATGTCGTTTCCAAATATTGCTGACTCACTCTAATGTACTGGCCTCTCTTTTAGAGTGTCTTGTAAAGTCAATTAACAAAGTTAAAACGTGAGATTCTCGTGTCGCGGTATGCGTGATTGAACACCTCCGAAACGGCTCGACCGATTTTCGTGAAATTTTGTAAGCATATTTAGTAGGTCTGAGAATCTGCCAACATCTATTTTTTATACCTGTAAATGCAAAAAAGTAGCAGAACAACGTCTGCCGGGTCAGCTAGTTTTATTTATATATCTGTGATTGATTGATGATCAGATTATGTTCATCATTTGATGTCCAAGACTAGGTAACGTGGACGTCCATTGTTGGGTTTTAGATGTCAGTAACTAGTTGAAAAAAGACATAATATTTTTTTTTGAGAATTCAATTGAAACCATTTGCTTTATAACATCACGCGTTACACACTAGAAATGTAAAATAACTTCTTCACTTTACACTTTAACCGTCTTATTAATAAATACTGAGGAAAGTACTCCAAGGTTCAACCTAGTATTTATTGCAATGTTACACAGATAATAATCGGCTTAAGTTTATTCCCACGTTAGTCTATGTTTTGTAATATGATGGTAAGTGATGGTCAGTACTACAACTTTCACAATATTGGTTTTTACGAATTATGGTCGAATTTCTACCAACGGGCGACCACTACTAAAATTAAATTACTTATGTGTCACGAAATTGTTAAAAGACCCTCGATGTCCTGCTACTTCGGACAAAAAAATTGTACCCCTGCAAATGTACCTACAAACTTTCTAAGAAGTATTTTAATTTTATTTATTGTTAGTTTTTAGTTTTTTAAGTATGTACCTAGTATTATTTTAATTTCACATGTTTTGTTAAATATGTCAGGATGCATCTGGAGATCCGTGTTCTTGATTGATGACCTCTAATATAAAAAAAAGTATTGTTTCTTTCTTTTTGTTAACGTAAAAAATATCGAAGGATTTAATTTATGTGGTTGTTAATTTTAAATATTGTTGCAATGTATGATTTAATATTTTAAAAGATTTATTTACAGTTTTTTATATAATTGAGAAAAATAAAATGCAATGTTTTTTAGTTTAAATATGTGTATTAGTATGTTAATAATAGGAGGAATACAATATCCATTGCTATATTTTAGACAGTATATAACTGTACTGGACGTAATGTAGACGTGCCATTTCTTTTTTAATAAAATAAAGAAAATTTGAGACAAGTGTGTATGTTTTTTTGTATAAATAAAAAACAAAGTTAGCAGTATACTGCTATCCTTGTTGTTTTTTGGAATCTATGTCATTTCCTTATCTTTTTTTGACAAATATGACTGACATAATGGCGCTAAGAAAAAGTTTAATGTCGGCCTGATTTGTTGCGAAACTCTTTATCTTAGCGAAGACTGGAAATAGACATTACGCTATAGTCTTCAACAGTAAAAGAAAGATTAAATACAATCTTCTAGTAAAGTCTAATTACATCTTTGATTCTATAGCATCAGTTGGTGATTTGCTATTGCCTTTAAAAATACATTAATTAAATGAGTAAGTATCTTCAAGCCTATATCCCCACAGAGGTGGGCAGAGGTGCAACGAAGTCACCTACGATTACACTAAGTCTCACACTTCGATAGGTTGCGAACCTATCGCCAACCCAACTCTGGCAACTTTGTTTCTATAAGGGAGTTGAAAAAAACACATTATCTTATTTTTGTCACCTCTGTTGTCTTGCGGTCCAGGTGCTGGACTTGAGTTCATGAGGTCCCGGGTTCGATACCCGGGTCAGAGAACAAAAAAAATGTTGTTTTAAAAATAAATGTTGCTCGGGATTTTTGGCTATCCTAATACTTTAGCTGAAAAGAAGATCTTTATGTGATAAGACAGAGATCTTAAGATAACTAATGTAGCCCATAGGCATAGGCAGTACATGTTCGATCGGCTTGTGGCGGGGCTGTTAGTCCTATTGTTCAAATGTTGTTTTAAAAATTTAACCCGGTGCGCACCTACCTTAAGCTTATAAATTTATGTAATGGAAGAGAGGTGTTGCTTAACTCAATCCTTATACCTTACCTCGTTCTTAAAGGGTGACTCCATCAACTATCCAATTTTTTTTGTAAATTAGTACTAAAATGCTTTTAATTTTTAATTGTATAAGTTTACCGGTTTCCTTTCTGACAAGAACAAGAGACTGTCATTATGGTGACCGAAGAATATATAGCGATGATCCCTACCAGGCAAGTTTTTGTACGGCACTCTACCATCATGTCTTGGTGGTAATAATAACCCACTAAACCTATGCTTGCCTTTTACGAGCTGCGGGGCAGAGAGGCATATAGTGTATTCTACTCAGATTCGGACCAATACGGGCGAAATTCGACAAGGAAGCTAATGAAAAGTTAATAATTAAAAACCATATGATCATAATTAAATAATAAATAAATATTTATAATCAAATCACTCGGATATAATCTGAGGATGGTGACAGGAGTCTCCGACATATTGTTGTATGAAAAGGGTAATGAATGTAGAGGAAGCCAGACAGGTCCCCTAGGATCATGAGATTTGGCACTCGATACTCTCTGCCTCCCTGTAAGGGACATGGCATGAAGGTATGTATATATGTGTGTATAATTAAATAATTTAGATGATTAATAACACTAATTCTAGTATTATGACTAATACGTCATACTTCTACAATTGTTGCCAAAAACTATGACAATTATTATTTGCATAAAAAAAAGTTTTTTACATATCTTAGTCAATCTAAAGTGGAATCTGAAGTAAAGTTACGATTTAAAAAGAAATATAAGTGTTAAAAAGATAACTTAAAATGCTTAAATTTCAGTGGGTAATATTTATAAAATACCAACAAAACGGGGAAAGAGTCTTCTCTTGATCGATGGGTATACATATTCTCAAATAAACCACAGCGCTCGATGGATATGTTCTTCCACAAAAGCTAAGCAATGCAGCGCTCGTCTTCGATACGAAAAAGATGGCACACTGATTTTCATACAAACAGAACACAATCATCCGCCTAAACGCTTATTATATCCTGGTACTGCCGAAACTGGTACCTTAAGCAATATTGAAGCTTATGTATCTCTATGAATAACTTAATTAAGTATCGCCATTATGTTATTTGTTATAAATTTATAGTTTACATAAATTAAAAGAATGTTTAAATAAAGTTACCATTATGAATGTGTATTTGCGGTTTACTCTTTCGCAAACTATAAAAACTAAAATAATTAACTCTGTACATGCACATATCATATAATAAAGAGGTATTCCTTATCGGTTCAGAAATTAAAGAGACATCCATTGACATAGGTTGATCGCCTCGTTGGTTGAGTGGCTAGCGTGCTCGCTAAATACATCGTCCAACCGCGAGGTGCAGGTTCGATTCTCGACGGGGTGTGATGTGGGAGTGATGAACATTTAGATGTCTGCATTTCTGGGTCTGGGTGTTTATTAAATTTATTATGGTATCTATTTAAGTATTTCTATGTATTAGAATCGTTGATTAACACCCTTAACACAAGTAAATAATTTACTTACTTTGGGATTAGATTCGATTTGTGTAACTTCTCCAGGGATATTATTTATTAAATCATAATATACGTAAAACGAGTAATCACAAAAATGTGTTAAAAATAAATCATTTTGGATTCTTAACTTTTCTCAAACTAAATATAATCCTGAAATTAAATTGTTTCAATGAACCACCTCGATCATGTCAGCTTTAAAACAAAAAAACTGCATAGAATCGGCCCACCGTTTAAAAGTTATAATGCCACAGACAGACAGACATACACACACAGTTACATGAAACTTATAACTCCCTTCGTTGTTCATTGGGGGTTAAAAATAAGTTAGCTACAAATACGTTAAATACAAGGAGCTATATAAATGAAAACGAAGCATACTTCTACTTTATTTTAATACGCTTGAGTTTTTAAGTTTTATTTGTAAATTTAAATATAATTTTAACGACATGTTTAAGGATATGATATTATTAAAATACCAACAAAGAGTGGAAAGAAATACCTCCTCATGATTGGGGGATATACATATTATCAGGTTAATTATAGTGCTTCTTGGATCTGTTCTTCTACGAAGGCAAAACACTGTGATGCTAGATTTCGTCGTATCAAAGATGGCACTATTTATTTTATATGTGACAAACATAACCACCCACCACCACAGTATGTCCAAAAAGGTGGAATATACATCAAAGTGTAAAAGTAAATAATTTTTCTCATAAAATTACATAAATGTTCAAAGAATTGTTTACATTTTACGTGTGTTGCGTTTAAAACAATGTTTAAACACGTTTATGTTTTTCTCATAAAGTTATTTAAATGTTCACAGTATTGTTCTAATTTTACTTTTCAAACAATGTTTAAACACGTTTAGTAGTATATTTATAACCGTTTTGTTATTTCTATCCACACAAGTAGTGTTGTTTTTTATGATATTGGAAGGCAAACAAGCAGATGGATTTACTGATGGTAAAAAATTCACGCCGCCTAGAGACTCCAAAGGTGGTAATGGTGCGTTGCCAACCTGAGGTCGGGATGTTAGTCCTCGAACATTGGTGAGTCGCTACGAAACTCTATCACCTAGTAAACATGTGTATAATTATTTTCTCTTGTCAGCATTTAGTGAAATTGCAGTGTATCATAAACACTGTACAGTTCAATTACTAAAGGAAGTGTTTTAAGTCCGGTGAATTTGTAAAATCCGCGAGGTTGGCAACACATTAGTCATTAAAAAAAAGGATGTGTGTAAGGATTATGCTTATCTTTCTGAATTTGGAGAATCAGTTCAAGAGCGCCACGATTCAGTTTTTTTTATTGCTGTTATTGATTTTTGTTAAATTTGTTATTTAGCAAAAGTAGTTTCGAGCGCCTTGTATGCGGGAAGTTTTTGTGATTATAAAGTTTTTTAAAAATAAAATATGCTCATTCAATCCTGCTTTTGTATTCAATATACTGCATATTTATACGCTATCACTAATCTTTCCTACTTATATCGTATCACCGTTATTACCAGTTTTTTCTGAGTCCCTGTTACTCGAATAAAGAATTATTCATTCATTCATTCGTAAACAATGTGTCTGATATTTTATAGTTCAAATTCTAATCTAGTGTCTTTGTTTTTAGTTACATGGGTCAAAAAACCTACTGGAAAATTTTTGGCTGTGGTCAACGGTTACACTTTCTACTGTCACAAGAAATTGACGAGGACGAACGTTTGGAGCTGCACTCACAGTTCACAGTGTAGAGCCAGACTTGTTGTATCGAACGATGGTTCCAGAACTGTGATGAAGACGTTCTTGGATCACATCCACGAACCCCCCAGCTTTGTAATCCAAGATGGATTTATCTTTCGGAGTGGGTATAAGATAGAAAAAAACATCCTCCTTCAAAATTACAATAATTATAATCCGAACAAGTAAAGAGACGGAAATCGGATTTTTCGCAAAATACCCAAAGACATCTTGGAATGCCAAAGCGTCTTGCCAATAATACGTATAAAGCGTATTAAGGTCTCAGCACACACCTCAACTTGGAAAGAATCGTCTCCAAATCGCCTCGAGCCGTTCTTTATTGTTTCTCCATACTGCAACGCACACTAATCGGAATCGTAACGTAATCGCCGCGCCCTGGAACAGGCTTGCGTTTGGCGAACCGTAAGCGTGGTGTCGTTTAGCCGTAGCTGAATTGATGTACAGGAGCTGCTGATACTGTTTGGTTACGTGCATACGTTAAGTTGACGCCTGGTTGACGGCGAGGCGCAAGGCGATACTGTGACTATCCCTTTCGGAGTTGATATGTGTGCTGGGACCTTTAATTATACTTACTCGTATTTTGCCTTGAGCGAGCCAAAATTTTTCGGAATATTATATTCATTAGCTTTTATATTACTGCTCATTTAGCATTGGATACGTTTGAAAAAACATATCTTCATGTAGTTATAAAATATTAGATTAATATGTAGATAGAATTTGTCTATAAAAAATGCAAAAAAATTGACTTCATGATACTGGCAAATAAATTTGTGTGTTTTATTAACAGTGTTAATTTTGCCTATGTAAGGTGGAATTTTAAAACAACCGGCGTCATTACGTTGCATGTGACTGCCTAAGAGCGGTAGATTATGTTATGTATGTATAGTACTATTTAAATTATGCGCTTCGGCTATATTCGTCAAGCTTCGGAAATCCGAATGTGTTTTAAAGATATCTGTATGGAATTGTTATTACATAATTATTCATTTCGCTTACATTTAGATTAGTTCAGCCAATTTAAAAATAAAAGTATAAAGTGTAAAAAGTGTGAAGCTGAAGCGCATAGTTTAAATAGTAGTACTACTGTATGCAGCGACATTTGACGCAGTGACATTGACGCCGCGTCATTTATCTCTTTTCTGACGCTACGCTCTCGAATTACGTCACATACATTGGCGTCAAACATTATGTTCAGTCGCCGTCTTATATTTGTTTATACACTGACGCTTGTGTAACATTTATCTATATACATAAAAATGTCAGAAAGACGATTGTGTGTCTTGTTCAATTTCATATGTGTGGTTTTCTTTTATAATTTAAATATTTCTCGTTTTTACCTGTTTTTATGGTGGCCACTTCTTTATAAAGGCTCTTTTAAATTGCCCATAAATCAATGAACTCAAATTTTATTTCTGTAAAATATATTATTTTTATTTCACTTTATTATTATTATTTCTTAACATTTTCTATTTATTTTTAAGACTTATTTGTCACTTTGGTAAATATATTTTTACTTTTCAATGCTTTTTACGAAAAATGATTCAAGAAAAATTTTTTGTACCATCTTTATACATTGCGACATTGAAAAAAATACAATAGTGCGAATAAATGTAATAATCCTAAGTGTAATAAAATAGAAAGTCGTTTATCGAAATGACATTTAGAAATCTGTGATTTGCCAAATAATAATAATTAAGTACTTAACAACTTTCAGAATTTGTATAAAAAAAGCATTTTAGAATGTGGACCTTGGTTTAATAGACATGCGTCTGGTTTCTGCTTGTATTATTGATGTAGGAACGATCCTTATATGCATAGGTACTAATATTTCTTTCCTTTGAATTTTGTAAGTAACCTGATAATTACCTCATAACAGCTAAAGTCTATGTTTAGGATAGCGGACTCAAAGCTCCTCTAGGGTTGTAGGGAAACTCGATTCATGCATTATTGGAAATTGGAATCGGATATGTCATTTTAAGATACTCTTGACTACGCAATACTAGCGAATAATTGACATTTACTTACTAACAAACAATGAATTATTTTATCGGTTTCGTAGATTTCTTTTGCAATTATATGTTAACTGCCGCTAGAACTGGGTTCAAGAGTACTTAAAATGACATTTCCGAGTCCAATTTCCAATTTCCATGAAATTGAGATTCAAGAGTAAGCCTACTGATCGTGCATCAAAAATGTATATAACTACATGCGTATGCAAAGATTGAAGGAAATTATATTTCATAGTTGATTACGATGATATAAGTTTTATTTGACGCAGCTAGCTTAATTTGACAAATACTGTACGTGTGTACTCGGTGAATGGTGTATTTTGTAGTTTTTAATCTATTTTTTTCTTATTAATATAAGTAGATTTAAATATCAAAATATTGACTATAAGTAGGTTTAGTTGGTGTGAACATAAAGCTCTGGGGCTTCTTAATGAATGCACAAAATAATAAAACTCTAGGAATAAACAATAAAAAATACATTTTGTTCTTTCATTTGAATTAATCTTAGAATACGAGCTATTTAATACACAAAAAAAATGAACATAATACTAACGAATCCTCCCCCTCGTTGGTCGAGTAGCTAGCGTACACCAACCCCGAGGCTCGGGTTCGATTCCCGACTGGGGCAGGCAATTGTGTGATTAACATTTAAATGTTTGCATTTCCAGGTCTGGGTGTTTATTTAATTAATTTTGGTATCTATTTAAGTATTTCTATGTAATAGTATCGTTAGTATCTTTACGCCCATATCCCCGAAGAGGCAGAGGCACAACCAGGGCACCCACGATTAGCTGAAGACACTAAGTCCCACAATGTGATAGGTGGCAAGCCTATCGCCAATCGGGCACATATCCAATCCCGAGCAACATTTTTTTATTAGAAAATTGGATAAACCAAATATTATTTTTGTTGCCCGACCCGGGATTCGAACCCGGGATCTCATGCAGTCAAGTCCAACACCTGAACCGCTAGACCACAGAGGCGACGCCTATGACACAAGCATATAATTTGTTTACTTTGGGGTTAGATTCAATTTGTGTAACTTGTCAAGTTATTTATTAAATCAACTTCTAGGACGGTCCATGTCTTAGCAGTTCTTATCTGTTTTTGTCTAAAATAATGTTGATATTCCAGCAGGTAATCACAGTGAAGCGATAATGATACCGACGAAAAGTGGCAAGAAGTTCCTTTTAATGTTAGATGGGTACACCTATTCTCAGATCAACTACACCCAGCACTGGTTTTGTTCCTCGAAGATGCAAGGTTGTGGCGCCAGAGTGCGTAGGATAAATGATGGACAATTTATCAAAATTAATACTAACCATATACACCCACCACCTAGATATGTGGTCAAGAATGGAAATTATTTTAAGGTGTAAAGTGCGGTATAATATAATTATTAATTTACGTACAAAAAAATCTTTGAAAAGGTCAAAAAATCAAAACTGTCTATTTTAACACTCGAAGAAAATAGTGGTAATCATTTTTATTTATTTACTTATTTTACACAAAAAAATTACATAAATTTTAAAACTAACAGACTTGTACTAACAATCTTATAAAATGAAATTAAAATGACAAATATTTCTGTAATCTAATTATTCAGATATTTCAGAAATTAATGTTACCTAAACATTAAGTACAGTACAGTACCTGAATGACTGAGGTTCACTTGGCAGTTTTTTATAATATTTCGTTTTCTAAAAATAAAACCTAGTTAGAACGATTTATCACCACCGAAAACTGCACAAAAAATCTTGTGATAATCGTTGGAATCGTATTAGACGATAAATAATAAGTAATTACTTCTTCACAGCATTTGTGACTTACATATCGAATGGCGAAAAAATGACGCGATAAAATGAATTACATTCGATAGCGTCATTATAGCACAGTGTCAGACGCAGAAACAATGACGCGATATACTGCGTTTCAATTACGTTAAACACAAAGTCTATAACGCCAGAGATTAATGACGTTTACATAGAACCTTCAAACTTAGAACTTTTCAAGTTTCTACAATCAAGTCAACATTTAACAGAGTTTTGCCTTGTTAAATGACTCTTGCGGCCTCACTCAGAGATGTCAATTGAAATTTAATATAGTATTATGTTATAATTTTGTTTGAAAAATGTCTATTTAAACTTGAAAGATAATAGACGTCTTTGTTAGACAAAATGACATATTGATCCCAGTGTGCATAAAAAATCAACAATTAGGTAGTATATGTTTACTTTAAAACAATTTTGATTGAGCAGATTTTTAATTGAATAAGTCAGAAAGATAGCATTTTAAAAAAATAAACTTAAAAATATTTAATTCAATATTTTTTTTTATTTTATTAATTTTAAAATTAATAACAATGGCGATATTTATAAGAGTCGTTTTCAATTTTCAAATGTAAAATATACATTTCTTTAACTCTTTTGTTATTTTTATGCTTAAAATAAGACGTTTTTGTGTTTTTTATTTAAATATTGTTTTATTAACAGTAGAGACTGATGATGAGTTGTTCATTTTTAAATAAATATAAATTAGTAAAAGGCGAAGCAGCTATGTACTATCAGATACAAAAGTTGATGTAGATCAATATCGTTTGTATAATTTTAATTAATATTCTTACGGTATTACGGTAGTGAGTGTACATTACAGTATAATAAAGATTGATTTGATGACACTTGTATAGTAGAATAAGACCCTTTAGGACCATCAGGTTGATTTCGCGTTAAGTTGAATTTCGTATATGTTGAATTTGCGGAATGTCGAATCTCATAAAGATGAATTCCCAACATGTTGAATGATCAGTTCCCAAAAAGTTGATTTCATGTAAAGTTGAATTTCATAACGTTGGATTCCTAACATGTTAAATTTGCAGAATTTTGTAGCTTTAGAATTTTGTAGAATTTTGTGGGATTTGGATAGATTAAAAATCATATAAAGTAGTTTTATTGACTTTCGGACCAACAAATTGTTACAGTAAAATAAAAATTATTAAAAACCGAGTTTTTATCTGATTAGACTAATTTTTATGAGAAATTTTATTGGGGATATTATTTTTCTCTGGAGTTGATTCAATAATGATGCATATTTTTTATCGAAAAGTATATCCCTTGTCTTTCTATTCTTCTTGGGAATATATTTATTACTAAATGGCACATATAAATAAAAGGTAGTATAATATACTTAATGTTCAATCTTTATTATTTTTTACTTTTTAGTTTAAAGTCGATTTTTATTAACGTAGTTATTTTTATTTAATACTTTTTAGTTTATTGCTGATATGATTTATTTAAAAAAAAAGCGGGAAATGTGTCTGATACCAAACTTCCTAGAAAAGGAGAAAATACTTCAGCTGTCAACGCTGTGATCACGTCACGAAACGTCAATGACTTAAGAAAAATATGCATTTTTTAAATAACTAGTGGTCGCCCATTGGTCGAAATTCGACCATAATACATTTTAATATCTTGTTGATAAGAACGCCGACTTCATTTCACAAGACCAACTACTTTGTTTCCAAACTTGCTAGTGTGCCATCTGGGGTATTTTATCGTTATCATCAATATATTTGTTTGTGTGTGTCAAATGCATGGTAGTGTGGGTAATGTTCTATTTATTGATTTAATGTATTTTATAAGTATTATGATTGAAAAATATTAGCGTTCTGTACTTTCCCTACCCGTAAACTATATAAGTGTGCCAAATTTAGTGCTCCTGCGTCAGCGCAATTTTCGTAAAAAGGGGGCCAACATTTTGGCATCACGTATTAATATATAGATGATACACTTGTACTGTTCAACGTATCGCATCACTTATAATTTATTATTTTGTAAATAGCCTACCGTTTTCGCTTATACAGCATCGTAAGGGCTAAAACTTAAACTATTACTACTACTTCTATTACTAGTTTAAGTTATTATAGGTATATAGGTATTTTATTTCTGTACATTTTGCGAAATTGAAAAAATCATCATTATGGGAAATCCTACATTTCGAGATTTCAACTTTATGAGAATTCAACATTATGGTCCGAAAGGAATAAGACAGCAGCAAGCTGATGAATCTCCTAATGATTAGCAAAATCTCGATATGCAAGACAACTGAATAGGTATTATTTATTACGTTTTTAATTTTAAGTCAACATATTTATAACAATAAATAAATACTATGGAGTATTGATCTTTTTTTTCAACTTTTATAATTAAAAATACGAGTAGGTTAAGTGGATATTAAGTAAATCTAAATCAGAACTTAAAAAATATGATGTTTCAGACGTGCAGTTCATCCCCACTGAAAAGGGAAAGTACATTTTGGTGCTAAAAGGTTTTACGTACTCGCAAGTGGGTGGAAGATTTTTCTACTGTTCCTCGAAGCATATGGGTTGTAGGGCACGAGTACGCCTCATTTCGGGAAAGCTGGTGGCTTCTGGAGATGGGCATAACCACGCGCCTCCATCACATGCACGGTATGGCAATGGAGCGTTCATCCAGTTGAGACCCAGATCACAAACTCTTCCCAATCTCCCCCCTGTCTCCAGTGCTATCCTACCTTCCCCCATCATATCACCACGAGCCGCGTCCATGGCTCTGCATGCTCTCAATTTCACACGTGCCCTTCCTAAAACAGATCTCTGGCCACCTTTAACCGAAGAGAAGAAAGATTAGTGGTTATGGTACCATATTATTATATTATGTTTTAGTTATCTCAGTAGGTATGTACTGTTTAAATGTTTGTTTATTGTAAGTTTGACAGTACGTTTTTTTATTTACGTGAGGCGATTTATATTATACTTAATTCAGATTTTAAATAATCTTATTTTTTATAGAATCCATCAAGTTATATACGGCAGCAAATTATATGGCAGTTACTGTATTATGTAGACTTATTTTAGATATTAATGCAGTAATGATAAAGTTGTTACTTCTTTCAAAAGTCGGGCCCTAATAAGCGAGATTGGTTTTCAGTGTCCCTGTAGTTGGCGTTCTTTCTTCGCATATGAGCTCTGGTTTTATGTTAAATAAAATGAATACTTTTAACGTTTCTTTCTAAACTTTTATTACAATTATTAACACTTATTGACTTTAAGGTACGTAACAGTCGTTAGCAGGTATAATAACTACAGCTATGTTTGTAAATATCTTTCTTCACTGGCACGTAGAGCGAAGTCTCCTTTCGGTCTACTACAGGACGGGCCCTGATTTGTTACTCGTACTACGTGTAAAGCGAAGTTGTATAATTCATAAAATATCCGTTTCCTATATATCGAACTAGTAACAGAGATATTGTGAAGTTACTAGGTTGTATAGAAGATAACTGTGCTTGAAAAATATGTTAGATTTTTTTTTCAAATTTGTAACTCTGATCAAATTTAATGTTTTTGTCACTATGCTCAAACGTGTGGGGGATGCTACATTGGAATGCTTTTTTTTGTCGACTTATCAGATTTAACTCAATTATTTCTCTTTTTAAAATATTTGAGTAGTAGTGTACTTGTAAATAAATAAAATAATACAAAGCACAGCACATCATTAATACGTAATATAAAATATAAGCAATTGCAGACACGTCTATTCAATCATATTTTATGTTGTAACAGAGGCAAGTACTGTACGTTCGGACACTTGTATTTTACGTTCTCGTATATTACAAGTTAAAAAATAAATGAATAATGTCCGCAACGTTATTTTGCAGTTTAATAGCGCTAATATGCCAAACAGGCCATACTTTTTTAGTTCACAATAACGAATGATATCCATAGAGTAGTGATGTAATGAATATTCGCATATATTTAGAGTTTCGCATTCGCATTAGCAAGAAGCGATGCGAATGATATTGGCGGATATGTTTTATACACTTAAAGTAAACATATATTTGAATGGGATAGATATGTTTCACTCATGTTTTTACATGACTTGAAGTTAACAAATCAAAACGAAAGTGAGCATTTAATAATGAAATTTCACGATTTCCTCTTTCACGATTTCCCTAGAATATATTAGGTTTAAACGTAGCTGACACAAAATGTCAAAACTGGAAGACATTTTGTGCGCGCTTTATTTGAAAGTCAAAATTCACATTCGCACTGGCGAATATTGCAAATTAATATTCGCATTTGCGAATGTGATAATTCTGACATTTTGTTTCATCACTACCGTACAGTACATGTGTCCGTAGTTACACGACTTTTCCTATATTTTAAGCATTTATTTTTTTATTTCAGTTTTAATTTCGCATTATGTATAGTGGAAAAATATTTTTATGTATGTTGAGATGCTCAAATCGAATAAAAATACTTATGTATATTCTAATGACTCTTAGTGTTATGGTTATCAAAGTGATCTCTATGAAAGTTTATTGTAAAATATATATTTCGAAAATGTCCTTTTAGATGCGTACTCAAAAGATCATTTGCATGTAAAGATTTCCTAATTAACTTAGAAATCAATAGGTCATCTAGTTTAAACCTGAACATATGTGAACACTGTTAAAGGCCAGTAGGGTTACTCTTGAATCTCGATACCACGTGAATTGGAAATTGGAATCGTATGTTTTTTAAGCCAAATTTCTGATGAACGGTTTTTTTATGATATTGGAACGCAAACAAGCAGACGGATTTCCTGATGTTAAGAATTTCACGCCGCTTAGAGACACCAAAAATGGTAATGGTGAGTTGCTAACCGTCATGACGTTATGGCGGCAGGAATAGGTAAGGCGGTGGTACCAAAACGGGTGAGTCGCTGCTAAACTCTACCA
The DNA here is from genome assembly GCA_002245505.1 of Calephelis nemesis. Taxonomy (NCBI): domain Eukaryota; kingdom Metazoa; phylum Arthropoda; class Insecta; order Lepidoptera; family Riodinidae; genus Calephelis; species Calephelis nemesis. Next base: position 125,137 of record NJDD01001330.1, read on the forward strand.
CCTAGTCAGATGGCACGGTGTTAGTGACGGTAAGCCTATGCTCGCCTTTTACGAGCTGCCTGGCAAGGAAGGCAGATGGTTTATTCTACAAAGGAGCCCGGATCAACTCGGGTCATTTTAGGTACTTTTAAACACAGCACTAGTGAATTATTAACATTTAGTTACAAGTAAAAATCAACTTATCTGATAAATAAATTTATTGTTTAATATAAACTAAATGTTTATAATTCGCCAGTATTGTGTTCGAGAGTACCTAAAATTACATACTCGATTCCGATTTCCAATATTGCATGAATCGAGCTTCGAGAGTAACCCTATAGGTCAGTTTGAAATCAAACGATTTTCAAAACTTATCCTATTATAGTGATATAATTTGAAACAATGTTATATGCGAATGATCTTTTTGATTAGGTATTCTCTTATAGAATAATAGGTATAGCTTTTGGTGATATCTCAGAATAATACGTAATTTGGTGATATTTTTATTATGAGCTTTGTTATACTCGTTCATTGGAATGAATCTACTTATAAATGTTATTTTTTACGATCGTTTTGTACATAGTTATATATTGTTTTATTATAGAATCCTTAGATATAAGTATATTACATTTTGCCTAATATAGCTTTTGTTTCAATTCATACAATTGGAATACGTTTATTTTAAAGTTTTGTTAATGTTAGGATGTGACAACCCTATCGCCACGTTCGCGATCTTGTTGTTTATGTTAGACTATTTTGGTAATGCAGTCTTTCATAAATCAAATGGTGGTATTGTACAATAGCTCGCCCCGATTGCTAGCACTACCTTCATTATTCCTGCCACCACAGTTTCAGTGACATTCCGTTTTGACATTTGTGTTCAATTGTGTTGTGTAGGGTATTTGGGAGACTTACACGCATAATATAACAACCCTAAGAAAGCGACACACCAGTAACATCTATGGTGACTATACGCACTTTTGTCTGTTACTGAATTCTAAGATGTTTGGATGTACGTTTGTCATTCATTCACGCTTTAACATATAAACAGATGATGACGAAGCTTGCCCCAGAATAGTGTGCGATATGTATAAAGAGATAGGCTGACTTTCATGCTAGTGTTTGGAGAATCTTCGCTGGTACGAAAAAAAATCCCGAGCGAAGTCGTAGGCTTTAACTAACGTTATTTCCTATTAATAAACTATTTGACGCGTCTGTGCTTGTATTAAGTTTTTACTATATTTCACTTGGACATGTTCAATTCTGAACTATAATAAAACTCTTAAATTAAAACCGGATCCAAAAAAATATGTGCGTTTGTTCAAATGTGATGTATGTTATGTTTTAGATATGAAGTTTGTTGTGGACTATCGCGGCATATATTTGTTTGTAGGTGGTTATAATGGCTGCTTCAGGCGATTTCTTTTGGATATTAATGGTGAGCGCATCTTAAGGAGGCGCTGAAAGTGAGTTCATCCAGCGATAGCTACTACTATCAACGGGAATCTTCTAAAGAAACATCATGAAAAAAGACTATGATCATACTTAGAAGTACGCCAAAGCTTAAGTTCAAATTATTATCTTTATTACACTGTAGTACATAGTATTTATTATATAATTGTTTAACACTTTTAAAAAACTGTATAATAAAAACCATGAATTATGCATTTATTCTGTAATACAGAATATAATGTCAATTCGAAACGAGGAGTACTTTGTTTATTAAGGCGGGAAATGCTTATAGATGACAATAATTGTTTTTGGGACCATAGTCTATTCCAATATGGCGGCTAAGATGTGCCTATTGGACTTTGCGTGGTTGCAGGTAGGTATAGACACTGGGTGACATGTTTTTTACAAAGTTTTTGTAATGTTACAAATAAATATTAATAAAACTTGGATTAAGTCATTCAAGATCTTTAACCAAAGGCACATTGGACGTTTGAGACTGTGTTTAAGAGAATAAAACTTTGTGCAATGTCAGTCGCCTTTAAATTCACTTTAAGTTGAAGTGTATAATCTGGGCTTATAGCCCGTCCAAGATTTTTTATTAGTGTTATAAATATCTGGACAAATTATAGGCATTGATACAATAAAAAAAAACTGAGCAAGTTATTTTAAATTTATAGATTAATAAATATCAATGGTACATATTTTTGTTTTATTGTTAGAGTTACGTTGAAAAATGTTTTTCCTTGATTACATAATAACCCTTTTGTTAATTGTTGAATAGGGCCACGGTTCTTCCACACGTTGCAAGGTACGACGATTTTAATATTCCAAGGGAACCGTTTCTCAAAGAACTATCAAAATGGCAGCAGAATATCCTGGAAGTGCAATAAGTTGGGATGCATCGCTCGGGTCAGCACTATCGACCACCAGATCATAGCTTTAAGGAATAACCATAATCATTTTGCTAACGTCCCAGCTCACTAAGTGTGTCTTTAACTACATATATATAATTAACAATGATAGTAATTTTGCTAATTTTGGCACTTACTAAACTTATTTTAATGTATCACTATCTTCTTTCAACGATAGTAATAGAAAGAGGCAAAACACGTTTAGTGCTTTCAGATTTATATATATATGACATTTCTACGTACTTTTAATTTTCCTTAGCTATAATTATAAAAGAAGAAAAAGAATATATTCGTCTGAAAACGTTGATTTAGGGCCACTTGCATATTCCCGGGTTACATTTGATATTGAGTTAAAATGTCAATATAAGATGATTTAACCCTAGTTAGGAGCTAACTCAGAGTTAAATACTTAACCCAGGAACGTGCAAGTGACCCTAAATGTTTCAAGTTGACATGCCCCAAAATAATCTGACGTGTCTAAAATGTCTTTGTATTTCATTGAGAAAAGATAGCATGCCTACATCTAAAATGATTTCAGTTCGTGTGCATTAGAGATAAATTGTATCTGCCAAAAATGAGTTCAATAGGTCTGCTGAAGAGAAATGTGAAAGTTCTGTTAATGATTTTGAAATGTGTTAAAAAAAGCCTACTGGCAAATTCTTTTTGGTAAAGGGCTTTCGTTTTTAATAATATTTGAATTAATATTAAAATAAACTTGATATTTTTATTTTAGTAACTGTCCTAAAAATACAACGCCTAGATCAGTATTATTTTTATGAAAGTATTACTTTTTATCATTTTGGCTACCTAAAAATGTAATAAAACACAAGTGAGATAAGTGATTGTCGTTCCTAGCGTATGATTTATTTTAAATAGTTTAAGTAGTCAGAAGTAATTAATATATCTACGATTTTTAGCAAATGTAAAAAGTTTTATTTTAGTAGTATTATGTAGAAGTAGAAATCGCTAATGTACATACCGAAACAGTATTTCGTTTATTATCTATTATAATATATAGTATATATACCTACATATAACTTATATAGCAATAAAACTTGGAGATAAACTTCATTCTCTATAAATTAAATACTTTTTTAGTTTACTACGGTAAGGTCTAGTGAAAAAAACAAAGCTACTGGAATTGTGAGTTTACTACGCACCATTACAATTCTTGTTGAAAATTCATCTTTTTTATATAAAAATATAATTAAGCGCAGTTAATCTGCAAAAATCTACTCCAACTATTTGTATAAATTTTAAAGAAAGAAAAATTTTCGCCCCAGACATACAATTTCAGCTATTTGATTTCAGTTATTTGAGGTACTACGTGAATTGATACTTTTTTGTATTGAAAGATAGCAAATAGTTCTAAAGTGGTACATCCTTCTAGTAGTTTTTGATTTTAAATCTTTGTGTTTTATATTTGCTATCTCTAGTGACCAAAAGAAATACAATAGAGATAGCAAATACAAAATACGTCATTTGACAGCTATTTGATGTACAGTTTACCCAGTGATCATCACTGAAAAGATACGGAACAGCCCCGCTGGTTTTCGTAAGTGTAGTAGGAGTTTATCTTAACAATAAAAAACAAAAACTTTTACTAATCGTATGACTAGTTTTAAAGCCACTACTTCTGTACTAGGTTTGTAGTGCACGATAAAAAAAGAGTGTGTGTACTCATGTACGCACGTAAGAAGTTATACTTTTTTGGCGTAACAATCCAAAAATACCAAATAATAACACAACGCTTACATACATAAATAATAATAAATATACATAAATAGCATGCAACAATAATTGAAAATCATAAAATATAATTAAAATTAAAAAGAATTGCAACTAACTTCAGGGTGTTGCTTTTGACTGTCACATTTATCTGTCGGTGTGCGCGCATATCGTAAAAATTCACTCTCATCATTTTTCCCAATCGCGCCAAAAGAAGTGTAACTTCAAAAATCTGCATCGCATCATTACCAGGTTTGAAATGTTTATGGATGATGTTTATTTTTTACCCCTAGAAATATCGTGTGCTTGTTTGCCGTCACTTAAAAAATAGTGTTATCGTCAAAAAAAGCAATCTGTAACAAATGGTGTTTGTTTTAATTTATATGCACAACTCGTTCAAAATAAATCATGTATGATGTATATTTTGTAGTAATGCTAATATTTATATAGAGGTAACTATTTATATAGATTTACTTTTGTATATTATCTAATAAAGGATATCTTATATCATTTGTTTTATTAATGTTGCTCGGGATAGGATATATGCCCGGCTGGCGATAGGCTTGCCACCTATCACATTGTGGGACTTAGTATCTTCGGCTAGTCGTGGGTGTCTTGATTGTGCCTCTGCTTACCTCTACGGGGATATGGGCTGAAGGTTCTTATTTGTTTTTTATTTTATAATATTTAACAGACATGACCCTATCGTAGTTATTTAAATTTGTATGGTGCCAACAATTATTATTTATCAGAAGGGTTTATCAGAATTGAAAATGGGAATCTAGTATTTCATTTTAGGTGCTCTTGAACACAATACTGTCTAATTGCTCATATTTTAGTCTAAGATCCGAAGTAAGGTCGACCTTCACCGAGCTGATAACAGGATGAAACCGGTTTTATAGCAAATTTGATATATCAGAAAATATATTAAAAATGGGTTGCCTAAAAAATCCTGGATCTGACATTTTTTATTATTTAAAAAAAATATGTTTTTAACATTTCCATTTTTTTTTCAGGCAACCCTATATATCAATTTAAATTGTTATAAAAATTGTAAAAATTGTAATGAAACTGCACATATGTTGATATTTTTTTCCAATTATCCGATCCCGCAAAAGTAACTAGCATCAACAATTATCTGTTTATACCTGGCAATCCAGATAAACAACAGGCAACCCAACTTCTGCAACTTCGTCTTATTCCTACTTTAAGTCGGGATAAAATCTTAATATTGCACCAATTAATGAATAAAAAACATTTTAAAAAATAAAAATAAAAATGTCCAGGATTTTTTCAGGCAACCAATTTTTCATATATTTTCTGATATACTAAATTTGCTATAAAACCGGTTTCATCCTGTTATCAGCTTGGTGAAGGTCGACCTTACTTCGGATCTTCGACTATTTAGTTTATAGTAAAAATTAAATTATTTTATCGGATTCGTTGATATTTGTAACTGAATGCTAATTATCCGCTAGTAATGTGTTCAAAAGTACCTAAACTGATATTTACGATTCAAATTTTCAATTCGAATGAGATCGAGATTTAAGAGTAACCCTACAGTTCAGTTGCAAAGATCTGAAGTAAATAGCTATTTTGTGGTTCGAGATTCTGCCGCAGTTTCTGAAATGTAAGATCAAAAATATCATCAAAAATAAAATTCCCACAACTACATTTTTATATTATTTTGTTATTATTGTTAATATTCTTGATGTAAAATTTTAATTCAGAAACACAACACGTCACACTAGCGACGCTGCTTTCTGAACAAATAAGTTGGTCGTATTGTAGCTGTGCACCTTTTCTTTCTTTCTGTAAGTTTTGGCCTTCACGTTAGTATTTTGCCATTCGTCAAGTAGAAATTTGCATCAAGGTATATATCAATTATAATTAGTCATCAGTCATAAGGTCGTCAGTAAGTCATGTCAGGCTCTTGGGTAATGCGGCGGCCAAACTTGAGAAATTTGTTTCAAGCTATCATCCGATTTTATAAAATCGGGCTTAAATTATTCAAAATAGTCTTAGGTAAAGCGGTGGCATCTTTACATAAGTTTATAAGGTGAGATTTAGTGACATCGAAAAAACATAACATTTGAATCTAGCGCCCGGTATTGGACTTGACTTCATGAAGTCTCGTGTACTATTCTCGGGTCGACTATAAAAAGAAACTGGTGGTGGTAATTTTTTAAAAAAAACAACGTTGTTCAGGATTGGATACGTGCCCGGTTGGGCTTACCACGTATCGCATTGTTGGACTTGGGTTTTTAGCTACTCGTAGGTGCCTTGGTTTTGCTGCCTACAGGGATACCAAATATTTTTATAGTTTAAATGTATTTGATCTTTGATAGCCGTAAGTGAAAATAGACAGTTCATACCTGCGCAGCATACATGATCTTTTAATTTAGGAATTGTGTGACTATATTTCTAAAGCGTAATATTTCTTTCGGGAATTTGTAATGATTGCATTACACAATGTGTTGCATTGCAATAATTGCACATAAACCGCCTTATTAATAAACGCAAAGTAAAATATCTAAGGTTCAACCCGGTATCATAGTCTTTGTTACAATATGATACAGACTATAATATTAACTTGATATTACTCCTACCGTCCATGTTTATGAATAAGGCGGTTATCCTTTACTCCTGGTTTTATACTTAATTTACTTTGAGTTTCATTATGTTTCAGGGGTTGATACGTTGGAGTATTACTTCAGTAAGAGCAAACACGGCAATCCAGTACTAGTAGTGGGTAAAAATAGATTCAAATTAGCGAAGAAGACTTTAAGGGATGGGAGAGAAAGGTGGATATGTATCAAGACTCACAAAAAGTGCAGTGCCTTTGTCGTCACTCGCGACGAGGCTATCACCAGGATTAAGGATAGGCACACTCATTAAAAAACTGTCTCCAGTATCATTTATATTCTTTCTTCTTCATGTCTTCATATTCATTCTTTTAATTTAATTTGTGATCTTTAAAAGAAACCCTTAATTCTTTTTTATTTTTATTATACGTGTAAGAAAGGAAATATGATGATTTTCTGATAGAAAAACAAAGATTTCTCATTGACACCTAAAATGTTAACGGTTCTTTGTTATACTCGGAAGTTAAGCCTGTTGTCGGTAAATTGAAACAAGAAAATGACGAGAATCGACGCTGCGACGTCAAAAATAGGTGATTCTTATTTTATTTTTGCATAAAGTTAAGAAACAAAAAACTTTTTTGTTTAGATTACTGTTAAAAATAATTGAGATATTTGTTAGTTTATAATAAAGTGATTTTATTGTTTTATCTCACTAGTTTTTTTTTTAATTTTACAATATCATAATATTTAAATGGCGTTCTAGACGGTTGTAAAAACGCATTCCAACAAAGGTAACCTTTGATGAAACTTTGTTTTCGTCTTCTATTAATATTAAATTTAGATTAAATCTACGGTCCAGACGGACGTAAACAAACGTTTACAACCGCATAGAATACCTATTATATGGCATTACAACTTGGCAGCGCATATTTAAGATTAGATATTGGCATTTAATCCTCTTTGAAGTTAAGATTTACGTGTGTCTGCACATTTCTAACCCCTCGATGAAAAATGTGGGATGTTTCAATTTTTTGTCAAGCGTAAGTGTGTCTATCTGTCTGCCTGTGACATCATAACTTTTGAACGGACGGACCGATTTCAATGCGGTTTTATACTTGAAACCTTTCGTAATGCAAATCTGTCAGCTGTCAGAACGGCGCTTTTGAATACAAACACATCTTTACCGAATGCTTTAGTTATGGATATTAGGGATATCTTTGCTTGATAAATCTACTACTTGGCGCAGTTTGTCGATAAGCGATAAAAGATCTTAACTAATAACTAAACTGAATTGATTCCTAATAGGATTTTTAGTTCACTAAATGCACACTTACTACCGAACTTAACTGAAACTATCACTTAAAAAGTTTTTGTTGTACGAAAGCACATTTGAGCGTCGGAGACAAATATGCTAAAAAATGCTTGCTGTACGATCAAAAAAGATTTTACCCCAATTTAAAAAAGAAATAAAAAAAGTGTCAATACACATAATCTATTTAATTTGGGTAGTAGTTTTAGTAGTCAGGTAGTAGTAGTAATCTTAGTTACAGTAAAACCGTCCTTAAACTAGCTTTTTGTGTCATATATTTAATTTTTTTGACCCAGGTGAATTGGTTTTCTCCACTTCAAAATATGGCAACCCAAGTCTGCAGATAGGACGTTTCAAATTCTGTACAAAAACAATTCATCACAACAAGATACAGTGGAGGTGTGTGCGACAGTCCCATGGGTGTCGTGCGAAGGTCACTACCATAGACGGCTGTCCTGTGAGGGTTACCTGTAATCATAATCATTGAATTGAATATCGCCTCTGTGATCTGTGTGATGTGATCGGTCCGGCGTCGGACTTGACTTCTAGAGGTTTCGGCTTCGATCCCCGGGTCAGGCAACAAAAAAAATTCATTTTTAATTTTCTAGCAGAATTAACGTTGCCCGGGATTGGATATGTGCCCTGTTGGCGATGGGCTTGCCACCTATCACATTGTGCATCATATCTTCGGCTAGTCGTAGGTGCCCTGTTTGTGCCTCTGACTACATCTTCAGGGATATGGGCGTGAAGATACTAATCATTTAAATCGCAAACTTCTGTAGAACCGAAATGACTTATCACTTTAAAAAAGTTATAGAAACTTTTAAAGTGTCCCTTACCAACAGCATTATTATTATAAGCCAATAATGTTTAAAAATATATTTTAGAATAATATTTTTGGTTGTGATTTCACTTCAATGTTGGATAAGAAAATGTTGACATTGTTAATTGTCATATTTAATTGTTATACTTTATTTGATTGTAGCAACATTTGAGGAATTGCAGGAGTGTAAAACGAATTAGTACTTAGCATAATATGTTAGTTAATCCTTAGTTATACCAAAATGTTTGCTGAAATGGTGAAAATTTTTTTTTAATAAAATCGTCTACCGTTTTAATAATAAACACGGACTTACGTTGGAATAAAATTATGTTGATATCACATTGTAATAAAGACTATAATACTAGGTTGAACCTTGGAGTACTTTACTCCGTGTTTATCAATAAGACGGCTAATAATAAGAACAAAAGATTTATTTATTTATTTTAGTCATCTAATAATACTTGAATTAACTGACTAGTTTAACTAGTAACTTTTATTTATGCTATTAGGTATAGGGAAATGTCGTGTACCTTAGGACACATGTACTCTACGGACAACTTTTTGTTCTCGGGTGATTTTTTTTGATATTGGAAGGCAAACAAGCAGATGGATTTCTTGATGGTAAGAAATTTCCGCCGCGTAGAGACACCAAAGGTTGTAACGGTGCGTTGCCAACCTGAGATGGGATGTTAGGCCTTGAGCAAAAGTAAGTTTACCGGCTACCTTACCCTCCGAACCGAAACATGTCATGACGTTATGGGGGCAGGAATAGGTAAGACGATGGTACCAATCCGGGTGAGTCGCTGCTAAACTCTACCACCTAGTAGGATGTCACGGTGCTAGTGACGGTAAGCCTTTGCTCGCCTTTTACGAGCTACCTGGCAGGAAGGCAGATGGTCTATTCTGCAAAGGAGCCCGGACCAACACGGGGAAAAGATTTTGTCATTTCACAGCAATGACCTGTCAAAATGACTTTATACCTTTTGATTCTTTTTTTATTTGATTTGTTTTTTTTTGTAGAGTACATGTGTCCGAAGGTACATGACATGTCTCTATATCTACTAATCTATTAAGTACATAGAACATATATGTATGTGTGTATAACCAGCAGACTGTCCTAATGATGAGTCAATCTGCGACACTGAAGACGTTACAGATGTGTTTGTAAGTCTTAAGGTTGTTTTTCTAAGATATTAGAAGGCCAACAAGCAGACGGATTTCCTGATGGTAAGAAATTCACGCCACCTAAAGGCACCAAAGGTGCGTTGCCAACCTGTGTCCGGGATGTTCGGCCTCGAGCATAGGCAAGTTTACCGGCTCCGAACGGAATATGTCAACGGCGAGCATCGATAGGTAAGGCGGTGGAACCAAACCGGACGAGTCACTACGAAACTATACCACATAGTAAGATATTTTACGGTCGTAGCTGACATGTTTGCTTTGGTCAAAATAAAGCCTGATGAAGTTGTAAAAACCGCGAGATAAGCCTTTAATCCATATTGTTTACCTGCTAACGATATTAAAATACGTAGGTATATATTGTTTTCTAAAGATATTACGATACTTATGTATTGTTTTTTTAACGATGTAACGATACGTTTGTATTGTTTTCTAACGATATTACGATACTTGTATATTGTTTTTTAACGATGTAACGATACGTGTGTATTGTTTTCTAACGATAATACGATACTTGTATATTATTTTTAAACGATGTTATTATGCTTACACATTGTTTTTAAGGATATTACGATACTTTATGTATTGTTTTCTAACGATACTTGGATACGCAAGTATTGTTTTCCAAAGAGATTACGCTACTTATAATAATTAGTATGTGTTTTATCGCTTCATGCTATTTTATTAAGTAATTTACATCCACCACTTTATCTTTACCTTTGAAAATTTGATTTCGGAGATTCAGTATCTTGGTGGTCTTTTCTGCTGTGAACAGCTAATTTTGCCATATAAATTCCTGCCACTACAGCAGTATTAGGTTAAGTTAGATATATTATGAGGTTTTTAATAAGTATATTGATGTAATGCATTTGGTAATAATTTGACTACATACTCGTAGCTAATTACCTGCCTGGTTGCTATTTTCATATACATAATTTGTTAGCAGTGTAAGGGCCATAACTCACTGAGACGCCATGGCGACGTGGCCAGCGACGTCGCCAACTAGTTTGTATTTAGATGTATGACGGCTAACGCACTTGGCGACCGAATGGCGACGTTTTGGCGACGCAGGAACGCTAGACCTAGCCACGTCGCCGGCCACGTCGCCATGGCGTCCCGGTGCGTCATGGAGACGTCATCAAAAGTTATTATTTTATGTGTGGTATTTTATTTCAGCTCTTTTCCCGCTACAGAGCTCAAATGTATGGCTATCAGTTTCGAAGTTCGGGAAACCACAATTATGCTTTGGGCAGTATAGATTTTGTAAGGATAGAGAAGGAGGAGTGAAGCAACACTGGCGATGTATACGACAGCCTCGGGGATGCCGCGCCAGGGCTACTACCATAGAGAACCAGATTATAAAGCTTGATGAAGAACATAATCATTAGATTGTGGGACGAAGTCGCGGTTGGACTAAATAGTTTGTAAATGTAAAGTATCTTCAAGTCCATATCCCCAAAGAAATATGCAGAGGTACAACCACTAAGTCGCACAATGTGATAGGTGGCAAGCCTATCGCCAACCGGGTACATTTCCAGTCCCGAGCAACATTTTTTTTATTAGAAAATTGGAAAAATCCTATTCTCTTTTTGTTGGCCGACCCGTGATTTGAACCCGAGACCTCATGCAGTCAAGTCCAACACCCGGACCACTAGACCAAAGAGGCGATAGTTTGTAATTACCAAATAATCACATAAGTCAACTTAAAAATGATAATACTATAATTAGATGTATTTTCTATATTGTATAGTGTAAATATGATAATTTATCACAATGTAAAGATAAATAATATGTTCTATTAATAAATTGTTCGTTATTTTTACATATTGTCTTTGTATTATGAATCATGGAACTTATCTTACTGAGCAAATATAGTGTTAAGTCATTCGGTAGCATTGTTGTTAGACAATAGTACGGAATTGGTATTATCGCTATTATATAATTGGTATATTGGTAAGTTATGTATCAGCGAAGTAGCACACGACTCTCCTGATGGTAAGAGACAACCCATGACAGAGAGGGTGAGAGACAGATGGTAGAGGTGCATCGCTGTCTTAAAATGGAAGGTCTATTGTGGAAGTCCAGCGGCTACCCTACCTTCCGGACCGGATCATGACAAATTATCTAAGAATAGTAGCCAATAATTTTTTTTTACTCAAGAAGTTTGAAATCTGAATGTAACATGTATTTCATGCGTAACATGAATACCTTCGATGTAACATATACTTAGTCTGGCCATAAATACTGTTACACTTAAAAATAAAAAAATATTACATTTGAATTTCGAATCTGTCATTTTTATACGATTGTTCATTGTGTTTTCTCATTTTGGCGCCAATACATTGTACAATATTTTGCGATATTAAAATGGAGTGGGGTGATAAAGAGAACCGAATCGCTGTGATTGCATTACACAAAGTAGGTATGGAGCCAAATGCAATTTTTAAAACTCTCCATACACTTGGTTTTAGTAAAATGTTTGTGTACCGGGCTATTAATAGGTACAATGAGACTTCCTCTGTTTGTGACAGAAAAAGATCTGGCCGTCCACGTAGTGTTCGTACGAAAAAGGTGGTCAAAGCAGTAAGGGAAAGAATTCGAAGAAATCCTGTCCGAAAGCAAAAGATTTTATCTCGGGAAATGAAGATAGCACCTAGAACCATGTCGCGTATTTTAAAAGATGACTTAGGACTTGCAGCCTATAAGAGACGCTCTGGTCATTTCTTAACTGATAATTTAAAGAAGAATAGGGTCGTAAAATCGAAACAATTACTGAAGCGGTACGCAAAGGGAGGTCACAGAAAAATTTTGTTTACGGATGAGAAAATTTTTACAATTGAGCAACATTTTAACAAACAAAATGACCGTATTTATGCTCAAAGCTCTAAGGAAGCTTCCCAATTAGTCGACAGAGTGCAACGTGGACATTATCCAACTTCAGTGATGGTTTGGTGGGGTGTTAGCTATGAAGGAGTGACTGAGCCATATTTTTGTGAAAAAGGTATCAAAACATCGGCACAAGTGTATCAAGATACCATTCTTGAGAAGGTAGTTAAGCCCCTTAACATCACCATGTTCAATAACCAAGTATGGTCCTTCCAGCAAGACTCGGCGCCGGGTCATAAAGCTCGGTCCACGCAGTCTTGGTTGGAAGCGAACGTTTCGGACTTCATCAGAGCTGAAGACTGGCCGTCGTCTAGTCCCGATCTTAATCCGCTGGATTATGATTTATGGTCAGTTTTAGAGAGTACAGCTTGCTCTAAACGCCATGATAATTTGGAGTCCCTAAAACAATCTATACGATTGGCAGTGAAGAATTTTCCCATGGAAAGAGTGCGTGCTTCTATTGATAACTGGCCTCAACGTTTAAAGGACTGTATTGCAGCCAATGGAGACCACTTCGAATAAGCTTTTTATATTTTTAATTGTTGTATATTTATGTATTAAACTAACACACTGTAAAAGTAATATATGTTATTTGCAGTTAAAAAAATATTTTTTTTCTTTATTACAATATTTATGGCAAGACTAGGTATTTCTATCAGTACGTCTGTTTGTTTTAAAACTAGGCCTAAGTGCTCGCTACAGTCGTGCTTCTATGAGGATAGTACAAATGTTATCAATAACGAAGCGTTTTTCAAAATTTGACTGGTGCTTTAAATGTAACCTGTAAATGTAACTGTATATATAAAAAATGAATCCCCTTTTCACGTGGTCATCGCATGTCGCCTGAACGGTTGGACCAATTTTGCTAATTATTTTTGCTGTATTAGTTATTGCCCGAAAAAGGGTCTTATAAAGAGAAAAAGCCGGAAAATAGCTGGAAAAATAGAAAAAGAATACTTTAATTTTAGTATATATACTAACAGAACGGGTGGCTCAATTTTGTCAGGACTGCTAGTTTCAAAAGAAATGAAAACCAATTTATTTACAAACACTTATACTTTCCACAGTGTATTTTTTATTTTTATAGTTTAGGCAACCGGTTTCGCTATACAAGCATCATCAGGGCCCTAAAAAATATATTGTGGAAAGTACAAGTGTATATAAATAAATTGTTCCAAGAATGGAATTCCACCAAGCACCGACGATAAGAAGTATAGAAACTAAATTAAAACCGAGTTACAGAAACTGTAAATTTATTGTTACTCTACATACACAATTTGTTGTATTAAACAGAGGAACACTGGTTTACCATGTCGAGATATAAGAAGCCTCAGCTTTGCTACAAAGGATACAAGTTCTACAAGGAGAGGAGTCACGACGGGCCCAAGCAACACTGGAGGTGCATCCGACAAACAAAAGGATGCAAGGCACGAGCGACCACCGTGGAAGACTGTCTAATTAGGATAGACGTGGAACATTGCCATGGTCCACCGAAGTGGTATACCGGTTAAGGTATATTTCTGTCAAACTAAATTTGAATATAAATCCATTCCTCGAATAATATGTGAAATGTGATATTTCTTTTTGTACCAAAGGAAATGTAAGATGTATGTTTAATCGACTTAAGAAGACGAGGTTCTCAGTTTGTACGAATGTTTTACTCAGTTAATTACAAACCGATTTTGATGATTAGAGAGATCAGAGAAGAAGCACACGGCTCTCTTGGTGGTAAGAGATAACCGTCACCTATAGACACCATGGATGTTACAGGCGCGTTGCTGTCCTGTGACAAGGATGTTACGCCTATTGTGCAAGTCTACCGGCTACCCTATTCTTCGGGCCGGAACATGACAGGTATTATGGCGTCAGGAATAGTTGGGCGGTGGATCCTTACCGTTGCCAGTTGCTGCACAGCACACTACCACCAGAGATCTTGATAGTTGTGTTGGCTACCAACTGAAATATAAACTCTGAAAACTCACTGTTCCAAAAGAATGTATACTCGTACATTGCCTGGCGATGTATAGAAAGAAGACAAATTTGTTAATTTTTAAGCAATAATAGTGCTATGTACTTAATTCTGTTTTAATAACCCATTCCTCGTGTCCTCGTAGAATAAGTTCCTAACAGCTTTACTTAGAAATTAATTAAGTTATCATATAGTTTTAAGTTGGACCATCAAGCTGTCAAAGCAAGTATCTTGGAATTTTTAATGTGATTAGACAGCAAACAATCACATGGCTCTCCTAATGATAGGAAATAACTGTGGTCTGTAAACACCATGGATGTTTAGGTGCGTTGCTGTTATGTGGCCGGGATGATATATCTATTGCGCAAGATACTCTTTCTTTCAGGAACATCATTATCATTATGGTTGCTGAAATAGGCAAATCACCCTGATAAGTTGTTGCATATCTAATAACAGTAGTTCCGAAGTTTTGGTTCAATTTGAAACTTTAACTTTAAAATCTTTAAACTTTTAACGCTTCTTTGATACTCCTGGTGTTGCGGATGTCCATGGGTGGCGGTGATCACTTTCCATCAGGTGAACCCCTCTTCTCCGTTTGCCTCCTCTTGTACAAAAAAAATACCCGAAAATGGATCAATATTAGTTCAACAATCATAGTGCTTATATTATTATATTATTTGTTATGCAGAGAAGTATCTCCTTGCAATTATCATTGTTTGTGTATTATGTTTAAATACATAAAATATTATATTTTATCTTTTAGCGTTAATGTTTGCTTATAACGAGTACAAAATGTGAATATTATGAATCTCATAATCTGTAATGAATTAGATATTTTGCAAAATAAGAAAGACAATAAATTATTTTTTTCAATATCTGCTTTTAAATATACATTGCCTGGATATGGTCTTTATGGTATTCGTCTCTGTGGTTTAACGGCCTGACGTAGGACTTGACTCTAAGTTGTCATGGATTTGATTCCCGTGTCGGGCATCGGAGAATTTCTCTTGTGCTTTTTCAATTTTCTAATAAAATTAACGTCGCCTCGGATTGGATGGATTTTCTTGCCACCTATTACATCGTGGGACTAGTGGAGATAGTGTCTTAATCGTGGTTGTAACTCTGCCTACTTCTTTGGGGATATGGGCGTAAAGATCTTTTTTTTACTTAGTTATGTGTTATGACTTATGAGCTATTTTACCGCTACTATTACCCTCACTCTTGCTTTGTGATAGCTTGATAAATGTTACCCTAATTTGATTCTTTAGTTTTGTAAGCAAGGAAGAAAGCCTCTTTGATCGCCTCTGTGGTCTAGCGGTCCAGGTGTTGGACTTGACTGTGTAAGGTCCCGGGTTCGATTCCTGGTTCAGGCGGCAATAAGGAAATTTGGTTTTCCAATTTTCTATTAAAAAAACTTTGCTTGGGATTGGATATGTGCCCGGTAGGTGATAGGCTTGCGACCTATCACGTTGTGGGACTTAGTGTTTTCGGCTAGTCGTGGGTACCCTGGTTGTGCCTCTGCCTACCACTTTGGGGATATGGCCGGGAATATACTTTACAAATGTTAAACTTTCAATCCTTGTTTTGTCATAAGTTTGTCTACAAAAGTATTATAGGGTAGAAGTTTCCTATTTCTTCCTCGAAAACGCTAACGGCCTTACATAAATAAAAAAAAAAACGCTTTATTTTTCGCTGATAGTTTAAAATATCGACCCCTTAACGGGTGGAAATAAAGATGCAATCGAAGATGACGGTAAAGAAGGTAGGGTATTCAATTAATTATTTATTTCAATGTACTGAAATTGTATTGCTCTGCTTTTTTATTAATGTAAACCTTTGCTTTGCTTAATCGCTACTATTTTACACAAACACATACATTTCGTTAGTTTATCTTACCATTTCACAAAAAAAATATGACTTTGTTAATTTTTTTTTATTTGTTTTAGATCTAAGCGATTTAAAATATTACTTCGCTGTGAATAAACGAGGGAATCGAGTGCTCATTGTGGGTGACAACCGATACAGATTGCAAATCAAAATGGCGGACGAGACTTTAAGATGGCGGTGCATCAAGACACGCGAAAAGTGCAAAGCTTTTGCTGTCACTCGCGACAATGTCATTATTAGAATAAAAAACGAACACACCCATTATCAAAATCGTCCTAATTTCTATTGGAGCCTTAAGGGAATTCCAGACACCGCGAATTTGAATGTTTAAGACTGAAGTAACAGTTTGAGATAACAAAATGGATGATGTCTAGGAACATAAAAAATATTTTATTTTAGATGTCTCTTTTAAAGTGAAGTGTTAATTAAAATGTTTTAAGTATTTATGATTAACTAGACACTAACACCATCTTAGAAAAGCATACGGCTGATAAAAATTACCTACCTACAGTTAGAGATAGACTTACTAGAGTTTTATTAGTAAGATATTATAGTTGATTTGAAAAACAACAGGACTTGCTCAACGAATGAGATATTTTCGTTACTTAAGAGTTGAAATAGACACAGAGAAAATAATATTACTTACTATAGCCATATAATTTGTAAAATTTTAAGACGTAATAGTTTCAAAAATATATT
The DNA here is from genome assembly GCA_002245505.1 of Calephelis nemesis. NCBI lineage: Eukaryota > Metazoa > Arthropoda > Insecta > Lepidoptera > Riodinidae > Calephelis > Calephelis nemesis. Next base: position 142,544 of record NJDD01001330.1, read on the forward strand.
CTGAGAATAGAAATAAAGTTAATGTTGATGTTGTTGAAGTAATTTTATCATATTATAATATTTTGCATTTTGAGTTTGAGTTTGCATTTTTTGGGTACCTGCAACGTTAGTGTACGCTAAAAGAAAGAAATAAATTTAGTGCAGCATTATATTTTTAATTAATATTCGGTTAAGATGTTTGTAGAAATAAAAGATAGATATCTAATTAGAGATCGTCTACCTAAGCTTAAATGAAGCGCCCAACGACTAAATTACTTTATATAGATGTGTTTGTGCGAATATTAATAAAGATATGTTAACTGTGTGTGTCATTTTTTTCGAGAATTGTAATCTGCATGCGTACAGTAGAATCAATTACTCTTAAATCTCGATTTCATGCAAATTTGAAATTGGAATCGGATATGTCATTTTAGGTGTTCTTGAATACAGTATTAGCGGATTGTTAACATTTACTTCCAGCAAAATTGAACAAACGGGGTAGCAAAATTTATTGTTTATTATTAGCTAAACGCTTATAATGCGCTAGTACTGTGGTCAACAGTATTTAAAATGACATATCGAATTCCAATTTCCAATATTGCATTGATCGAGATTCTATAGTAACCGTACAGATCAGTCAATTGGCGCATGTTAACTTCCGCTATGGCCTTTATTTAAAGAAATGCTGTCATATTGTATGGTCCAAGGCGTCTGTTCTGTCTCGCGCTCGCTTAATTTCTAACTAATTGAGCAACAAGTCCGAAGAAATTCGTTGAAATGTAACAGGTAATTACCCCGTTTTGGTCCGGTCTCCTTTGCATTCCCAGTGTTAGTCCAGGCTTTAGAATAGACCACCTGCCTTCTTGTCAGGCAGCTCGTAAAAGGCAAACGTAGGCTTACAGTCACTAAAACGGCGACATCTACTACGCGACTAGGAGGTAGAGTTTCACAGCGACTCACCCGGATTGGTACCGCCGCCTTAGCTTTTCCTACCGTTATATCGTCAGTGCTTGCCGTTGACGAGTTCTGGTTCGGAGGGTAACGTAGCCGGTAAACTTACTTTTGCTCGAGGTCTAAGTCTAACATCCCGGCCTCAGGGTGGCAGCGCACCATTACCACCTTTTTTCTCACCATCAGTAAATCCGCCTGTTTGTTTGCCTTCCAATATCATAAAAAAGGTAACTGAATAACTAATTACAGAAGGGTTTTTATGCGTATTGTATCCATATCTATCTGTAGAAGGGTTAATTCTGTACATTGAAAATATTGAAAAAAAATAGCAGGATTGTTACTGGATCGATGCCAAACCCAAATATGTATTTAAAAAAAAATTGTCGGTCTATCTGTATGGTAAGGCATCACGTGAAAACTAACTTGGTATAATTATACCTTATTATCCTGGGCATAAAATGGGCTACTTTTTATCCTTGAAAAATACGTGGAAAAAAATAAATCTTAATTTTTCAGTTTTAGACCGACATCCGCGCGAACGGAGTCGCGGGCGGAAGCTAGTTATTAATATACTCGTATGCATAAATGTGCTGGTAGGGCGCGTCATTTCATATACGATACGATTCAGATACGATTTATATTTCTATCATTACTTTAAATAGAATTATTTAGACATACATGTTCTTCATATAAGTGTATTTTTTCCACAGATTTAGTGGACCCTAATTGTTTGAGATATGAAACAACGAAATTCGGAAACTTATCAATCAGGTCGGGTAAATATAAATTTATCAAGAAGTTCCAGTGGAATACGAAGACGTGGTGGGAGTGCGCCTATAAGAAAAGCCGCGGTTGTCGCTGTGTCGCCGTAACTGTGGACGACCGTCTTACAAGGATGACCTGCTGGCACAACCATTGATAAGTTATATGGTCACATTATTGGATAGCGCCCTCTGTTGACGGGGCGGGACATTGACTGATGCGTGCCGGGCCGCATCGCATCGGCGCGTATTTTTGTTACTCAGAACCAAAGTAGAGCAACGAAATAGAGAGAGACGTTAAAATCGTCAAGTATGTAAAGTTGCGCCTCTAGTAGTCGTACGAAACTTTAGCGTTAAAATACCATAGTGCTCTTTTCTTAACAGTCATAACAGGATCTTTGGTCACTGTGGGCCGCATCGGGTTATGCGCGCAGGGTGCCTCGCGGAAATCCGCCGCGGAATAATCCACGCCGATGCGCCCCGGCCCAGTGGGCGTTTTGCTCCATGCAAAATGTATGCATGCGATCTAGGCGGATTATTGCGCTGCGATGCGCCCCGTCCCGGTCCGTCCAACTGGGCGCTTTCCTTAAATGGTAGCGATGTTTCTAGTTTCTATCGTCGACATGTGGTTAAATTCAAATGTTTCTACCTATTTAAATTTTGACGGTAGATAAAAATACATTGTTACAATACTCTTCACTCTTAATCATCTCTGTGGTCTAGCAGTCTCGGACTTGACTTCTTGAGATCCTGGCCTCGGGGTAGGCACCAAAAAATTATGAAATGTATATTTTCAATTTTATAATGAAAACAGCGTTGCCCGGTATTGGCTATGTGACCGGTTGGCGATAGGCTTGCCACCTATCACATTGTGGGACTTAGTGTCTACAGCTAGTTGTGGGTGGATATGGGCGTGAAGATGAATATGGGATATATCTTACTTTGTTACAATACGAGTAAAAGAGACTGCCATGAAGCTATAGGCTACTGTTAGAGGTAACACTTCTAACAAAGAATTGATGTTATTTCCAAATCTTCGTTTTGACTTTGCTATTTGACAGCACAAGACTTTTAGAAAAAGAGGCCGGTACACTAGAGTGGGTGAGCCGTATTTAGAAATGACATCAGTTCTATATTCGGAGTATTACCTCCAGTAGTAGTATATAGCTTTATACAGACAGCTATAGTATCTGTATGAATTTGACAGCTGTCAAAATTTAAATAAGTGATTGGATTGAGGTAAACATTTGTTTCAGATAATTTGCGATCTTGTTTATATTTATGACTTACCGGTTTCTTATGACTTATTGCACTTTAGAATTTTAAAAGTAGTACTTGTTAGATACTTTTATATTTTGAGACTATATTGTGAAATTTGAATTTTATTTGTTTGAGTTAGAGGTTTATAAATGAAGTTACCCACAAAAACATTTAAAAAAGGTGTGACTTGATCGGATTATCTTCTTAAACGGGGGGAGTTTTTTGTATTTTATTGGACTATAAACGTATATTAATAGTCACGTAAAAAGTAAGTAAGGTTAAGTAAAACATTTATAGATTTTGAAGTGCAATGGTTCAGATAAAAATTTTTAATTATCGAAATATTCGAAACCGTTAGGCCGAAGCTATTAAATAATGGGAAAGGGTACAAATGATCTTTATTTTCATCATGATTATAACAATAATTTCATATAAAAATAAGTAGTGACGTCAAAATAATTAGGTTTATGGCTGTGAAGTTTCCAAATTTATTGGGTCAAGAAATATAGAGAAATGTAAATAAAAATTATCTCCGTTATCTGTAATAAAGTTTGAGAGGAGACTTGATAGTTTTCTCAAAAAAAACGAGCTTATTTACGGTTTGGCCGAAGTCATGATTTTTGAAGGTTTGCACGGAATTGTTTATTTTGTTTTTTATGTTTGTTTATATTGTATGTTATGATTTCTTATATATGTGTGGAGGAACAAATATGCTACTTTATCCCAAATAAAATTACTGTGAGACGGTATAATACTTCCATAAATTTGTTAAATATACCTTTTTATAAGCTTTTACTTAGTTTTACCTGTTACTCTATAGTCTCGGTTCATGCAATATTGGAAATTGGAATCGGATATGTCACTAAAGGTACTCTTGAACACATTTAGTTAATACCTAATTACAGTAAATTGTTTAATCATATTCGTTAATTTTTTTGGAATTAATTGTTGAGATTAGTTTACTGCTGGAATTATTCTTTTAAATAAAGCTTTTCACAGATGTATACACAGATGTATATTTTTTTTTAAATTTATTTTAATAGACCATTCATATATTTATAGTTGCAACGAGGCTGCTATTCCTATAATATTTTTTTTGTTTTATGTACAAGTTATACTTTGTGAAAGATTATTCCACCCACATTATAATCTGCTACTTAGCACGTTTAATGTATCCTGTTATATCTCATAATAGGAGTATAAATCACTATATCTTTAAAATTGTTTAAACTATTAAACTTATTTTATTATTTTGTTTGTTTGAAACATTCTCATGTTATTTTAGTTTTTAAAATTTATTGTGTTTCAATATTTTTAATATAACTTATTGAACTAAATTTTGCTTATTTGTTTCCGTTATTGCAGTAAAGCTAGAACTACTTCTTCCCGCAAGGGCTGTATCTAGATGGGGCAAAATGACAGACAGCAAAATAAAAATAATAGGGGTTAAAAGTTTAAAACTTAAATATTCAATGTTGGTGAAATTCATTTAATGTTTGATCGGACGAAAAGTTTAAAGTTTTTTATGGCAGTAGACTACAAAAAAACTCGTCTGTCCTGATGGTAAGGGTTAATTATGGTCTGTAGACATCAAAGACGATAAAGGTGCATCGCTGTCTTGTGCCCAGGGTGTTAAACCTATTGTGCAAGTCTTGTGGCTATGCAGGGTATCAGACCGGAATATGTCAACTGTATTTATGGTGACAGGAATAGTTAAGGCAGTGGATCCCTACACGTTCAAGTTGCTGAACAGCATTCTACTATACTCTACTCGGTATATTTCGTTAATTAATTCTCACAGTAAAGAGTTCATTCATTCATTCATTATGATTTCGGAAGATCCGGCTTAAATAATTTTGAGAAAACTGCGGCCCTCTTTTGGTGGTGCTAAAATCTTTTATCTTGTGCTACTTTGATTTACTTTGATCTTAATTTCACAAGGAAAGCTGGCATTGAACTCTTGTCTTTTTTTATACAAGAAGAAGCAAACGAGCAAGTGGGTCACCTGATGAAAAGTGATCACCGCGGCCCACGGGCATCCGCATCACCAGGAGTATCACAAATGCGTTGCCGACCTTTTTAGGAATGAGTACGCTCTTTTCTTGAAAAGTTCCAAAATCCTCGTCTATTATCTGATTTATTATTAAAATAGACAAGACGCGACGGAAGATATAGATTCATAATGGATATTGATATTAAATCTTTGTCCTCAGTATTCAGTGGCCCTGGTGGTATGACATTTGAAATGTCAAAACGCGGAAGACCAATCTTCACGTGAAGGGACTACAGATTTAGATAGAGGATCCAACAGCGAGGAAAAGGCATAATGTAATTGCTTTAAGGAGGATATAGCTTTGGAAGTCACAGTATTTTGGTGTCACTGAAAATTACCGCCTTATTAATTTCAAAGGCTGGTCAACTCAATCACTAAACATATGATGGACATGTCAAATTTTGACTTTATAGGTTAGAAGAATATGAAAATTGTGTCGATGTTGCTGCGTTTCTGACTCTGTGGTTTTTGGCATAGTTTTGCATCATGTAATTGATAATTAACGTCATTCGAAGACAGTAAATGAAACTGTTCTGGAATGAACTACCTATTCCCATTCCTTACCTATTTCTGCCATCATAATTTCATATGCCGTCCCATAAAGTAGCCGAAGCACGTGTGACATCTATGGTGTATATCTCTTACCACCAAGAGAGTCGTGTGCTTTTTCACCGTTTTACTTAAAAAAAGTAAAGAAACCATTATGTGGCTTTGATGATCAGTTTTGTTGTTCTGTATTACTTATTATTAAAGTAGTTCTGGTAAGGTTTGTGGTGATAGTCTTACTGCTCTGGATGCTGCTATGGCATTTAATGCTGCTGTATGTAAAAACTTGTCCTTATATGCAGACGTATTATATGTTATACGTATATTTCGAAACGCGACTATTGTGACCTAGAGGAGGTCTACACAAGAATTGCGAGATTAAATAAAAGAGAATATAAAAAAATATCAATTTATATTGGTCAATTGGTTGGTGGTATAATAACAAATTATTGGTCGTAGGTTCTGGGAAACCTTATAGTAGGTAGATGGGTATAGTAGGTAGGTAGGTGTCTTATCTTAAAAAAGGTCCTTGTCCTGTCCTGGGCGGTAGGTGTCTTAGATTTTAGAACGACCCTTGTCCTGGGCGCTGCAACACTGCCGGTGGTATCTGCTTAACGCGCGGAGTAACCCCCCTACCGCTCCAGTGTGCGGTGTATGATTAACAATACATAAAAGACATTGTTGACTTCAACAACCATCTAACCCATGAAGGTATACTACTACTGGAGGTTAGGCATCTAACGAAGACCTAATGTCGTTTCCAAATATTGCTGACAATCTTACTCCGACCTCTTAACAAAGTCCAAATGAAAGAGAGGCCAGTAAATTAAAGAAAGTTAGCAATGTTTGGAAATGACGACAGCACTTTTAAGAAATTATTTAACTACTCGGGTCTAACTGAACGGGATAATATAATCATCTTCTTATCATTAGCAAAATTCTAGAACTCTCTTCATGGGTACTATTTTTTTTTCAAAAATCCCAGATTAGATATTCTCGCGTTTGTTTGTTGTTTCATAGATTTTTTTACTATTTTAAAATATATGTCTTTTTTTGTGATATTGCGATTGATACAAAAATGTGGATTATGACAAAATAATACTATTTTTTATTGTACACAACTGATATAACAAAAAACAAAAGGCGAACTTATCTCTAACAAAAGAAATTTCTTCCAGCCAACCCGTAAAAGGAAAGTAATAAATGAAATAAGTTGACTTGGTGTACAGATATATAAACTACTAATTGTAGGATTATTTTTCAAAGTCTTCTACTCTCTCTCTCTCTCTCTCTCTCTCTATCTGTATAAAGTTCTATGATCGTAATGAAATATTAGGTTAATTAGTAAGACTTGTGACAACTTTTAAGTCGACAATAAGAATATTTTGATTTTGTGAAACTTCGCAGCTTCTGATAAATATTCGAAAGAAATAAAATTTGGAACATCAAGTGACGGCTGGCCGGTTATGATGTGGAGGGAGTACAAATTTGTGAAGAAGATGCAACAGCGCTCGAGGGTCTGGTGGAACTGTGAGCTGAAGAAGAGTCACGGGTGCCAGTGTATGGCTGTGACTGTGAAAGGTCGTCTTCAGGACGTTAGCCACTTCCACAACCATTACTAGCTTTAAGTATTCATGCTTCCTTTTACCAAAACGTTTCATATGATCACTATTTTTTTTATTGTATTTTATATCATTAATAAGTCATAAATGGCAGTATTGTGTTATATTTTAATGTTAATATTAAAAAAAATATAACTATTATAATTTTATTATACATTTGATTGATGAAATTGATTAAGTTTAGTTTTCTCTCACGTATCATATTGTACACAGTTTTAGTTAAAAACAGATTGATTAGTTAAAAACGTTGAAGTTTAATTTTTATTTACGTATGCAATTTTGTTTTATATTACCATATATTTATTCATGTATTCTAATAAATGTATGAGAGGAAGCTACATTTTTTTATTAAAAATTGTAAGCAATTTACGACAATTATATTTTCTTGAAACTAAGAATATACATAATATATCTAAAATATAATTAATGATGAAAAAAAGGAGGGAGAAATTATAGCACAAAGTCATCATATTCGGGTATTTTTTCATTAATAATGTTACAGAGTTCTTTTATTGTATTTATTTATTAGAGGACAATTTTATATTTAAGTAAAAATGAATGTTTTGTCGGTAATTAAAACGAATTTTGTTCTCAGCTGTTAGCAAATCTAATGCAATTAAATTTGAGACCTCAAGATTTGGAAACCCAATAATTTCGTGGGGGAAATATCGATTTGTCAAGAAGTTGCAGAGACGGACGAAAATATGGTGGGAGTGCGCGGTGAAGAAGAGTCGCGGTTGTAAGTGTATCGCTGTGACCGTAGACGATCGTCTCATGAAGGTGAACGGCTGGCACAACCATTAGATGTGCCATCAAGCTTTGACAGCTCTAAATCCTTTTGAAAGATATTTGATATTTTCCATCGTCGGCGCTTGGTACAACTCTCAAATATTCATATTTTTAAATGAAAAAACACTTCTACTGTTTTACGTACATATCCACTTATAATTTATTATTTTATAAATAGCCTACCGGTTTCGCTCATGACAGCATCATCAGGGCTAGAACTTAAACTCCTGTAGAATGCTTTAGTTTATAAATTTAGGGGTTTTAACCGTTGGTGACAATTCTGTTGTGCACCAACTAAACTTATTTTAGGTGTATGCGTTATTTTTCCTATTAAATAAAAAGAAAAGAAATTGAGCATGATTGAGGTGATCAGGTTAGTCCGGGCATGTCAAATTGTGACTTTTTTGTTAACGTTTTCCTATTAATATATTTAGTTAATTCGATTAATATATGATGTTTTGTTTCTTTCTAATACTGTCATTGAAAGAAGATAGCGATAACTTGAAAATAAGTTTAATGAGTGTGCAACAAAATTACCACCATTTTATGAAGGTTGCTAGAAATTAATACCGTATACTTAAATGAAAGAAAAGATTAATACTTTTCGCGCACCAATCCAATATATTAAATCATTAATATCTTTTGTTTTACTTGAAATTGTATTTTTTATTTTGGATATTTTGTAGTTTTAACTTCTTAGCAAAGGCAGGTCATAACTCCAATAAGCGATTTTAGCCAAACGACCATAGGAAATAACAATAACTTAAAATAAGTTTAGTGAATGCGCAACAAAAGGACCACCGGCATCTGGGCTGAGTTCCTAATTTCATCAAGTAAAGTTGTTTATCAAGATCTTTATGTATACATACAAAAAATTTAAAGATTTGATAAGGAAAACATTCTACATATGCGAAACAACATGTACCTTTAATAACTAATTAGCTTTACATTGCCATACTATGTACTAATAGATCTTAATATTTTAAGTATATGTTTAAAATTAACTGCCTGATTTGTAATATCAATTACAACGTTTAATAAATTTAGTTTTTTTAGTTATATTTTTAAACAACTCAGTAAAATTGTATTGTTAGCATTTAGCATTGTTACTGAAACAAAACAGTAATTAACGATTTTTCTATTTACTTTTTTCTAAGTCTTTTTTTTATAAATTTTACAATTCTACAAATAATTTTTCAAATATTATTTTCGAAACAAGACCTCATAGAATCGCTATTAAAATGTTATTGGAATTTACTTTAATTTTACTAGTTGATGTCCGTGACATCGTTTGCGGAAATCGTTGAGTGGTTGGGATTAAAGTAGTCTATATCCTGTTCCATGATCTAATTTACTTCTGTGCTAAAACATATTAAAATCGGTTCAGCAGTTTTGATGTGAAAATACAATACATAAAACACACACAATATCATTTTCTAGAACTAGTAATTGTTATGCCATTATATATTTTATTTTCATGGCTTAGAACACCAAAGCTAAAAATTTATAAAATATTGAAAAGTATATGAAAAAAGCAATTAGATTTATTTTTAAATTGTATTTTATGAAGACTCTACATGGGTTTTATAGAAGTACAAATACATATATTTGTTACTGAGAGACCAATTTTGAAGTTTCGATGTAATAGTTTAATTAAACTTTGTAACATAAATAAAAAGTGTAATCATAAATCTTTTGTTACGTAAACGAATAACTGTTAAAACTTTTGAACTAATAGATACAGTAAGTGTAATAAATTGTTTATAAAATGATTACAGTATTTTTAATAATAAAAAATGACAACAGTATTTTAAAAATAAAAAAGTTGAGAGGTGTCAAGGGATACCTGGATGGAACGAATTTTTATCTCTAGAGAGAGATAGAGAGAGACAGAGAGAAAAATATGCGCAAGCCGCACAGCTAACAATAGCTTACTATAGAAAAAAGTGTCGTGACAACTTTTTATGAGATTTTTTTTTCTAACCCCCTTACACAACGCGCGATAAGGAGCTTCGTTCCAAAAATTAAATCGTACTCTATGATACGTATTTAAGAATGCACTAGAATGCAAGATTGTTGCACCTTCATCTGGATCTAAATATCACCTGTTCGTTGACTGTTACATCTCGTTTAGATGACAATTGTGCCATGGACGCTATTCCTGCTGTATATCTACTTCTACCGACGTATCGTTTATGCTAGCCACTACAGTGTTCCAGTCTTGAAACTACCATCAGACCAACCAGCCTCATTTTAACAGTGCGTCGTTATTAGATTGGATGTCTATGGGCGAGATATAGTGAGAAATGTCTTGGGTGATCATAAATGCCCTGGTTGTACCTCTGCGTTAATCTTTGGGTTTAACATGTTTTTTTTACTATCTTGCATTTCGTTAAAAAATGCATGAAGTGAATTATTCTTAGCTATTCTTTGTAAATCTTCTTCTTGATATATATAAATTAAAAGTTACGTTATTTGTCCGCAATTACTTGACCGATTTAAATCAAAGTGAAATTAAAAATCGTTTTGATAGACCATGCAATATCATTGACCATATAATGGGTACTTGTGAGGCATTTAAATACATAATTCTAAAAGCTACAACTGGTCGGAACGCGGCCTCTCACTGAGAAGATCTGGCGAAAGAAAATCAGCAGGTTTGTCTTTTCTTCCTATTTTTAATATAAATATAATTTCGTATTTCATTAGTATTGTCGGCTAGTCCTAGGTGCCCTGGTTGTTCATCTGCATACTTCTTCAGGGATATGGGCGTAAATATACTTTATAATAAAGTGTATACGTGCTATGTTGTGGTAAAATGTAAACTTTTGTGCTATTTCTGTGAAAATCAAGAAATGCATAATCTTAGTGTTGATAATGAATGTTGAATTCTCGTTTCAGCTTTTGCTGATCCAAATGCAATAAAATTTGAGACAACTAAATTCGGTAACCCAACTATAACTTGGGGGAATTACCGTTTTATAAAGAAGCTGCAACGGCGTATGAAAACGTGGTGGGAGTGCACGGCCAGGAAGAGTTTCGGATGTCGATGTGTAGCTGTTACTATTGATGATCGCTTGGTAAAGCTCAATGGATGGCATAACCACTAACACCCCGATAAATCTTGAAGATCATGTGCACTGCGATTTTATCCCGTCGAGGAGCAGCTTGTATTGATGCACAGTTTTCTCTGGAGGCAGTCGTCGTTTTGGGTGAAAAAGGGTCATCAAAAGCTGGTTTCGTTATGGACCGAACCTCCATAATAGATCAAAGTGCTGAATACGCTATCGTCTTTTAAGCTCGTGTTAAACTATAGCGATGCTTGAAAACGTGGATGGAGAAGGAAGAACGGTGAATACTGATTAACTTTTATAGTAAGTTTAGTGATTTGCCAGGTATAAGTACTAGGAAAGTTCTAATAATAGGTGTATCGCCTTAAGGAGCAGTTTACACTGCTGCAAAGGCTTAGAAACGATAGCCCCATTGCGTCGATTATGGCATGGATATTGAAATCGGAATCTTTCCAGTGACGTTTTGGATGCACGAACGCGAAGAGAGACAAGCTCTCTATCATAATTATTGATATGTGAAATTTATTATGAAAGCTTTATTATCTATGTAAAAAGATGTGGAGAAAAATATCAGTCAGAAGACATCACATCATTATTTGTCGTAGTTTAGAAAAGTAAGTAAGCAAATAAACTTAAAAAAATCTTTTTAAGTCGACAAACAAGCACATTACTCTCGTGATGACAATAAAACACCATGTTCATAGACACCATAGCTGTTACAGGTGCGTCGTTATCCCGAGGCTGGGATGTTAGGTCTATTGTGCAAGTTTACCGGCTACCCAATTCTCCGTATCAGAACATGATACAGTCGTTATAGCGGTAGATAAAAAGGTAGATTCCAACCGGACAACCCGGGCAAGTTGCTGCACAGCATTCTGTTACCAGTGGTTTTTTTGGTATGCTTCCATATGACCTGTGCTAGCCTCTTACGAGCTTCCTGCCAGGAAGGCAGACGTTTTATTCTACTCAGTGGATCCGGATCAACATATAGGGGGATGTGAGCTCGTTTGTTTCATAAATACTTGTCTTTGGAAGTTTATTTTCTACCGAAATGTTAAATGATTAATCTAAATGACATGACATGATAATTTTAAATGACAATCCCTAGACTACACAAAATTATTATCTATTGTATTATAGAGTCATTATTTGCGACATTTTAACCGACTTGAAAAAGATGGAGCTAAATTTTAAAATAAAGTTTAGATAAAGCAGACCAGATTTAAAAGGTTATTAATAGTAACTTAAAAAAAAAATTAATTTTCGGCCCATTAAATACAAATGGGTGTTTTGTCTTTTTAAATGGGTGGTGTTCGTATTAATTAAGCAAACGTTTTAGGATCAGGATTAGATATATTTCTCTTGACGTAGGAAAATAGAGTAAGATATTTAAAATATTGAATTTTTAATTTTAGTTGGCAAATGATGTAAAAATTTTAAATTTGCAATATTTGTAAGTTATTGTTATTTCATTTGTTGTAAATTATGTAATAGATTAGACACTATATCAAGTATACTGTTTTAATTTGTTATTGTGGGTTTAGTTATAAAAAGCAAAATATTTGAAATCATGACCTCATTTACCGTAATCTCTTATATTAGGGTTGGAACCCTAATATTTTAGTAGTTAGTTTTGTAGTTTTGTCTATCATTGGTAAATCACTGATATTGTAAAAAAATACGACTAACTTAAAACTTTTATATAATTTGAAAAACTGTGAAATTGTCAATTAATGTATAAATTGTTGAGATGTTTTACAAAATTTGTTTCATATCATATCATGACGATGTTTTGATCTTATGAGATATAGATGAATTGAAAATACTGTAAATAATAATTTTAAAATGTTTGCAAAAATATCATACTTATAAAATATAAATTAATTTATGATTGAAAACTATTTAAATGAATTATTATATTTTCCCTGCCTATAAATTAGGTTGTAACACATTCGAAACTATTCACTTTTCTTTTTTGAGTTATAAGGTATTAGAAAAGAATCACAGTGAATTTATTCATGTTAAATTGATATAGTTGTATACTACAGCATAGAATATTTTATTAATCTGATATTCACTTTCAGAGCCAAAATTTGGATTGTCACAGAGAGGAAATTTAGTGGTACAAATAGGGGAGTGGCGGTTCAACAAGCATGCATGTTGGGGATCGAAGGTTCGCTGGACCTGTATTAAGAAGAAATCTGGATGTACAGCATCCATCACTACTGTTGATAACGTCATAGTCAAGACTCTGGGGACGCATAATCATTGAAATTTTTTGTTGATATTTTTTGAGAAGTTTTTTTTGTAAAATTTTGTAAATATTCAAGCAATAACCCGTGCTTTTGAGAAAACAGTGACTTATAAATAATGAGCAAACAAATCCATAAAATCAATTAACTATATTTCTAGATGCTTAGTCTTAAAATATTCTTATTCGTAAAAAGTGATAACTAACAGTAATTTTTAAATAATTGTATCTTACGTTTTGATTAAAAGTAAATTAGAAAAATCTGAAAATGGAATATTTGCTATTTGCCCACTAATAACAGACAATTCATTTTATAAAATCTTTACTTTTGCCTTTATTCAATAAAAAAGAACAGAAATTTTCAAAAAAAAATTTTTAGTTTTACGATACTAGCAACGATGTGGATAATATGTGAATTTTAATTAAGTATCTGAAAATATTTTTATATGTAAATGACTAGATTTGTTATATCAAAGCGGTGTACGTAAGAATTATACTAGTGGATCTAAAGGTACTTGAAAAAGGGGGTACAATTACTGAAGATTAGTATATGGTGGACAACTACATTGTCTCTGAAGTGGTTTGGGAAGTAGAAGTACCTACTATTTTAGCCTAGCTGGATGGGTCATACTCAGACGAATCTTAAGAATGAGATTAAATTGACAATTAACTAGCTTGATAGTTATTTTTTTCTTTTGTGGATGACGATTTTATATTTAAAACTTTACTTTATTCTTTGATTAGGAAGAGTAATATTTTATTTGTTCAGTATTAATACTTGATTTATAAGGAGTGATATTATTAACTAATTTATTAGTTATACTATTCGATGACAGTTATTTTTTTTCATTAAGCAGTTGACGATTTTTACGTAGCCGTTGCGAAATCTTGTTAGGGAGCGTCCATTAACTACGTGAGGCATTCAACGGGTGGGGGTTGACGCAATTCTTATCTAATTTTAGTTCTGGAAAAGGTCCAGTCTTTTTTTACTCAAGAAACATGTTCAAATTGCACTTAATTCATTTTTTCACTAAAATGTAGCGACATCGTACACAATAGTATTTTACATAATTTTGTGAATACTTTAAATACTACTACTACTTTAAACACTTTAAATAGTACTAGAATTGTATAAACATGTTAGGAAATTTTCTTTCTTTTCGCGTTAACGTTGTTACACTACACAAATATTTTGAAAAAGCATGACAGTACCATAAATGCGCTCAAAATGCTAACACTACGATCTGGGGTGCAATGCTTGTTGACTGCATTCGTAACAGTGAAATCCGAGAAAGGGTGAGATTGAAAGAAAGTGTTAGTGTTAAAATGAAAAAGAGCATGCTCAGCTGGTTCGGTCATATGGAAAGAATAACTGATGATAGTTTATCAAAGCAGATATATAATGCGTATGTGGATATGGAAAGACTTAAGTTGACATTCCACAATTATATAGCTCTGGTGTTATCCGAGGTTGGTGTCAATAGCCTTCGCAATCAGTGTGTTTGTATGAAAAGGGTTTTGTATGTGGGGGAAGCCAGGCAGGTTTGCAAGGATCGTGAGATTTGGCACTCGATGCTATTTGCCTACCCCGTAAGAGACTTGGCGTGACGACATGTATGGATGTATGTAAATGTTTTAAATTTTTATTTGTACATCTCACGTAAGTTATGGATGCCCCCTTACATCGCAAATGGGAATTGCCATAAACAGTATTCAATCTATCTAAAATACAGAATGTATCTATGTCAAATTATGCCATATCAAATTTAATGTAGTTTTCTCGAATATTGTGATTGAATTAGTAATTATTAATTTTTGAAGTGAAAACTTCTGTAGCGGCAGCTTCTGTAGTAGTGAATGGGTAAAACTTCCAAACTCGTGTCAGGACACGTGACCTGATTGAAAATTCGTACGACGAATGGAGAATAAATAGCCGGCGCGGCGAAAATGTATGCCTGCGCCTCCTGTTACGTTTAGACGGCGCAGGGTACTTGCGCAAATGTTCGTGTTGTTACGTTTGTGTACGATAGCGCAATAAATGAATGTTGTATTCTACCAAATAAATGATAGTATCTTCATACTGATAATTAAAGCAATTCGTCCAAAATTAATCCTTATCCATTCCAAAATATCAAAAATGCACAAAGCTAGTATTCAAGTTTTCACTTCTGCCGGCACTCCGGAGTGCAACTGTTTTTTTTTTTATAAATAGCTTAGACGTAGCCAGATTTATGTTAACTATATAGGTTTTATATTTTAATGATCGACTTTTATATACTGGTTTAATTAAAAAAGTGTACAACTTTTAGTTTTAAGTTTTTACGACTCTTAAATGTGGGTTGAAAATATAAGAATGTGATACAAATATATGTAGACATATGTAGATATAGTCCTCAACAGTATTGTGTTAATTGATACTCATTTTGTATATTTTGTGATTTACTAATAAGTCATATTTGTCGAAATCGAAATAAAAAACGCTTATTAGAAATACTCGTAAGTTCTGAGATTTTATTATTTTTTGTGTTTTGATTGTTTTTATTTTTTCATTTCGACGCTTCTCACGCTTTCTCATTAGTAGTAAAACTGCAAAAAACAAACTATTTCGATTTCAATGAGCGTGTAAGTACACGAAAGCTGAGTATTTTCATCGGTTTTTCTGGAAAACTATCATTAGATCCTGACTTCAAGGCAATAGGACCAACTCGAAAGTAGGTTTTTTCAAATATAAAATATATTTTTTTAAATCGGTTAAAAAATGACGAAGCAATCGATTAATATATTATAAAGAGTGTACGAGTCGAAAAAATAACCTCCTTTTTTAAAATTTGGTTAAAGATTTTTTTTGACAGTCATTTACGTCAATGGTAAATGCTATAATTAATTGGAATCAAAAAAATCTCTATTTTATGTGATTTTTTCGCATTGTGAATTTTTAAGGTGAAGGATTCAATTTACTTCACACTATGTTAAAAAAATCAGGTCTTATCTTATATATAAAATTCTCGTGTCACAATGTTCGTTCCCTCTTCCGAATGGGCTTGACCGATTCTCATGGAATTTTGTGAGCATATTGAGTAGGTCTGACAATCTTCCAACATCTATTTTTCATATCAAGTGATAAGGGTGGCTTACCCCATTTTTTTTCTAAAATAACGTTAAAAAAATAGCAGAACAACGTTTGCTGGGTCAGCTAGTAACATATAATTATGCTGAAAAAGAGTTCTGACTTTTTGGGTGGGAGGCGTCGATTTGAATTTGTATTTTTAAGGGTTCCGTATGGTTTTCGTATTGCCATATGTTAAACCACAATATATTCTTAGTATATTGTTGGGTAAGATGTACTTTGTCTTGCAATACTGCGTTGTTTCGTAGTGTATAAGTATCATCAATTTTGATGTAGCAGCTTTCCTAGGTAATGATGTATATTGTAGTATTTTTTTTATTAATAGGTATTTTCGAGATAAATAAAAAATCGCTTGCACGATGTTTTTTTACGTTTATATTTTTTCCACCACCACACCAGCAAGACTGGCAATTCCTGTTTCCTGTTTGTGCAGTTGTTACGACAATTGAAGTAAGTAAAGTGGTACCCTGTTAGTTTAATTTATGTAAGTACAACTTTCTGGTAATAAAAAAAATGTAGGTAGGTAAGGTAAACCACTTCAAGAAAGAGATCGAAATTTTGTACCTCTTAGGACCTCATAGTGCATATCGTAGACACGACAGTCTTAAGACTATTTTATTGTTGACTAGCGGCCCGCCCCGGCTTCGCACGGGTATGAAATGTACATATAAACCTTCCTCTTCAATCACTAACTAAAAAAACCGCAAAGTTTTAAAGATTTAAACATACAAAGGGACATAAGGAGAGAGGAAGCGATTTTGTTTTATACTATGTGGTCTCCTGACGATAAGAGACAACCATCAGGAGAGCCGAGTGTTAAGTCCTTTAATTAATTGCTCAAATCTACTGGCTAACCTACATTCTGGACTGGAAGGTGACACTATCAGAATGGCATCAGGAATAGGTAAGGCCTGTCCCTACCTGGACATGCTGTGAGTTGCAGTACGGCACTTCATCACCAGTCACCTGAATAAATAATTTGACGTTTACTCGCTGTTTTCGAGTTGCCTGGCATGAAAGAATTAGTAATGTTAGTGGTTAGGAGTGGTGTTATTATATCTAATATACGTCTACATTCCACAAAGGAGACCCGGACTATCACAGGTGAGAATGCTGTAAATCAAATAAAAAAAATCTAAAGCATGTCGGTACTTACCCCGTGTTGGTCCGGGCTCCTTTGAAGAATAGACCATCTGCCTTCCTGGCAGGCAGCTCGTAAAAGGCGAAGAAAGGCTTACTGTCACTAACACCGTGACGTCTGACTAGGTGGTAGAATTTCGCAGCGACTCACCCGGATTGGTACGACCGCCTTACCTTTTCCTGCCGCCATAACGTCATAACGTGTTCCGCTTCGGAGGGTAAGGTAGCCGGTAAACTTACTTTTGCTCAAGGCCTAACATCCCGGCCTCAGGTTGGCAACGCACCATTACCACCTTTGGTGTCTTTAGGCGGTGGGAATTTCTTACCATCAGGAAATCCGTCTGCTAGTTTGCCTGCCAATATCATAAAAAAAAATGTAGCTTGTCCAAAGATATTTAATATTATAAAAAAAACTTAAGCTTAGTGCACACTGGCTTAAAGTTTTGAAACAAAACTTAAGTTAGCAAAAATGTGTTAGTGTGGCTTCAAATGTATACGAGTGTGTGTTAGGTCTTAGAATGTTGTACTAATGCTAATTTTTTTTCAGATCTAAGTCCGGTTTTTGCGCAATCGCAACGTGGAAATCCAGTGATCATGATTGGGCAATATCGTTTCAACCGGGTCAATAAGTATGGAAGTCGAATTAGATGGGTTTGTGTGAAGGCCAAGGCTGGCTGCAGAGCCTCCCTCCATACCATGGACAACGCTATAGTGCGGGTGTGGGGATTCCACGACCCCATGGCACATACTAGCGCTAACCGATTTTAATCAGCAACAACTAGCATAATTGTACATACCGCGACGGTGAGAAAAATATTGTTTGATAAGTAATAATTAAACAAAAGTGTATTTCGATGAATGTTTTTTCAAGGATTTTTACAATTTTTGTTATAATTTTTTTTTATTTTATTTATGGATATTTAGATAAGAGTTATGAAATACTCTATTATACATCTACCGTCTTATTAATAAAGATGGACTAAGGTAGACGTAAGATTAAGTTGATATTATATAGAGTCTGTATCACATAGTAATAAAGACTATAATACGAGGTTAAATCTTGGCGTACTTTACTCCGTGTTTATTAATAAGACGGCTGCTGTCTTATTAATACAAAGACTAAAGTCAAGTTGATAATGTAGTCTGTATCACAGTGTAATAGACTATATCAGGTTGAACCTTGGCGTACTTTAGTCTGTGCTTTTAATACGACGGTATGATTGATTGGCGATTACTAGATAGTAGTCAATTTTTATTAGATGAATGTTGTCAATTAGTATTTTTTCTCACCTGTGCCACATTACAAATATGGACAGTATTGAAACTAAGCTTAGTTTACAAAATACACCTACACCCCTTTGCAGCAATAGTGTCATATTATTTTTCAATTGAATTTAAATAACTAGGGAGTTTGCTAATAAATAAGTAATATCAAGGCGCCTGGCTTACCCCAGCATAAAACGAATACGCTTGTGGTGTTTTAAAAATATCGCGGAAACAAATAACAACGTGATCACATGTCTTGATACGACACTCGTTACTACAGCACTGCGAAAACCGCTTAGGGGCCTCGTCGATGCACATGTTTGTGTGTGTGTGCCGTTTTCGAACGTTTGTTGCTAGTTTTCCTCTACTGTTCATATTTGTATTGTGCCTGTGCGTTAAGTGATAAGAGCATATGCATGAATGAAAAAACATCAGGAAAACTTATTATTTGTAAAGGAATCGGTGCTGCTCCAATTGCTCTTTATTATTGTTAAATAAATATATAACGCGATTGAAGTTGAAACAAAATTTAAATACTTTAATTAGGTTATAATTATTTGTTACTATAAATGGGCTCATTCCTACGAGGATGGTCCCAACCACATTAATATTACAAAAAAAAATATCCAAAGAATTATTAAAATCAGACAAAATTTGGTTTAGTTTAAATTTAGTATAAAAAACTATACAAACTCTTCTTTTTACTCTATTTTTGCGCTGCACTTATTTATGGTGTTTTGATTACTATTTAGATATTGATTAAATATATCTAATAATACAATAATATATTATCCGAAATCTGATAGCACGGTTACTACGATTTTGAGTTTCAATTTTGCTTGCATTCGGGAGATCGACGAAATTAAAGGTAACTTTTTTCGTCTTATGATAAACATGGATTAAAGTAGGATTAAAATTAAGTTGTTATTACAGCACTTATCACGTTGCAATTAAGACTATACTACGTTGAACCTTGTTGAAACTTCATTCCGTGTTTGTTAATAAGATAGTTTGTGTCTAAGCGTTTTGTTAGAGATATACTCGTAGTCTATTCTCAACTAAAAAAAAACCAGGCCTTTGAGTGCAAAATAGATCTAAAATACATTTTTTGAATCTTTTTAAAAAACGTGAAGTTTTTTTATATATTAAAGGTTTGACTGTATTCCTATACATATCAACTAAAAAACTTAAGCGAAATATTATTTACCCATCAATCACAAAACTTCGATAACTACTAAACTTATAAACATAAATTGAGGCAGAGGTAAGTAATCAGATCAACAAGGGTTTTGGCCTCCGCTCTGCTTCTAAACTCAAACAGGTTTGACTCGTATGTATGATCGCAACGCTCACCCCGCCTTTTACCACGAAACACGTTTACTGCCTAAGTTTTAAGATTCTATTAATGTTTGTATGAAAATCTACGCTTTTGGTTTCGTTCGCCCTTCGTAATACTATGGGTTATTGATCGTTTCTTTCTTTGCGCTAGGAAGAGGCTTTAGTGTACGTTTTAACTATTATACATTTCACGTCCAAATACGATTATTTTAGCAACGCCCTAGATTCTGATATGGTCAATTACATTTTTGTCTGCAATAGGGTTGACAATCTCCTCGTTTAAATGAGCCCAAGGGGTGGGTAGACAAGTATTAATGTAGTTATAAGTTTAAGGTAGTCTCATACTCATGACAGCACAATACGTGAACTAAATATTACTTAAGATTCTGGTGGTGGATAACAGTAAAACGCTTTTATTCAATATTTAATCATTAATCGTGAGTAATGTTTATCTTGTCCTTTATTTTTGCCGACATTGATCATATAAACATGTATTTATGATTTTTTAATGTTTGTTTTTTATTTAGTAACCTGTTTTTCCTTTAATAGTCAGCCAGTACTTTGAATACAACATCGTGTTAACAAACACGATATTGTGTGTTTTGCCTTGTGTAACGGGGGTAACGACCCTTTCTTCTGCAATTGGAATTATCTAGATATTCGAATTGGTTTACTATTGCACCAGTTCAGTCAGAATATTTGGTTGAATCTTTTAAAATATCATTCAGTTTTGTACTACCGTCTTTTTCTTGCCTCAATAGAGTGACTTTCTGCCATTGTCGTTTAAAAGGTAAGGAAGGGGGAGGTAAACTTAAACATGATATCATTTTCACTAAAATTTTCATTTAACTAGCCAACCCGGCGAACTTCGTTCACTTCGTACTGGATGCTTTCTGCCTACCCTGCAGGAAGACTTGAAGATGTTGCTTGTTCGTTCAAATGTTTCTCTACATTCTAAATTTCAAGTTGTTTGTACTTTATACCGAGTGTTGAGATGTCTGTAATTTCTAAACTACAAAACCTATGACTTAGAAAAATAACCCGACAATATGTAAAGTGCATACTACTAAACGAAAAAAATATAAATAAAATTCCTATTTTATACGCATTAATAAATTTTAGCTAAATTTACATTTCGACTTTTACCCCTCTTTCACTAGAACCACTTTAGTCAGCGAGATAAAAAATAGCCTGTAACCTTCCTCCAAACATAATGTACCTGTCAGCCAAATATCGTTACGATTGGTTCAGTAGTTTCGGCATGAATCTCGATCATGATATAGACAGACATACAAAAATACCAAAAATGTAAAAGATTTGTCCTTCTGCCCCTTTTTAGTCACCTGCTCTTATTTTTTTATATTTTCAATGTACGAAATCCACTCTTGCAATTTTGATATAAATATAGATATAAATAAATATAGAAGATGATGGTGATGATATTGAAATTGAGTTTTGACCCCGTTTACTTGTGTTTAAGGTAATTATTTCATGATAATTAATGTTTTTACCACGATATTTGCCTACATGTTCACTTTAGGGACTAGCTTATATATGGTATTATATATGGTGGCTTAGGGCAAATCTCTAACTGATTATAAATCTAACAAAATAATGAATTGGTAATAAATATATGTGGGTTTCTACATTTTAGGTCCGGTGTTTGGTAAGACACATGCTGGGAACCCGGTTATAATACTTGGAAGCTATCGTTTTAACCGAGTAAACCGGTGCAAAGGGCCCAAGGTGCGCTGGACTTGCATCAAGACTCCTAGTGGCTGTCGAGCTTCTATCATCACCATAGATGATGTTATCATTAAGAGCAATAATGAACATAATCATTTTTAAATATAATATATATGTGATACTAGCTAGCTGCTTGCCCTTCCTTCATCGAAGAATATATACGATTTTCATACAAACTGTCATCTCATATTGTAGTCCCTAGGGAACTCGATTTTTGAAAGAAATAGCTTATGTTTGAACTCGGATCATATGCAGATTAATTTTCATCAAAATCGATCAGCAGTTTAGCCGTTAAAGAACAACAAACAGACTTTTGCATTAACAATATTAGTTTGGATATATTTAAGTTTGCGACTTTGCTCATGTCAACAATGGAATTTAGGAGTTAAAAAGTAATTGAAGAAGTTACGCTTCTAAAACATCTTAAATGAGACATCTATACTCTAGCTGGTGAAAACCTGTTCTATTTGGAATCAGCAGTTTTCTAGAGATCCTGTATTACAGAGAAAAACCAAAATGCAAACAAGTGTTGCAAAAAAGTAGGCTCAGAAAAGTTACAGTAGCTTGGAAATAGAAATTATATGCCACAGTAAAGGCCACTTACACGTTCCTGTGTTAAGTATTTAACTCTGAGTTAGCTTATAACTAAAGTTATATCATTTTAGAATCTATACTTGTTATCGTCGACACTTGGCGGAATTCCATTGTATACACACTTTTTTGTTGCAAACAGTTATACTTATCCACTATACACTTTATAAAACACTCTACGTTACTCTTTAGCCAACCGGTTTCACTTTTTACAGCATCATCAGGTCTTTGAAACCTAGATGCCAGAGACAAAGTGTACACTTTATATTTGACAGTTTACTCATTCTTAAATTTAAACCGGGTACGTGCAAATGGCCTCTAAATAGCAAAACAAATGGTACTAAAATTTATTTCAAACATTATTCGAATTTATGCTAGGTCTCTATTGCTATGGATCGTATGATACAGGAGCGTCGCCAAGCCATGGCCTAGAGGGGGGCAAGTTAATACGGGGATTGAGAAAAATATGAACGGTAGGTTACGCCAGGATCCTCATTCCCTCGACTTTTTGGCTTGCGTTTCTTTTCCCGCTGAAATAGGTATAAAGTAGTAGAAAAGTACAAGAATAATCGATCAAAAAACTTAAGTTAAAGATTGTTTGTTTAATATCTGTCAACTATTTTAGAATCTCTAGGGGAGGGCAGCTGCCCCTCTTGCCCCTCCTTGGCGACGCCCTTGGTATATAAGGTTGTATTTTGTGTTCTTATCTTAAATTAATTAAGGTATCATTCAATTTTTGTATGGTTCAGTGTAGTTTAATTTTTGCAGAGTGTATTTTGATGAGTTAGAAGTATAAGTACAAAGTTTCTATATGTTAAAAGGAAAGTGAGATTGATAACAATATTACATATAAAGGATGTCACTGGTAACATTCTGAGTAAACTCGTAATTAATTTCAGAGCCATCTATCTCCAAGCATACGAACTAAATAAAAGGATCTTGTAAATTAATCTTATTTTAATTCAACCCTTCTTTTGTATTCTTAAAAAGTTCTGGATTGGACTATTACCTGGTCAAAGTTAATAATATAAAATTTACTATTTACTAGGTATCATAACCTGCCTTTCTAAAAAATGACAATGAAAATCTTTTTATTATTGGCTTTGTAATCTCATAATAAACATACAAAAAAACATGCAGTCAAATTGAGAACCTCTTTTTTTGGAGTTTGTTAAAACTAATTTAAAAGTACACAGAGATTTTCTAATGTACGTAAACAGATTAACGTTCAAGATGTTTTTAAAGGTACTAGTGGTCGCCCATTGGTCGAAATTCGAACATAATAAATTTTAATATTTTGTTGATAAGAACGCCATATTCATTTCGCAAGTACAACTACTTTGTTTCCAAAATTTTTAGTGCACCATCTGTGATCTTTTATCATTTGTATCGTCATCAATATATTTGTTTGTGTGTGTGTGTGTGTGTGTGTCAAATGCATACCATGCATACCATGCATTTGACACACACACACATGTGGTGTGGTGTGGATAATGTTTTTTTTTATTTATTGTACTTTATAAGCATTATTGTTGAAAAATATTAGCGCTCTGCACTTCTCCTACATATAAACTATAAGTGTGCCAAATTTTTAGCCCCTGCGTCTGCTCAATTTTCGTAAAATGGGGTCTTAAGTTTTGGCATCACGTATTAATGTATAGATTTTCTTGTTGGATATTCTTTTTATTCGTATTAATTAAATTTGTTAAAAGCTTTTGATAAAAATTCAATGCGTTTATTAGCTCCATGTCAATCAACATATTTGTAAAATATAACAGTTTTTAAATTAATTTCCTATTTTCAAAACATTACAATAGAAATACTTTTCTTTCCTCCTTCTTCCATATAAACATAATAAGTATTAGTTAGAAACTTTTCTACATGCTCGCTGTCTATTACCGTTTATTTTTATTTGTTTCTTTTATGCTTGTTTATTTTTTTTTTGCTTTCGTTCCGACTATATGTGAAAAACATTAATTAAATTTACTGTAACTGCTTTTTTGCTTATAATTTGCTAAAGTCCATGTTCAATCTCGATATACATCAAAGAAATGAAAACTGGGTAAATAAACACAATAAAAATAATGTTTTGTTATGTTACTACTTCGCAGATTACGAACCAGTGTTCATAACTTCGAGACATGGCAATCTTGTCATCAAGCTGGGGCCTTACCGGTTCAACCGAGTGGCTAGTGCTGGACCCAAATATAGATGGCGGTGTAGTCGGAATCCCACAGGATGTAGAGCCAGGATATACACCTATCACAATAATATTATACAAGTCGATGTCAAACATAACCATTGATTAGAAATTATGAGATAGAAGATCTTTTTGATTTAATTTTTTGCATATTTAACGCCTCTGTGGCTAGTGGTCCGGTGTAGGATTTGACTACATGAGGTCCCGGGTTCGGTCTACGGTTTGGGTAGTGATAAGAATGGTTAGAACGGTTTTTTTTTTATTTTTAATAAAAAGTAACGTTGCTCAAGATTGTATACATCCCCGATTACTGATATGTTTGCCTATCACATTACTTAGGACTTAGGAGGACTTAGTGTCTTCGGCAAATCTTAGGTGGCCTGGTTGTAACCTGTGCATACTTTTTCGGGGATACGGGCGTGAATATTTATTTTTTAATGTAAATACTATAGAAGCATCGCTTCTGTAGTACATAATACTATATATAATATACCACAAAAGCGATGCTTAAGAAAGTTGAAATAAAACCAGAAACAAGGATTTTAATTAAGATATTACATTAAGTTGTAGTTCCAATACTAATAAGTAGTCAAATATTGACTACTTATTATTATTATAGATTATATATAAATTAAATTATTATAAAAATTGTGATAAATAAATTGCTGTGAATGTATGATAACTGTGTTTCCAACTAGCAAAGACTTAACAAAAACTTCTGATGCCTGGTATAAACTAGCTTGTACAAGTTTTATTCTGGTGTATAATATAGAATAATATCTAGAGACCAAAGGTGGTAACGGTGCGTTGCCAACCTGAGGCCCAAATGTTCTTCTAGCAAAATTAAGTATACCTTACACTCCGAACCGGAACACGTCATGACGGTATGGCGGCAGGATTCAAGGCGGTGGTGCCAATCCGGGCGAGTCGCTGCTAAACTCTAACACCTAGTCAGAATTCACGGTGTTAGTGACGGTGAGCCTTTGCTCGCCTTTAACGAGCTGCCTGGCAAGGAAGGCAGATGGTCTATTCTACAAAGGAGCCCGGACCAACACGAAGATAACTGCGGTTTTATTTCAAAACTCACGAGACCAGTAATTTGTGCGGTCATACAGCCGTCGCGGTTGAAATCATTGCTCGCTAACTTGTACGATTCTACGGGCGGGCGACCGCTTCCGCGGGAACCGCAAACAACCGCGGGCGCTGCGGGTGTAAAGCGCGTCGAGGAATGTTCCTTTTTATATATAAATCTACATTCTACAGACACTGCGGGCCTGCAACAGCCGCGAGCGCGGGAAAAAACTGCTCTGTGAGTTCTTAGACTAAAACTTCAAAAAAAACGACTCCGATTACAATAAGTACCTAAACTCATTATTTGCCTATATCTCCCTAAGACACCACCAACAGGTCCAGCCTTTGTGGTGATGGGACTACCTCGAAAGCAAAACAAAATGACTGCACAAATGGAGAAATCGATAAACTTACGTTTAAAAATATGTGGTAGTCGAACATGTAAACTCGACCTTGAAGTCGATTAAAATAGGCCTGATGGCTATAGACAATTCTTGGCTATGGTGATCATTGAAATTTCTGATGTTTTACCTGTTCTTCATTTCAATTTTTAGTCAGCGTCAAAAAGACTCTATATATTCATTTTAAGTACAGTTCAACTGCAAAAGCGACTGCAACCTTCAACATTTACCTTCGCCTTCGCTACTGACATTTAGGTACAAAAATAGCATTATTACACAAAAACACTTCAGATCTTAGTGTAACTTACTTGGGACGAACTCTGGCTCATTATCTACCTCCAAAAAGAATCATCGTAATCCTTTTATATCTGGTGAAGTCTTCGCGTAACATACAAAAACTTACAAATTGATAACCTACGCCTTTGTGAAGCCGGTTGAAACTCTTACCGTGTTATTAATAAATATGGAGTAAAATTAACATAGGAGTAAAATTAAGGTGATATTAAAGTCTTTATTACAACGTGATACAGTCACGTTGTAATAAAGACTTTAATACCAGGCTGAACCTTGGCGTACTTTGCTCTCTGTTTACTAATTAGGGGGCGTCCATAAATTACGTGAGGTGTTTTTTTACATTTTCTGAATGGTGAGATGTCGTGCAATTTTATTCAACCCCCTCCCCCATATTTTGAAAAATGATTGGGGGAAATCACGCGTGAGATTTCAAAATATGGGTTTCTTATTTAAACGTATTGGATTCTTACAGCAAAAATGAATGAAATTTTTTTTTGAAGGAATTAGTGAATGGTCTTTGGTACGGTTCTGGTACGAATACGCTTAAGATTAAAATTAAATCTTAAGCATGTACCTACAGTATGGTCGAAATGGACCAAAATAGCATATTTTTTTTGTTACAAGCGAAAAAAATTGCGTGATATTTGCCGAGACCCCCCCTCTCCCCAACGTAAGATTAGGTGAGATTCGAATCGACCCCCTCCCTCCCTTAAACATCTCACGTAATTTGTGGATGACCCCTTAAACGATTATGGATTAATTGTCAATGTTGAAGTAAAATGTGTCTTAAATGGGTATACTTAGATTTATCTTTTAACATTAATGAGTCCTGATGAATTTTAATAATATTTTTAGCGGTATTTAGCATTAGCCATCGAGGAAACGCAGTCGTGGAAATGGGCAAGTACAGATTTTTCAGAAGTAGGATAAGTCCTGACGGCCGAAGGAGAAGGTGGGTCTGCATCAAGTGCCACTATGGCTGCCGAGCGTCACTTATCACCTATGACAATATGATTGTTAAAACGACAAACAATCACAACCATTGATATTTTAATATATCTATTTTCAATTACCATGTTATTATTTATGAACCTATTCCCAATTTTTTTTATGTTATAGGAAGGCAAACAAGCAGACGGGTTTTCAGATGGTAAGAAATTCACGCCCCCTAGACACACAAAAGATGGTAATGGTGCGTTGCCAACCTGAGGCCGGGATGTTAGGCCTCGAGCAAAAGTAGGTTTACCGGCTACCTTACCCTCCAAATCGTAACACGTCATGACGTTATGGCAGGAATAGGTAAGGCGGTGGTACCAATGAGGGCGAGTCGCTGCGAAACTCTACCACCTAGTCAGATCAAAAGTAAGAGTCAAAGTAAAGTAAGAAATAAATTTCAAGGCTAATTTGTGAACTGAAATTCTAAATACCTTTTATCATTTTTATGATTTGAACTTAATAATTTTACTCAAGTCTGTTTAATTTCAAACTTCTTTTCTTGTTTTAAGCTCTAACTAAAAGTCTCCTTTTTACCATCACAAAATATATCTTTCTAACACTAACTCACTACTGGCATGTTTTGTCTTTAAGCGACGTGAATTTCTTACCTTCAGGAAATCCGTCTGCTTGTTTGACTTCCAATATCATAAAAAAACTCATACTTATTACTATGTTTGTTATTAATACTAAGATTTCTTTTTGATACCTATTGAGAGATAACAGGATTGTATTACAGAAGTTACTGTTTGGTGCAAAATGTCTGACTGTATCCCATTTATGGCTGTTCTGCTTTTAATAGTAAACTTTTATTTTATTTCGTTTTAGAGTACTTGTTTTTAGTTTCTCTACTTCTTATCGTCGGTGCTTGGTAGAATTCGATTCTTGATACAATTTATTTACAAACACTTGCACTTTCCACAATATATTTTTATTTT
This sequence comes from Calephelis nemesis, assembly GCA_002245505.1. Lineage (NCBI taxonomy): Eukaryota > Metazoa > Arthropoda > Insecta > Lepidoptera > Riodinidae > Calephelis > Calephelis nemesis. The sequence goes on from NJDD01001330.1 coordinate 170,932, forward strand.
TTATAGTTTAGTCAACCGGTTTCGCTATACAAGCATCATCAGGGCTATATATAACAACTCAATATTAATATAGGCTTAAAAATTATATATTTGTAGTTTGTTATATAGTCCTGATGATGCTTATAAAGCGAAACCGTTTGGCTAAACTATAAAAATGAAATATGTTGTGATACTTGTTTGTGGTTTTTGAGAGTTGTTTTTTATTGTTTGAAGCATTTTTTTCAATTTAGAAGAAACATTTTATTTTATTATAACAAATACTTTAATGCATGGTTGTTTGCTTTTATAGGTTCCGTATCATGAAAAAAAAAACCGTACCCTTAACGGATCACTTTGTTGTCCGTCTATCCGTCTTTCATGAACGTTTTTCTCAGGAACGCTTGGAGTTTTCTTTTCTCCCAAAGTTGTGAAAAGAAAACAAATTTCTAAGCACCAGCAATCAAAAAAATAACTTGCTGCAAATTACCAAAACTCAAGTCATAGACAAATATAATAACGTGTAAAATATGTATAAATGTAATAATGAATAATAAATAAAAAAAATATCTATGGACAAGTTACACAAATTGAATCTAACCACAAAGTGAACAAATTGTATGCTTGTGTTATGGGTGTTAGTCAACGATCATAATACATAGGAATACTTGAATATGTACCAGAATAAATTTAATAAACAACCAGACCCGGAAATGCAGACATCTAAATGTTAATCACCGACCGTCGAGGTGGTCAATAATAAAATGGTCAATATGTATAATTTGCTTGTAACTATTTCATTTTATTTTAGTGATATTTACCCAAACGCGCATGGGCTCTGTGATGGTAAAATATGGTGGAGTGATTTATTACATAGATAGAATAAATGGAAGTAAACGGAGATGGCGGTGCAGTTACAAGAAATACGGATGCAGAAGAAGTATCACCACGGTGGAAGGTGATCTCGTGAAAGTATATGGGCAACACAACCATTGATATTAGAATTTTCATCATTTTATGTACCTCTGGTTTTGTATAAAGCCTTATTCATGCACCGGGGTTGGGATGTGATGACCCCATCGCCCGCTTGTGGTAATCTGTTAATTTAGGATATTGGATTATTTCTCTAACGCATTTAGACTGAGTGCTGTACGAAGTACATATAGTATAGTATAGCAAGTAAGAACGTGACAATTTATATTGTTTCCGTGTTCTGGTCGCGGAGGTGGGTGGTGGGAACGTCAGTTAGGCTTGTCACATTCTGTGTCGTTTGGAGGATTATTTGCCACAACAGTTACACGGCTTACGCTTAATCAGCAAAATAAAGGCATTTTATTTTACATCTGTTCTAATAGATTTCCGCAAAGTAACGCCTGATTCAATAAAATATCAGTATATTCTGTCATTGTTACATGTTACTTAAGAATATTGTTTTATATTTTACCATGATTTTATCAAATGTTTTAATTATCTCTAGATATAATTATAACAATAAATATGTTATAAAAATAAACAAACTTTTCATGTTTTTTTATCTTTAATTAAAATATGTCGGCGTTTGGAGCCTCTGGCCATGTAATTGAGTGACGTTTAGTTGTCACTCACACAGAGAGTCGTGTCTGTGGTAGGGTGGCATCCATCTTGAATCTTACACACACACATTTTAAATTTGTACATTTTAAATTTTCCCACCCACGAGCATGCCCACAGACTTAGAATATGACAAGTAATACTGATGAAGGATCTCTTCAATTTTATACAAGGGGTATATTTTATTTCTTCAAAAGTAACCTTTATTTTTTCTTTAAGAAATTAAATTCGTGCCATCGACAAATGGGAGACAAATATTGTGTATTGGGAGATATCGGTATGGGATGCACAACCGACCCATAGGACCGAAGATCACGTGGATATGCACCAAGAAGACTTCCGGCTGTCGAGCTACTGTTGTTACCATAGACAACATTATTTGCAAGGAAAATAATGTTCATACACATTTATAGCTGTTATTAAAAAATACGTATAGATAGAACATTTTTCAAAAATGGCGGTAAATCGGTAGATGTGGAAATGCAGTATTTGATATCTAAAAAAATATTAAAAGTATTTTTGATCATAAAATAATATTTTGCAAAATATATTGATTGATTGATGTAATATTACTGATTAATATTATAAAAAAAGGTAAACTTTTAGTTTTTTTTTTCATGATAACTCAGTTTATTGATTGATTTTAAATATACATTACTTGCTATAGATAGAAAGACTGGTCATCTCTGCTTATTAAGCAAAAAAAAACTAAAATATAATTTTTGGAATGCTTCTTTCAAAAAATGGGAAATCATAAAAATGTTTTTGATGTATGTAATTTAATCGAGCTTTGAATCGTACAAAAAAGATTTTTTGGGTTACCTAAGAAAATTAATACTGGCTGCTAACAAGAATATATAATCGGACTTGAACGGATTAAAACGTAGCTTCAACCACTTTGCCACTGACACTGTGGGAACACTAGCGTAGGTACAGTTCCCCTGCCAAGGCAGCGCTGAATCTCAGCCTCTTCACAACCCCATATAATAGGAGTTGCAAACCAACAATCCTTATTTATAATTAAGTCATATCTTGAGTTTATATAGAGTTTTTCGTTATAGCGGACTGTAATATTATGTTATGTGAAAATACGTTGTTATCTTATTAAGTCTATCAACATATATATATTTTTCAAAATAAAATGTTGTTATTTATGATCTAGTACCACAAAATACAATATTTCGTGTTGGTAAATGTAATTTAATCGCCTCTGCGGTCTGGTGCCGCAGAATTGACTTCTTGGTTCGATTCCCGGGTCGGGCAACTTAAAAACTAGAAAATTTGAATTTTCAGTTTTCTAATAAATATAACGTTGGCTAGCCTATCACATTGTGGGACTCAGTGTCTTCGGCTATACGTGGATGCCCTGGTTATGCCTCTGCCTACCTCTACGGGGATATGGGCGTGAGGATACTTTTTTTTTAGCAAATTACTTGATATACATTTTTTGACATATAGATTTCCTAATTATGAAATTGTACAATAATCTTGTCTATATATTACAATAAAAAAATACCCCTGGACAAATTACTTAAATTGATATACCTATCCCCAAAGTAAGAAAATTGTATGCTTTTGCTATGACTGTTAGTTAACGATGTTAATACATAGATACCTGAGTAAATTTGACAAACACCTACCCACCACCCACCTTGACCAAAAATTATCCCGCAAATGTTTGCCCCGACGGGAATCGAACCTGAGTCTCGGCGGTGAGTCGGTTTTTCAATCTTCTTCTTGTATATAAAAATGAATCCCGTTTCGCGTTTTCATCGCATCTCCCCTGACGCGCTGGCCGTTTGGCGGGTAAGTTGACCGGTAAAATTACTTTTGCTCGTCGCTTAACAACTCGGCCTCCGGTTGGCAACCCATGGTGGGTTTTGTGTCTCCAAACGTCGTGAATTTCTCACCATCAGGAAACCCGTCTGCTTTTTTGCCTTCCACTACTATACTCGTAAAAAAACAGTCAAAGTCACTTTTTAATGACAAATAAACATTGCTTGCATCTTACGAAATGCCTGGCAGGGTTTGTCTATATTCCATATAAAAGTCAGGGGCCCAGCCTCCAAATTCTGGTCCTGGTACATTACTTCTACACCAAAAATGTTATTGAGGCGTTGCGATATTTAAACGTTAACATGCGTATGTAGATTGGTTATTTATCCTTTTAATTATGACAACGGCGAGCATTAATATTATGCTGGCTGATACTTGTGTATTTTAAAACAGATGTGCTCTTTCTTGCTAGACTTTTTTTCTGAGCCAGTCGTTAAAAAATGTTAATTTGTAACTCAAAGACGGCTGAACCGATTTGGTTGAAAATTGATTGGGATTCAGCTGAGAACCAGGAGAAGAACAAAAACTAAACTAAACTAAACTTTCTATCCCGTTCGACTGCTAGGAATAGCAAAGTTAACTTCTTAAATGATTCCATGCAAATTGAACAATGGAAAGAAGTTTGAGAGAACAGCTAGTTATTGCTGTAAAAAATACCTTCGCTTATTATTAGAAATCTAATAGCAGTGTTCTAACAGTGTTGTTTTGTAAATGTGATATATTTTAATCTAAATATATCTACCTGTTTTAAATCTATTTTCAGAACCAATTTTCACTTTATCGAGGTTTGGTAAGCCAGTGATAATGCTTAATGGGTACAGATACAACAGAAGGGCTGACAGTAAGGGAGAACGTGGTAGCTGGGTTTGTACGAAGGCGTCTTCTGGATGTAGGGCCACCATCATCACTGTTGCGGAGCGAGTCATACGGATTAATTATAGTCATAACCATTGAAGAGTTAACTCCAAAATCGAGGTCATGACTTTCATAATGACGTTTGAAGCAAATCATCCTTTGAATCTTGGCTTCTTCTCATGAGTAACATCAGATACAAATACGGATGCAAAATTTTATCAATACAAACTGACTGTACCTGAAATCAAAGAATTTTCGCAATGAAATTCTGTACTTTTAATTTCTTAATCACATTATGGGATGTAACACTGGCTTGTCACTAGTCATACTTCTGTCTTCTTTTTTTCTTAAGCTGGATTCACACGGTGCGTGTTGCGGGTGAAATCGAACGAGCCTGCCAAGTATAAAAAGTCCATGTAGGTGCTGGTATATATTGATTTTAGCTAATTTGCAAAAATCCTTAGAAATATGAACCGTGAGCAGCTAGCTTTATTACAATGATACTATTTAGTTAATATCTTTTTTTTATTTTTAAAGGAATTGGATAGTTTATTTTTATTTTATTTTATTATTCTATTAATTTATACAATAAAATACGACGATATCTAAATGTTTTGGTTATTATCCTATATGAGATTGATATCCTTTCGTAAATAGATGGATATTTTGGTACGTATATGTGTTAACTAACAATGTTTATTTTTGTAGTAAGATTTGAAACAACTCGATATGGCAACCCTGTGATGGTTCTCGGGAAATACCGCTACAACCGATGGAGTTACAGCAAAGGACCGCATGTAAGATGGACGTGCGTGAAGAATCAAATGGGGTGCAGAGCAACTATCACTACTATAGATAATGTTATAGTTCGATCTAGAAATTTCCATACGCATTTTTGATTTGATGTAGTCATATTGTATTCTAGCAAGGCAAGGTTTACATTAGTATGTTATTATCCTCCTGATTTTGGAATTGATGTGCAATTCGATTTTTAAATTATTTTGTAAAAGAAACTGTGTTACCAGATTCAGTTCAAGTTTCGTCGAATATCCTATAAGTCAGTCGCTAATCGCTATATGCCAATTTTTGTTATTAGCTCTTTAACTGAGGAATACACATAATTAATCCCGAATTGAATTTATTGCAAAGTTAAACTGATATCTGAAGTGTTATTTGTCTTAAACATGAATCTGATGGTCGGAAATAATACTGATATACGCCCAATATTAATAATCAATCCTAATCCAAAACTTGCTGTCCAAGATTGATATTTTGATGCATTTTTATGATATCGCTTGCCAATAACATATCTGAGGACAGGATTTATATGGCAATTAGGTATAGGATAGGCCGGCGGATAAGCAGGTATCTAGATTGCTTGAAATCCATCTTTAGAGAAATATTATTAACATTGGCCGATAATCGTTCATGGTAGGGCCCAATAGTCTTTTGCAGGGCCAGTGTTGCTACTATAATATTACAAATGTCCATTATTACTTCATTGCGCTTCCTTTTTGTATTTTACCAGTAGCACTTAGCACCATATCTAATCTTCATTTTTGTTCCGAAAGCATTTGTTCCATATTCTAAGTCAATGTTACCTAAAAAAATGCTTTTAAATTATGGTTATCTGGAAATCAATTCTTAGTGACAATTGTAAATTTCCATACTGAAGAAAGAACTGATGTCAGCTGATTTTTTCAAAGTAAGCTATAATGTGTTACCCAATAAAGGCGGCACAGTCACTTCTTGTGTAGTAGTGCAATGAGGCCTTTAATTAGATAAAGACTAACAATCACACGGCTCTTCTGATAGTAAGAGATAATGGCGGCCTGTAGACACCATAGATGTTACAGGTGTGTCGTTGTCTTGTGGCCGTGTTCTTAGGCCTATTGTGAAAGTCTACAATTCTACCCTCCGCGCCAGAAATTAACAGAGTCATTATAGCGGCTGGAATAGGTAGGGCGGTGGATCCCTACCCGGGCAAGTTGCTGTACAGCACTTTACCACTAGAGGTTTTGTTAGCGATGACCTATTTCTTCACCTGTACTAGCCTCTTACGAGCTTGCTGGCAGAGAGACAGATGGTATATTTTACTTAGCGATCCCGGACCAACTCGGGGAAAACATCTTGTATAGGTTATTGAAATTTATTGTAATTGATTTGGCTAGCTAGCGTTAAAATGGTGGCTAATAATTATAAATTGCCATAGTAGTCATGGCTACAAATAATATTTCCGTTATTATTAACTAGCGGCCCAACCTGGCTTCGCACGGTTATGAAATATACATATAAACTTTGCTCTTCAATCACTTTATCTATTAAAAAAACCGCATCAAAATCCGTTGCGTAGTTTTAAAGATTTAAGCATAGTAAGGGACATAGGGACAGAGGAAGCGACTTTGTTTTATACTGTGTAGTGATACATTTACAACGTGCTAGCTTTACAATAGTTTGAAACCAAAAAAATCCTTGCCTTTACCACATGCACTTGATTATTAAATTAAAATATATAAAAAATATTATAAAATAATCAAACTATAAAATTTGTCTTCGTCTACTAGTGGTTGATATCTCAAATATATGCAATTATGAAAGTGAGCCTTAGAAATAAAATTTGAAGTCATTAGCAAGATAAGTAGATATTTAAGATATAGCGTCTATGAAAAGCAGCTATGGAATAAAAAAAGAGATATTTGTATTTTACAGGACATGATATATAATTGACGAAATTATGTATATGTTTATTTTAAATATTTTTTTAGCAGATACGAAAGTATAGAATGTAATAGAAAATTTAATTTGTTTTGTTACTCTTTTTTTGTGGTTTTTTAATATTTATCCACATCTTGTGTTGGTAAATTATTTTTTCAAGATCTCATATTACGCAGCTTATCACAACTAGTTTTTATAAATGTAATCCTAGATAATATGACAAGCCAATTATGCATTATGTTACATCGTATCCTATTAGAAGTAATTATAGATATTGTTTAATTTTATTTTGAAGGTAGGGCAATATATTTGTGTACGCATCTATCGGCCGCACACAGAGACGTCATTAATATTTGATCTATCATGTTTTTTAATAATGTTTGAAGACAAACAAGCAGACAGATTTCCTGATGGTAAGAAATTCACGCCGCCTAGAGATACCAAAGGCGGTAATGGTGCGTTTCCAACCTGAGAACTAACAAGTCCACGAGCAAAAGTAAGCTTACTGGCTACCTTACCCTCCGAACCGGAACACGTCAATATATATATATATATATATATATTCTACAACCTAGTAGAATGTCACGCTGTTAGTAACGTTAAGCCTATGCTAGCCTTTTACGAACTGTCTGTCAGGAAGGCAGATGGCCTACTCTACAAAGGAGCCCGGACCGATACTGGGGGAACAACAAATAACAACAACAATTGTAACAAGTAAGTAACAATTTTGTACTGAAATGATTAATTAAAAAAATCACGTCTTTGAGTACGGTCGCAAAGTAAATGATGTAGAGTAGGTCTTATTAAGTCTGATTTAACTGTTTGAAATACTAAATTGATAACACGGTAATATAATATCCAGTCTTTTTTTTTTTCATAAAAATGCGAAATCGAGTTTACTCGTACGCGTGTTAAGTCAGGTACACATTTGGTACACATCATTCGCGGTTGTGCCTTTGTAGAACGGTCGATCTAAGAGCTTTTTTTTTATTTTGTTAGCACTAATTAAGCGTGCGATTTCTGAGAGTAATTTAGATTTGATAGGTTGAAGTATTTACTTAATATGGCAAAATACAATTATATACTATATTGTACTAATTTTAAGCATCACTTGAGCTGTTAAGGATGGATTTCTGAAATGTAACAATCATAATTACCAACCCCTCAATTTTTGTAACATTTACTATACATTAAACGATTTCTATTTGTTGTAAAAAATACAATATTTACGATCACAAAATTCAAATAGTCAAATGTAGATATATAACACTGAAGGCGCGCAGCCCTATCGCGAGTTGACCTACAACTCCGCTGTAGGTATCTTTTGAAAACGGAACCGAATCAGACTACTGTTTATTATGTTACCGTGTTGATAGTGTTAAAAATAAGAATTTCCGTGTGGACATTTTACTATTATTTTTTTACGTTTACAAGTATCGTTTAATGTGGTACTGCGGTACTATTTTTTATTACTATTATTGGTTGCCTGTCAGTTTAAAAAAAGTAATAATAAAGAAATACATACATACATACATATCTTCACGCCAAGTCAATTAGAAGTGCCAAGAGTCTCCGAAACCGGAGTGTTTGTACGAAAAGGTTAATAAATGTGAAGGAAGCCAGACTCTCTGCCTACCCCATAAAGGACTTGGCGTGAAGATATGTAATGAAGAAATAAATTAAAATAATGTTAAAATTCATAAATCTAACTTGTTTTCCACATTAAAAAACCAAAAATGATCCTTACCATGACTTCCTAAACCTCCTTTTAGATTTTTTTTGAAAAATGCTAATTAGTAAACGTTACTAGTTCTTTTAGTTTGATTTCGACTAATTGTTACATCAGAGTTACTAATATATAGCTATGTTTATTATATATAAATAACTTAATTAATTGATTAATTAACTAACTTAATTAATTAACGTAATTCAAACATTCAAACGGTGCCTCGTTTAAATGCTAAGATGTCTTCTGTAGTTTATTATGCGTTATTATATTTAGTATAGAAGATCTAGATATTATTGTGTTAAAATGTGAACATTAGTATTATGAATAGAGGCTGCGAATTATATTCAGTATTTTAAAAGCTTTAGATATTGTACCTATTAATAAAAATATACTTTGTGTATTATTGCCTGTGAATAAGTAAAACCATAAATATTTAAACCTTTTTTTATTTTATGCATAACAAACTAACGATTTCGGGGGTCGGTTACTTTGAAGATTTATTGTCCCATTAATTTTATTTCTGAAATGTACATTGCTATGAAATTTTTTCTATCTGAGCCTTTACCATTAGTTGGTATAGATTATGTTGTCCTCCACCTTCATAGAGTCGGTGGACTTCCTCTGGCCAGCACGGCCTAGTACGCGTGGGGGGACTCCAGTGGCCGGAGTCGCTACTCTTTCCGCGCGGAGATAGCGGGTATCCGGGGGTTTTTTCACACCATATAAAAGAAAGTAAAAAAAAGTGGTAAGTTACCTACGTGTCGAAGTCTATGACACTTTTGATCTAAAAATGTGTTTCCCTTAGTTTACCGATACAGGCGTTCTTCAAAGTTTTCATACAAATAATTTACACAGACGGTAGCGAGTATAGTAAATTTGACAAGTCATAAACTCATGGTAAGGGCTCTGAACCGCTGCCATGATTACAGCGCTATAGCCGCTAGCGTCTCCGTAACTTGTTTGTATGAAAACTTTGAACAGAGCCTCTGTTGGTAGCTAAGAGAAGCAGCAGACCAAAAGCGTTAAGTATAAATTTCGAATTAAGAAAAGATAATTACTGAACGTAATAGCAATTCATGATAAAGGTTCTATTTCATGTGTTTAAATAAGGCCCAAGAATAGTTATTGTTTTGTTGGTTGAGGGTTTAGCTTAGCTTTGAACTATACTTATAATGTTGACTTAATGTTTTGAGACGGGGATGTGACATCCCCATCGCACACTTGTGTAATAATCTAGATGTCGGCTGGATGGTGTAGAACGTCCCGCCCATATTGGTACCATTGCCTTACCTTTCCTGCTTCTAAACGTCAGTGCTTGTTATTATCTTGTCCCGGTTGTAAGGATAAAGTTGTCAGTAAATCTGCGTACTCAATAGGCTTCAGATCAGCATCACCATAGAGGTTGCCGAAATAAACAAAAATATATGCTTTATCAAGTATAACTCAGAACTACTATACCGATGTTGATAAAAATTATCTGAAATTTTCTGTCTTTCGAAAAGAGAAAGATCAAAACGTGACGTGGTGCCTAATGAAATAGTTAGATTTGGATTTGTAGATCACTTTTACTGTGCTTTCCTATTTGATCACTAAATATTAAAAATTGTTTTTACATTTTGTAGAAACTATGGTGGATGGAGAGATAGTTACCTATGGCAAGTCTCGTTTCGGGAAACCGGTCATGCAAATTGGGACCCACCGATACAACTTGTGGAGTGGCAGCCGGCCACCGAAGGCGAGGTGGACTTGTGTGAAGTCGGTGAATGGGTGTCGGGCCACCATGATCACTATTGACGGCGAAATTATAATGGCACGTAATCAACACAATCATTAAGGTTTTGACTATTGAAATTGAAACGAAGACGTGATGAACATAATCATTAAGGTTTTAACTTTTGAAATTGAGACGAAGACGTAATGAACACAAGTATTAAGGTTTTGACTTCTGAAATTGAGACGAAGACGTAATGAACACAAGTATTAAGGTTTTGACTTCTGAAGTTGAGACGAAGACGTAATGAACACAATCATTAAGGTTTTGACTTCTGAAGTTGAGACGAAGACGTAATGAACACAATTATTAAGGTTTTGCCTTTTGAAATTGAGAAAAAGACGATCTGAGTACAATTATTAAATTTTTATTTTCGAAATTGAGAAGAAGACGTTATAAACATAATCAATACGGTTCTCACTTTTGAAATTGAGATGAAGATGCATTTTATTGGTTTGTAGGTAATAGAGTTTTGTTATTGTGTGGTGTGGTGTTTATTATATTATTATTATTATTATCTATTACGTCAGTGCTCATCACTGTTGTGTAGTTGTAGTATGCATGATATGTGCTAGTTATTTACAGAAGAAAATAAAAGAAACTTATTTATAGTCGTTTATCACGTTTGATATCTAACATCAGGAAAAAATAAAATTATATTTTTTATGTTTACAATTATTGTCGTTTAATAAAAAATGGAGTTCTATATCCTATTCATATTGTAAATAAGAAAGTTTGTGTTTGTTTGATTGTTACTCCTTTTAGTTAAAAGTGCTGAACCGATTTTCATGAAGTTTGGCACACACATAGAGGGTAACTTATAAAATATAAGTTAGTCTTTGTTTATTTTAATATAAATTGTTGATTTTTAGAAAAAAAAATATAAGTTAAATAGTACAAGTTTGGTTTTACGTTAATAGTTCTTAAGTGTATTTGAAACAAAAGACTAATGTCGACGGGGAGGGAAAAGAAAATGATGTATAAGATTTTATAAAAAGATCTAAGCGAAACCACAATTAAATTGATTATTATTACATTGATTAAATTGATATGATCAAATATAAGTTTAAATATAAGATATGATTGAATTGATTAACAAATATAAGATTAAACGATTAAACATGAGATATTATTAAATTGATAAACATGAGTTTTTAGAATACATACATATCTTTACGGTAAGCCCCTTTGGATTATCGGATGCCAAGTACAATCCTTGCAGAGCAGCACAGCTTTACATTCATTTCTCTTTTCATGTAAATACGCCGGTTTCAGAGATTCTTCTTCAACTTCAACATCGTTAAGGTTTAAAAGTTTACATCACATACATATCTTCACGCCTCGTACCGTGCAGGGAAGGCACGGGGCATCAAATGCCAAGTTTTACTATCCCTACCTAACTTCCTCTACATTCATTACTATTTTCATACACACACGCCGGTTCCGAAGACTACCAATATCTGATATGATCATTGAAAAAAGGTGTGAGTTAAAAAGCGTTGAATTATGTTTTTATTTATATATACACTTTAATTTTTATTTGTAAAATAATACAATTTTATATTGCCCGTGCGACTCTATGTGTGTATTATTATAAGTGTTGCGGTTTTTTCTTTTCAGAGGCGGTATTTAGTGTGTCACGATATGGCAACCCTATGATTCAGCTCGGGAAATACCGGTATAGGAAATGGGTGGGCAGTAAAGGCCTTAAAACGCGGTGGGTATGCAACAGGGACAATAATGGATGTAGAGCAATATTATATACGATTGAAGATGAAATAGTTGACTCTACAAATAATGAACATAACCATTGACTAAAGTACAATTTCGTTAAATACGTCCTAGACGGTTGTAAAGACGCCTTCTAAAAATGGCAAACTTGGAATTTTTCATCCTCTGATTATTTTTGAATTTGGATTGAGTTTACTGTCCACACGGATTCAAACCAATGTTTACAATCGTCTAGAATTCCTATTAAAACCACAAGCGATTAATTGTTTTTGTGGGCGTAGATAACAAAATAACAAATTTCACAATCAAGCAGACGAATTTCTCCTGTCTTAAAAAAGACACGTCGCATATAGGCACCGAAAAGTTGAATTTTGCGTTGCCAACATGTTGGCAATTTCAACCAACGTTGTTTTGATTTTATATGTCTTGAGTAAGTTAGTTTATCGTTTAGACCGAATACGATAATGGCGAACACTAACGTTGTGGCAGAAGGATAATTCAGCCCGGTCGTTGCACTGGTCTGGTTTATAATGTCGCTCATTTTTTACTAGTAATATGATTTTTTAAAATGTTATTACAATACAGAAGGTGTGCGTGATAATTGTTATATTAATAAAATGTTTATTTCTTATTTTTCTTTACTTTAAATCCTTTTCGTATTTTAAATCAAAAATAAAGTTGGGTCACCAAGAAACAGTTACCGTGGGCTGTATTTCCAAACGAATATGACTTAGGTACCTTCAAAAAACGAGCGAATTAAAGGTCGGCAACGCATCTGTGATACGCCTGATCTTAGTGTAACGCAGGGCTTCCCAAACTGTGCGTCGCGTCGCCCTGGGGTATCGTAGCACTGTCCCAGAGGCGCCGCGTGGCAAAGCGACCGAGTCGAGTGAGTTATCAGAGTCTTGGAACTAGTTACTAGACTTATGATTATTATAACTGGTCTTAATATTTGGTCCATGAGGAGGGGTGCGGGCTGGGTTAAGAGAAGTCGTAAAAATAAAGCTTGTGCTGTAAATAGTTTTATTTGATCCGGAGTAGCCCCCCGCCCTCTTTTGACACTGAATGGGTTAAGGGGCGTCGTTAAAAATTACACGTCCTAAGGGCGTCACAGTACAGATAAGTTAAGGAAGCCCTGGTGTAACGGATATCTGTGGGCGGCGGTGATCACTTTCCATCAGATGCTTGGTTAGCCTCCTCTTACATATATGTAAAATAATATTTTTATTGAGTGTTATAATCTATAAAAAATGAAAGTCGTGTTACTTCACTTTTTATAACTCAAAAACGGCGATTAGGCTGAAAATTGATGGGGAGGTAGCTTAGAACTGGGAGAAGCACATAGAGTACGTTTTATCCCATTCAACAGCGAGGAATCTAGAAAAAAAAACTTTTTAAATTTCCTATACAAATTGAACGGAAGGAACGATTCGCCGGAGCAGCTAGTATTTATATGTAAATAACCAAACGGCAAACCTAACGACAACCGAGTACTTATCCAATCGTCCGGGATTTGTTGTTTTCATTAAAAAAAAATAGAAGTTTCGATGATAATTAGAGAAATTAACTTATTTTAAGAGTAAGACAAAAAACCTGTATATAGTTTATTAATAAGCAATGTTTTTTTTTTCAGAGCCAAGATTTGTTTATTCTCGAAAAGGAAACCCTATAATTCAAATCGGTTATTATCGATTCCGGAAGTGGAACACTGTGAGTAAGGGTCCGAAAGTTCATTGGAAATGCAACGGAAATAACATCGGCTGCAAAGCGAAAATCATCACCATAGACAACGTCATAGTAAAGTACTTAAGTATACATAACCATTAGACCAAACCGGGGGATCCTCACTTTTCCGCAAGTTATATGCACTTTATAAAAAAATGAATGTCATGAAATTCGTGTAGGAACAATCTTATAGCACATATTTCACGCTAGGTCCCACGGCGGCGTTGACAGCTGAAGTATTTTCTCCTTTTTTAAGAAGTATGGTAGGAGACAAAATTTTCGCATGCAACGTCACTGATTTTCTATTCTGCGAATCAGCAAAATACGTTTCTGCAAAAAATCCCGACAAGATATAAAAAAAAAACACTTGGCAAATTTTAAACTAACTTAATACATAATCTAAAGAATATAGTGCATCACTTCTACTTCTATTTAATTGAAGTGAATGTGCATTTTCTATAAATAAAATGACTATCAGATCAACTAGGAGTATTTGATAATTAAAATTAGTTTTTCAAAAAATTTGGTATATATACCTTATTGTTAATTTGATTAATTACGACACCTATAGCATTTGCAGTCTGAAATTTTAAAGGCAATCCTATCTAACCTTCGTGGTTTAATACTCAAAAGTTTTAAACCTTTTACAGGAGTTTTGGCGCCATCGAGAGAAAAGATGGTCGAGGTTTTTTCATAATTATTGAATTTCGTGTTGATATTGAGTGAAATTAGTCAATTTTGGTGGCATTTTGTACAATTTTATTCAGTCACACAAATTAAATAATCATTAAGAAATTAGCGTATCGTGTATTTCCTCGTTTTCGCCAAATCTCTTTACATGAGCTTCTGCAATGAGGCCACTCTTTACCTAAGAGCCTGACACGACTTACTGACGACTTATGACTGATGACTTTATGATGAAAATTGATATAAAATTTGATGCAAATTTCTACTTGACTAATGGCAAAATATTATTGTGAAGGCCAGAACGTAAAGAAAGAAAGAAACTTTTTACAGCTCATGTGCACAGACGCCACCAATCGGAAAAAGCCTGAATCCTACCAAATTTACTACGGTGACGTTCTGGCCTATCTGTACTTGTTCAGCTTAATAGTTTTTGAACAAAGTGCGTCATTGTTATCACACGGTACCTAATTTTAATTCGACTTTTTAACTCTTTGTAAAATGACATGTACTCCCATAGGTATATACGACACTAGAAAAGTGGATTATGAGATGTTACACATTTTACTTCATTTTGTACAAATTGTAGAGCAATATAGTATTAAAGCAAATTTTTAAAGCGTGGCATTTTTGTTTTTTTTTGCCATCCTAAATCATACATTTAAAAATGGAATTTCTGTGAACTAACTATTACGCTTTCGTGTAATTTTTAACCGAATTGAAATAAGAAGGTTACATTTTGCACGACCCTTAAATTTTTAAGTGCGTTCAATGATTTCTAAACCAATTTGAATTATTATTTTTTTATTTGAAAGAGCGTGTTTTCGAGGATGTTCCATTGCCACCATATCTGGCTCTGATGATCGAATCCCAGGGATATGGAGAAAGTATTCAATTTTTTTGTACATTGATGACTTCATTTTATTAACAAAAATTGTCATAGTACTCACAATGGCAGGTACTAATATATAGTATTAATAATGTACCGGTTGAGCTGTTAGACGTTGTCCTGTTCTAACTATAAATAGATATCGATTTTTATGGTATAACCAAGGGAAATGGGTATTCATTTTTACATATAAGAACAAGAGCGTAGCCAGGATTCTGTATAGAGGGCGGCAGACAAGAAAATCTTAAATCATGTTGTTTTAATCATGGTATGTTCTTATCTTCACTTTTTCTATTTCATCTTTTCTGGACGAATTTATTGTTCACAATTAACCTATGTACGTTAAGCGTGAACAATAAATTCGTTTAAACGGTTTTGTTTATTCGTAGAGTTGTAGTACTATTGACATGTATGTGCAAATATCAAGAACGTAAGCTTTTTTGATGTACAATTTTATTACAGCCTGCTAGCTTAGTTGGTTAACAAAATTATCAAGTTCAAATTTGAAAGGTTCATACCTTCGTTACCATAGTAACGGGTCACATTTAATGCTTACATTAAAAAAAAATAAAAAAAACTTAAAACATCATGTGCCGACTACGCTGTTTCCATTCTTTATTCTGCTTCTGCTATCAATCAGCATATTTTTGCAGATTTAGAATTCGCCGTCTCGCGGAGAGGGAACCTTGTGATACAAACTGGCAAGTATCGGTTCAGGAACGTAACTCCTAACTGTCCGAAGGCTCATTGGATATGCAACAACAGTAATAAAGGGTGTCAAGCGAAAGTGGTCACTTTTGAAAATGTCATTGTCAAATACATTAGTGAACATAATCATTATAAGATGTTTTATTTTTTGTTTTTAGCATAGGCGTCAGCTTTTGCCATTGGTTAATTTTAAGTATTGTATCCAGCTACCCGATTTATCTAAGCCGGGCATAAATTATTTAAAATAATCATTAGTCATTGAAAGTTACGTCACCGGACCTTGAGTAAAGCGGTGGCTTCTTTACTCAAATTCATTTGATGAGATTTGGCGGCGGCGAAATTTTATAGTGAAAGACCAGGAACAAGTTTTTGCAGCTCCCCCGATGGTAAGAGATTATCGCAGCTTATGGACACTACATATGCCTGCGTCGCTGTCTACCCTACTCTTCGAACCGGAGTATGACATGGTTATTATGGTAAATCGGGGGATCACCCGGATAAGTTGCCGCAGAGCTCTTTGCAACCACTGTTCTTGGTGGTTGCATGCAATAACTCGTTGCATCTTTGGTCACATCTTTCTAACTGCCAACTTCAATCTGACGATTCCAGCAAACCTGTCTGACTTCTTCAACATTAATTACCCTTTTCATACAAACACGTTGGAGTCGGAGACTCCTGACACCACCCTCGGATAATAATTAATAATAAATAATGTCACCATAAGTTTCAAAATACCATCAGTAAAACCTGCTTTGTCTTTTTGCCTTTTTATATTGCACTGATAGAAAACAATTTCTCTGGAAAACCCTCCAAATCTTGGTAATTTCTCATTTTCAACTGTTACTTCTATTCTGTTTTTAACAATACGTTTGCCAAAACAAATTAAAATGAATTAATCATATAAATTAATCACATTTTTTCCAGAGTTATGCCAGTTTGTTACCTCCCGCAGAGGAAACCTAGTTATACAAATTGGCAGTTTCCGATTTAGGAAATGGAGCGGTAGTAAAGGGCCCAAAGCTCGCTGGATTTGTAACAAAAACAATGACGGTTGCAATGCAAGGGTGTTGACTTTTGAGAATGTTATTATTAAATACATAAACAATCATAATCACAATTAGTAGCATAAGAAGATGAAATGCAACGGATTTCATAATGTGTCATATTATGTTTAATGAATATATATACTAATGAAATGTTTTTGAATGTAGTGGTGGAACCCTCTTTGTTTAAATAGGACAACCGACGCCTAAAGACACTAAAAATGTTTTTTACGTACAGTTTTATTTCAAATGTAAAGCAAATAGCGATCACTGACCCTAAATATTACGTTGGTGCCAAATGAGGCCAAAAACGTAGATTTCCATACAGATATTACTGTAAACGCGGTTCGTAGTAAAAGACGGGGTGAGCGTTCCGGTTTGGGGCGAAGATAAATGGTGGAATTTTACATCAGGCCCAGCATCCTAGCCACAAGATACACAAGTTTTCCATACTCTATGAAAGTATCTTACCATGAAAGCTAACAATTCTGCACAATTCCTTAACAGTAAAATAGTACGAGTCTGAGTAAATTTATTCGGCATAAAATCAGCAAACCACACCTTCTTATATGTATAATATTTAAAAAAAACTTTATGAGGTTTATTCCTTTCAATTTCATTTTGAATTTTTATCGTTACAAATAAAATTTCAAGTGATTTTTAATTCTTAAAGTAATATTTAAATCGTTACAGCTAATCATGGACAAATATTTTTTTTATTATCGTGACTTGTCATTTTAAAATTCAATGCTTTATTTTTACTCTGGCATTTTATGACGACTATTATTGTTCGTCAATCCTCAATCATCATCTTTTTTGTATACTTCAGAAGTAATTTAATCAAAATAAATATTCCAGAACCAAGATTTGAGTATACCCGAAACGGAAATCTTGTGATTCAAGTCGGCAATCATCGCTATCGCAAAATGGCGGCTGCTCCAAATAGTTCAAAACTTCGTTGGGCTTGCAACAAGAGTAACCATGGCTGTCGCGCGACAATACTCACTATAGATAACGTTATCTTGAAGCATTTAAATGAACATTCTAATCATCCCTGATCTTACCATTTACGGCCGCACTCAAAGATGTCAATTAACATTTAATCTACCATTGATCACAATTTAGTATTGAAAGCAGTCGACCTGGTGAACTTCGTATCGATTTACATTAACAATTAACAGTTTGTATGGACTAATTGTTTGTTCCCATTTTCTCTATAACTTTCCTTTTCTTTCATAAGAACCTTCTCCTTGCAATAAGCGAAATTGGTCCATCCGTTAAGGCATGCAGCAATGACTATGCGAAATGGGAATGTATTTTTTAATATACTAGCCGAGCTGGCTATTTTATTACAGCTATTTGTATGGACGAAATTGGAGTTTAGTTTTTCCTACTTACTTTGCATTTTTTTCTGTTTTTCTCTTCATGTGATCTTTCTCCTTACTTTTTAACCAATACAACAAAAAAAAAAATGAATTATCAAAGTTCAGTCCGATCCTGTCTGATCTGTCTGAATGCCGTCCATCCGTTCAAGCGTGAAGCGTTGGCTATACGAAATGGAAATTCATTTTTATATATGCACTAGTTGTTACCTGCGGCTTCGCCAGCGTTTTCGCAGGAACCCGTTTTGCGATCGGGATCAAAAGTAGCCTATACGTTAATTCAGGTCACAATCTATCTGTGTTCCGAATTTCAGACAAATCCGTTCAGCCATTCGAGCGTGAAAGAGTAACAAACAAACCAACATCCTTACAAGCTTTCGCATTTATAATATTAGTAGGAAGTAGGATAAAGATAAAGATGAAGACTTAATGACCGATTAAAAATAATTGATATCTCAGTTCAGTACAGTTCAACCGTTGTTAGTTACATACTTTTAAATAACATTTGCTCTTTTCCACAATACATTTTATATATCACTAACTAAAGCTGACCCATTTAAATATATATTTTTTAATTTTAACGTGTCGAGAGTTTAGCAACTGACAATCAAATACTGATAGTTAAAATTAAATATGTTAAATTGAAGTAAGTTGCCTGCTTGTGTTAAATTATGTTTATTATGGACTTTGCAAGTGTTATTTGAAAAGTTATTATAAGTTATACAATGGAATTCCACCAAGTGCTGGCGTTGAAGAAAATAAATTCTACCATTTAGTTGTTTAGGTTCTCTGTATTTGCGGAAGCTAATTATCTTTCTATTTTCTTCTTTGTTCTTTTCTATATGATCTTTTTATGACCATGTTTGCGTTAATCCTGATTAACCAAGAGTTCGCTTATCTACTCTTATTACTCGACTCCTCACATTTTTCATTCCTGAAGAGGACTTCATGTGTCTTGTTCGATGACCTCCTTGACCTTTCCTTGAGTTTGACTCTTAACGGCTTCCAGTGGTATTCTTTTTAACTATCTTCAGGCTAAGGCCCTCACTTGGCCGGCAGATAGTATAGAGTGCCAAGAGGCTTCGTTTGGACTTTCCCCAATTAAACACATTTATCTCCATGTAACCACTTCTCCAGCAGTTTATTTGTGTATCATGGACATGTACGCTGCCACATGGGTGAGCTTTTTTCATTTTTTTTGTTGTTATTATCATATCATACTTTTTTATTCATTATTTAACATGCTGTTTTAACTTTTAAGTTTTGGCTCCATGACAAAAATTATGGATTTTATGTATACTACTTAGGTAATATTTGCTAGGCAGCTCATAAGAGGCGAGCACTGGTTGAAATATAAGTCAGTACCAACTAGACCACTGGTGGTAGAGTACTGTGTACCAACTTCCTCGGCAGGAATCCACAGCCTTACCTGTTTCTGCCGCCATAGCGACTCGTGTTCTGGTCCGGAGGATAGGGTAGTCGGTAGACTTGCACCAAAGGTTAATCCTTGTCACAGGAAAGGAAAGCATCTGTAACATCTGTGGTGTCAATAGGCCAGGGGTATCTCTTACCATCAGAAGACCAGTGCGCTTGTTCGCTGACCTTTGATATAAAAGAATATTAGATCATATCTTAATGATAATTTTTTCTGCATTCAAGGTGCAGTCAGGAGAAAATTGTTGAATAGTTTTTTTACAATTTCTATATATTTCCAATAAAGTTACGTTTAAACTTAATTCGAAATTGCTGGTTTTATTTTGAGCCAAAGTTTCTAGTTTCTCAAATATTGCTTTTGGACAAAGTTATAATTTATTACAAATATTTTTAAAGGTAAATTAATTTTAATCCTATCTACTGTACACTACCACCGTTTCTAACCCTAGCCAGTCAGAAGAAAAATGGTTGAACAAACTGACACATATTTCCAAAATATGTGATGTAAAGTCTTATGATCCGATTCTCGTAAAGAATAACACGTAGAAGAATACCGGCATGGCATCTTTGTCTAATGTAGTAACTCCAGAGACATGCATTCAACTACATCGAATACAGCGCTCCAATCATCGAACGAATAAGCAATGATACAAAATTGGCTTTAATTTTCGACGCTGCAGTTTATTATTTGGAAGCATAATTCACACTATTCAGTGTTGACACTTGGTAGAACTTTATTGTTAAAATTTTACATTACATAAGAGACTTCTTAGGTTTTTTGAAATATGGATGATTGTGCAATTGTTTTTTCCATAAAATTGTTATATTTTATTGTGTTATAAAAAACTTGTTTTGATTTTTAGAAGCAACGTTTGTTCTTTCGCGCAACGGAAACAGGGTTATCCAGATAGGTAATCATCGTTTCCGGAAGTGGACTGGCAGTAAGGGCCCTAAAACGCTTTGGATTTGCAACCGGAACAATAAGGGCTGTACCGCTAAAATCTACACCATCGATGATGTTATCATAAAGTACAGCAATGACCATAACCATTGATTATTTTTATTAAAAGTGTGTGATATTAGTTTTTGTTAAATTCATTTTTTTATTTAAGTACACTTATTAAAATAGCCCTGTCTAGTCTATATTCGTTTTATGTCATACGTGCTAAGTTCACTTGATGTTAATATTATAGTATCAAACATTATGAGTCTAAAAGTAATAAAAAACATGTATATATTTATTATAAATAATATTTTACAACAGCCAACCGCCATTATATTATTGTGTAGAGTGAATTAAGTTTACGTGGTTGCGGTAAGAATAAGGAAGGCGATAGATCCACTTCGTACGAGTTGTTTTACATCTCCAAAATTAAGTCATGGTCACGGTGCTAGTAACTAATTTACATAATGTCTCTCAAGCTGACTTATAAGCATGCGTTTGGAGTGAATTCTTCAGAGGAGTTCTAAATCAACTCGTGGATATCATATTATGTTCCGTAACACAGTGTAAGATGGGTGATAAATACATAGGCCAGATTAAAAAGAAGACCTAAATTTAATAAAACCTCTATATTGTTCAGCAAAATGACATGAAAAGCAACAAAAATATCACATTATTAAGCAAATTTATATAAATTGTGATTTTGTGGATATTAAGTGATTTTTTTTCTAACAACCAATTTAAAAAAATGTATGTGATAAAACAATTATAGAAATGTATAACATAAAAAATACTTTATTTAGTGAAAGTAGCATGTTAGAAATCGATAGTTTCAACACTTCTTATCGTCGGTGCTTGGTGGAATTCCATTCTTGAAACAATTTTTTCACATCACTTGTACTTTCCACAATATATTTTTTTTAATTTTTATAGTTTATCCAACCGTTTCCGCTATATAAGCGTCACCAGGGCTATATAACAATATTGTTATAGGTATATTGTATTGTATTATTATCTAAACTATAAAAAATAAAAATATATTGTAGAAAGTACAATTGTTTGTAAATAAATTGTTTTAAAAATCGATCTACGTATTTTGATTTCCTTTATTAGTTCGGCCCGGAGCAGACTCACTTTTTATTTTTGAACTGTTTTTTCTTGAAAAAAAAAAGATATTTGGGACTAGTCAGCCTAAATTAGCTAATTTTTACATTTTGAAAGAAAATAAATTGTTTTTAAGAACGAAATATACGTATTTCATTCTTAAAAAAATCACAAAAATGAAATGAGAAAGTAAACCTAACACGATGATCTACGTAGAAAGACGTAGAGTTGGCAACGTTGCTAACAATCTTGGGCTATAGTTACTACAAAGCCTGAAAATGTTTTTGCGAGTATAATATGGCCAATTTTTCCAGTAGTAAAAGGCATCTAATTTTTCTGACTATTTTACAGAATTTGTTTACACCCAATCCAGATATGGCAAACCAGTGATAGAATGTGGCGGTTATAGGTTCAATAAGAAGGTGAGGCAAACGCCTGGGCTGAAGAGTATATGGATGTGTGTCAAGGAACGATCAGCAAACTGCAAAGCTAAAATTATAACTATTGAAGATACCATCGTTCACCATTATAATGTACATTCCCATTGAGACGGGAAAAAGCTAATTAATGCACGTTATTTTTTTCCTGCCAACCCGAAGATTGGCTCTCGTGCTCATATAATACGCGGTTGGCCACTTTTGACCAAGGGATCATATAGATAAAAAAAGTATTTTTAAGCTCATATCCCCAAAGAGGCACGCACAGGCACAACCTGGGCACCCACGATTAGCCGAAGACACTAAGTCCCACAATGTGATAGGTGGCAAGCCTATCGCCAACCGGGCACTTATCTAATTCCGAGCAAAGTATTTTTTATTAGAAAATTGGAAAAACCACATTTTCTCTTGTTGCTCCGTCCTGGGAATCGAATCAGGGACATCATGAAGTCAAGTCCAACACCTGGATTGCTAGACCACAGAGGCGAATACTGCAAAATAATCGAATTCCTGTCACAATTATAAAAAATCCAAGCATTTATATTTTAATAATAATACCATGACATTTATGTAGATCGCAGAAAACACAATTGTACATGGGTACCAAGGTAGAAAAAATTTTATAAATATGACTTAAATGATACAGTTAGTGACACTAATATTATAAACCAACTGTTCGTTTGCCAGGTAGATGTGGATAGGCTTATGTCACCAATTCCTTGGCTTTGATAAGGTGGTAGAGTCCTTTTCAGAGTCGCCTAAATAAGCTCTTGTTACAACTCTATCACTTTCTTTTGTTAACATTTCTAATAATGTTAGTTTATTTTTTGGGAATAAAGCACTACTAGTTATTATTAAAATTATTAAAGGAACATTCAGTAGCACATACATTTAATTTATGGAAATAAAAATAGGTATTTATTTTATCAATAAAATTTTTGAAAGAAGGAGCTGTTTGTTTTCCCAACCGAAACTTACCTGCACATTTCTACCGTACTACAGATCAGGAAGTAACGACAGATTAGTAGGTAATCTATAATGACGAGTGACAAGCTTCAAGATGCATTTCAAGTTTCTGGGATGGTACAAAAAAGTGGTGATGGTGTTTTTTATATATGTAAGAGGAGGCAAACAAGTAAGTGAATCACCTGATGGAAAGTGATCACTGTCGCCCACGGATATCCGTAACACGAGGAGTATTACAGATGCATTTCCGACCTTTTAGGAATGAGTACGTTCTTTTCTTGAAGTTTTTAAATCGTATTCGTTTGGAAATACCGCCCTCGGAAACTGTTTCTACAACTTTGGCGTTGAGCGAGGTAAGACATGTCTTCGGAATCATTCGTGTTTGGCATGATACTCGTACCTTAAGCTCTGACGCGATGTCCGAAGGCGAAGTCTTTGAAATTAGTCACTCAAAAAACATTTTTCTTCCACGCTAAAG
The DNA here is from genome assembly GCA_002245505.1 of Calephelis nemesis. Taxonomy (NCBI): domain Eukaryota; kingdom Metazoa; phylum Arthropoda; class Insecta; order Lepidoptera; family Riodinidae; genus Calephelis; species Calephelis nemesis. The sequence goes on from NJDD01001330.1 coordinate 194,928, forward strand.
CACTTAAAGGCTACTTCTTAAAGACCCATTGTAGTCTTATATATATATATATATTGTCAGATCTTCAGAGGCAGATCTAATTTACTCAGTGGACCTGGAAACATGGCTACAACAACTCAACACGGAGAAACTTGAATTTTTTTTTTCGCGTTTTAGACTGATACATATCAGAATTTTGGAGATATTAAAATAGCGAGTAGAGAAAAAACTAATCTCTTCTCTATTTTCTTCTTCTTAGTTTTTACTTTTTTTACCGACACCAAAAAAGTAGGTACGAGGTTTTTTGTATGTTTGTTAGGCGATTATCCGGCCAAAAGCCAACTGATTCTGATTGTTCTTTTTGTAGAAAGATAGGTCATTATTCCGGGGAGGTTCTATATTAGTTTTGTTATGATTCCACTAGTAGTTTTTGAGTTATACTTTATAATTACGTATAGTGCTTAAATTTTTCATTTATCTTAACGACCTCAAAATAACTCGACATATTATGTTTACCAATATAATATAATGGAGCAGATACGATGAAACTCCCAAAACTATTGTGTTTGGGCTTATTTCGCGGTATAAGAACCAGATGAAAGTATCTACAAAAATACTGCTTGAATCCGTCACTTCAAACTTTACTAGCTCATTAACAGAGATAGTATACAGCTGGCGATAAAAAAAAAGTTGATATGTTGTCCTACTATTGGAGCATTAAACAATAAAATATTTTTTTTGTAGATAATGCTTACAAATATACTATAATTATTTTTTTGAAGATACGCTCATTTGGTTCTTATACCGCGATTTAGTACCTCTTAAACAATACTTCTCAAGTCAACGAATACCTCTTACTAAAAAAAATTGTGACAAAAAGAGATTTTTTGTTATTTTTTTTATACAAATCTAAAAATACAAGGATTGTAGGTTGCGAAAATTTTTTTATGTTTTGTAGACGTGGAGGTGGTGTATGATACTTCAAGGACTGGTAGACCAGTAATACAGATAGGACAGTATCGGTTTAACCTGTGGAGCGGTAGTCAAGGGAAGACCAGGATGAGGTGGATCTGTACCAAGGTCCACTCGGGATGCCCGGCCACGCTGGTCACCGTTGACGATGTTATTGTGAAGCAACGAGATCATAACCATTGAGTAATAAGTATTGTTTAATATCTGCATATATGCAAAAAGACATATTAAAAAGAATAAGAAGAAACTGCGATTCAAGTGTTTCATTAAATTAATATTTATCCATAATTGTAGGTATACTTACTTACAGTTGTTACTTATTTTTGTACGCTTAGAGTTAAATGTAATATTATTTTATACTAGCTATTTCGGCGAACTTCGTTCTCCTAGTTCAATATGAACTAACACAATACTAGTGTCATGGCGGCAGGAATAGGTAAGGCGGTGGTACCAATCCGGGTGAGTCGCTGCCAAACTCTACCACCTAGTCAGATGTCACTGTGTTTGATGGTGTAGTGACGGTAAGCCTTTGCTCGCCTTTTACGAATTACATGGCAGGAAGTCAGATGGTCTATTCTGCAAAGGAGCTCGGACCAACACCGGGAAACCTTAACATTTTAAAAAATAAGATAAAAACAATTTACATGCTTTTCCTACAAATACGAGTTCGTACCGGTCTTACCACAGAGCGCCATGAATTTCGTCTGTCAGCTAGTAGACCATAAAATCTGTTACTATATTTTAACCTGCATCGGTAACGGTGTTTATACCTACTTATATACATACACACGTTAATATCTTCACACCAAGACTTTGCGGGATAGGCAAAGGACATCGAGTCTCAAATTTCACGAATTGCAGAGGACTTCATTATTTTGTTCATATAAACATCGGTCAGAGAGACACACCTCCGAACTGTGCTCTAGCGAGTTGGTCGTGGAATAGCAACCTAGGTCTTCCGAATACTTGTAACCTATCGTTAACTATCATCTATACTAATATTATAAACCTAAAGAGTTTGTTTATTTGAACGCGCTAATCTCAGGAACTACTGATCCGATTTGAAAAATTCTTCCAGTGTTAGAAAGCCCATTTATCGAGGAAGGCTATAGGCTATATATCGTCACGGTAAGACCAATAGCAGCTGAGAGCCAACGAATAATGTTTTAAAATCGGGGGAAGGACGTAGGCTACTTTACATCTAAAAAATTTAACGGGTAGCGTTGGAGAGCTAAATATTAAACAAATAGACTACGCGGGCGAAGTCGCGGAAAACAGCTAGTGTTGTATAAGTATCAGTTTTGTCCATTTGTCATCTTCCATACTATCTGCATGACCGAACCAATACTGCATGCTTTTCTTCATTTTTACACAAACACTTTCAATCTTACTTTCTCGCTGATCTTGCTGTTGCCAATACGATCGGCGAGAGCGACATCTACGTTTTAATTAGTATCAGTAATTAATATTGCTACTTGAAATTGTAATCTAGTTCGTGTTCCAGAAGCAATGTTCGCGATGTCACGTTTTGGCAAACCAGTGTTGTTGATTGGAAACTATCGATATAACAAAAACTGTCGCAGCAAAGGACCGAAAGCATTATTGGTGTGTTCTAAAGTGAAAAGCGCAAAATGTCGTGCTACACTCATTACTATTGATGATACTATTATTAAAATAAATAATTCACATAGTCATTAAAAATGAAGGTTACAAAAAGAAATTGAAATTTGTCACATTTGGCCATACGTCCACTACTTAATATGTCTAACAATTTTAAATATTAAATACAAGAATTTTATAAATAGTACCTTATTTAGTAAAAAAGTACTTAAATTTATTAAGGTTTGACATATTTTTTAGTTTTTCTCCTAATAGCTCTAAATAAAGTTTTTTTTTCTATTTTCAAAGATATGTGAATATTTACATCTTGTAATTATCATAAAATGTGTTTATGGATTTATTCTTAATCTATTAATTACTTAGTAGTTTAAAGAAAAGGCAGATAGTCGTTTGTTTTTTATAGTGAGGTAAAGATCCCTTTCGTTGTTATTAAACAGTTTAAAATATTTATAAATGATGTGTAGTGTAACTCGATTAATTATAAGTAGGTATTTGTACATTGTTAAAAATAACTAAAATCAATATGTGATTAAAAAATTCTAAAAAATTGTTTGACGTATCCTTGTTATCAATTATTTAATTTTTTTCAATTCCAATTTAATTTCGTTAAATACATTCAATTACATGTTTCAACAGTTAATTCATTGGTTTGTAAAAAATATCGATCCTATTGAATCTATCGATATTTACCTAACGGACTTCATTACATTCCAAAGAAAAAATTGAAGTCGAAAAATATCCATACTTGAATGAATATACTGTATTGGGTACTTATTATCCTTCATTTATTGTAATTTAGTGTTAATGTTACATTACATTCTAATATAAAACTGGCTACGATTTTTTTATGAAATCCAGGTTTTGAGACACTATAGTTCTTTTTACACTGTCACGCAGACGATAATGTTGGCTTAATCCGGGCTTTAAATAACATTTACCGCCTTATTCCAAAAAAACACTCTAGTACCAGGTTTAAACCAAGACCAAAAAGTCTAGGTTTGTTACGGTATCAAAGTTTGTTACCGTACTAAATGTCATTCTTTTTACAAAACGAAGACCAACCGAGGACTTTCTAGTACCAGAGTTAGTACCACTGTTAGTACCGTGTCAAGCAAAACCATTCATTCACTCTTTCCGCATTTGATTAGTTTGATGCCCCGTTCCTTATAACGCAAACTTAGATGACGAGAAATGTAAAAAATGTTTATTTAAAATTAGATTCTTAGTAATAAAAGTCATAACGAAATTGATTATTCAATTTTGCTACGAAATATATATTAAATTGAACATTTTGTTAATATACGAATTTCGTTTTTATGGTCACGTTCTAGTAGTAATTAATGTAGCTAGCGTACAACGAAAAGAAGTGCTCAACGCGCGTAATTCAATATGTGTGTTTATAAATATTTTCGAAATGTAAACATTCTATATTATTGAATAGGGCCTTAAGTTACATAAAGAAACTTTGTGGTTGTTATTGTTAAGCACAACGAGATGCGTAGTATCTTTAGGTAGTCTGTGACAACGAGTCACAAATCACTTACTTTGCGTCGTTTCTAAAATAAGCGGTTTATGAAAATAAACCTTAGTGTTTTTGGCTAGTTGTGGGTGTCCTGATTGTACCTCTGCCTACCTGTTCGATGGTACAGGCGTGAAAATATTTCTTACAAAAATAAAAAGTAACAAATTTTTTTGCTATACTTAAGCAATAGCATCAAATCTCAAACCAAGAAAAAGTATTTTATTGGGCTGAGCTTTAATTAGATTTTAATTAATTTACCGACTCTGCAAAATTAAAAGAAGTTACCTATACGTTTCACTTTTATTATTGTGTTAGTTATGGTCAGGAGGAGGTTCAAATGAAAAAAAATCAATGTTCACACTTAATACAGTAGTCTGTCGGCTCAGCTAGTTTTCAATAAATAGTGTTGCAATTGAGATTAATGTAATGTTACATGATTGAATGATGAAAATTTTAGACTAAATGAAATCTCGGAAAAAATCGAAGTGATGAGAAGATTAAGTAGGCTTGGAAGCGGATGAAGTTGCCAAAGCTAACTTCTCCCCTCAGGAGAGTAGTCTCAGGCTAGGCTTACGGATGCTGGAATTCTAATTTGTGGAGTCAGCTAACTTGGTAGAGTTTTGCAATGAATTACCCAGATTGCTACTAACGCCTTACCTATCTCTGCTGATATATAGCACCATTACTCATCATTGTTATTTTCAGTTTAAAGGGTAGGTTACAATGATAAATCTCACCTTCAAGTTAGTTAGAAGACATATAATTCATAACATCAGTTAGGATACAGTTGTTTGCATGTTATCTTTCATAAATTATAAAAAATAAACAATCTGGTTTCACTTTAAATACTACATTTGAGTATTTCAGCACAATAACTTTAATTTTTAAAATTGATCATCCTCTACTGAAGGAAAAGGGTGTCAGGCTATTGTAAATAGTAACATATTATTTAAAAAAGACAACTAGAAATGTAGTTTACTTACAATAAATAAATGTTGTTTAGGCATACTACAAACAACATATAATATTACTAAAAACAAAGAAGTTATAGTTATTACACATTTTAATAAAATCTTAGGTTATACAAACAGGTTCAGATAAATAATATTGGATTATTACTTTCAGACTTTACAGTAGGTTTATCCACCTTATTCTACAACTACACTTTGAATACATAAGACTGATCTTGAATGGCTAAGAACATGTTATGAAATACAAAAAAACAGTGTTAATTTTAAGAAATATTATAACATATAACATAACTCATGTGAAATTAGTTTCTTTAAACTTCCTTCTTCTCATATTGCCCCTTACTATGCTTGCAACATAAGATTACACTTGTGCTATTATTGTTCTCTAGGATGTTCACTAAGTATTTCTTCAGAAAATAGGTCTTCCTCATTTATTGTGAGTACAGAGCAAGTAACTATTTTCTTCGCTTTCTCAATATCTCCATACATTCCCCATAATAAGCAGTAAAATGTTGCTTCCATTGATTGAAGCATCTTTCAATACAAGTTTGGATCTGAATTGGGCTACTGTTGTACCGTTGTTCTGATTATGTTTGGGGGTCAGGGATAGCCACTGTCGCCTAATATTAAGCCAAAAAATTCACCAAATTTAATCTCTGTTTTAATCAACTTTTTCCAAAGATTCTAGAATCACAAACACTACCAGGACATCGTACACATGACATAGTTCAGCATCTTAAAGTTTGCATCACAAACTACCTGAAATATTAACAGTTATGTCTTAAATCATACTTTATCAACATAGTGTTATACATAGCAAAACATAGAATTAACAAAATGTATTTCAATAATAATTTGTTAAGTTTTTATTTTTAGACTATCGAATAAGAGACAAGCAAATGCTTTCTTGATAGCCAGAACTAAATACTACCAATATACACTGAATTAGTTAATATTTTGTTGCCAAGCTGAGGCTGGTAGGATAAGTTTATTTAGTAACTATACCAGCTACACTATAACTTACATTCGATACTGATATATGCTAGGACTAATTGGCTACATAGAATAAGCAAGACACTAGTTGAGATCCAGGTATGTCATCAGAAACATCTAATCGGTATGAGTTCTTTTAATAAATAATCCAGCTCAAGATTTTTGATAGGTAAGCACTAAACACATGTTTGACTAGAATTTGGAATTGTATTATTAATGTTATACCTATTACCAATAATATTAATAACAAAACAATTGTGTCTGTTAATATAGGTTATAGACTTAATAGTTTGAAATATATTTCACACAATTACCTGCACATTGATGGATATCCTTTCGAGTTAATATTTGGCTCTCCCCAATCAGCTCATATTTTTTATTACTCTAATAAGTAATGCAATACTGAGAAAATTTTGTCATAGCCTCATCTTGCTGATCTAGCTGGATTTTTTATGAATCTATGAGATAAACAAGCTAAAAGCACAGCTATGTTCTGGTATGTTTTACTTGTAACTGACTGGGATACACCATGTAAGGCAGCAGCATCGTCTTCAATCTATAAATAAAACAAAAAAGTTAGTAAGTATGTACCTACTCACTGAAGGGATTGAAATATGTTAGCACTGTTTACAATGTAGATTACAAAGTTTATACACTTACCACATGACGAAGCCAGTTACATAATGTGAAAACCACTTGCAACTCAGGATTCAAAGTTCATCCTCGTGGGTTGTGAACTTAATCCTCACACAATAACTCCACTATTTTATTTGCAAATCTTTTAAAAATCTAGATTTACAGCAAAAATCTTCGTCACTTAATTCAAAGGGTACATGGTCTATTCTGTTGCTTATACATTTCCAACTCTTCGAAATCCATAAAATCAACCGAGTTCATTCATTTTTAGCTATTGTGATCAAATTTAAAAAATGTTTTGAAACAAATACGACGCCATGTTTGACGTTTTGAAGTTAGTACCGAAGTTAAACTAGGGGCCGCAGTGGTCTAACTTTAGTACCATAGAAAGTCCAAGGACAAACGTCAAACCTCGTTTTGTAATAACGTTTTTAATAGTTCATGGTTTAAACCTGGTACTAAACTCGGTACTATTTTTAGACCTCGTTTTGGAATAAGGCGGTTAAAGTCTATGTTCATCAATAAGAAGGTTAAGTTCACCAATAGTGCTCTAAGATACATTACTCACATAATATCATAAATGATGTTCATTACATTTAATTATATTTTCTTTGTTTTATATTTTTACTAATTATTAAGTTACGCTCGTAAGAAATAAGAGTAGTTTAATATTGTGTGATATTGATTATGAATTTCAGTTAAATAAAAATATATTTTGTATATTCTGATAAAGCATTTGTATTGTGCTGTAAATATTACTTATCTCTTTTATTAAAGTCATTTTCAGACAAAAGTCGAAAATGGTCATGAAATTATTTCGAAATTATACTTATAACATACAAAAAAAAAACTAGATACGACATACCTTGAAAACAATCAAAAAGTTTAACTTGGTGGTCCAAGATCCTAGATGACTTACTCGAGCTGATAATGGGATGAAACATATTTTAAAACAAATTTAGTATATTAGAAAATATATTAAAATCGGATTGGTAAAAAACCTGAACAGAATAAAAAATCGTTAAATGTTGCAACATTAAGAAAAAATAAAAAAAAATATAAGACGTATAAAATGTACAGAAGTGGGGTTGCCTGTTTTTTACCGGTGATGCCAGGTACAACCCGATATATAATTTCCAGCTGCTTTCACTTAATTGGATAAGAGATAAAAAATATATTCACATAAAGGCTGTCTTATTGCAAAAATATGTAAATATTTAATACAAATATTGCTAGGTATTTTTTTCTTTTATTAAATTCTAATTAAGATTATCAGATTTTTACGAGTATAAGGATCGTATTATATTTCATTTCGCTCTCTTTTTGACGTTAGCTCAAAACACTGAAGACTATTTAATTTTGTGGTTTTACTTTTATTGACTTGTTAATTGTGACGTCATAAGCACAAGAGAAGAAACCGACTCGTTTTGACATTTTGGTGATGTTTAGTCCACATGCCTTAAAATGCTTGTTATTATGGTGTGGTCAAATAAACTTTTGTTACCTTTTGCCGTTTTATGTAAAATCTCCTGAAACTATATAGTATAAAATAAAGTCGCGTTCTCTGCCCCTATGTCCCTTTCGTTGCTTAAATCTTTCAAACTACGGAACGGATTTTGATGCGGTTTTTTTAATAGAAAAAGTGTTTAAAGAGTAAGGTTTATATGTATATTTTATACCCGTGCGAAGCCGGAGCGGGCCCCTAGTTTATTATAAGTCAAAAAGCACTAGTCGGAACATAATAAAATTAATATGGAACTACCTCGAAATCATGACATATCTATCTAAAAACAATCATCAAAATCTGTTGGCTATCGACGAAGTAGTCGCGTAACAAATATATAAAAAACATACATAAAACTCTTCCTTTTTTGGATCCGGTTAAAAATGTATTGAAAACGACTTAACGTAAACGACAAATACTGTACAACATAAAATAGTTCGAAATACGATATAAATTGTGGATCATTATTCGGTTTTGAAATCATTTTCTCTTTTATATAATTAATTATACATTATTAACATTGGCCGTAAGCCAACTAATCATCTTTAAATATGTTTTATCGGATCCGCTGGTGGTTTCTGAAAGAAAACATTGCTTGCCACTTTTGGCATAAAAAGATTCATAGTTCTACGATTTCACAAGATGGTTCTTATTTTATGACATACATACTAATCACAAAAAAAACTAACCCGCATATCATATACCTTATTACATACATACATAGATGTAAAATGAAAAGAAACTAACATACTTTAGTTATTGTTACTGTTATTGCTAGAAGTAATATTTTAATATATTACTAATGTACTTTATACTGTTCGTAATGAAATATTTTAATCTATCACATATACTTTATACTTATCGTGATTTCGGGCTTATAAATTTGTAAAATAATAGCAAAACCTATTGTTACTGTTATTTATTAAATTATTTACAAATTTTAAGTGTTTAATTTCTATCCGCTAGCTGACATATTTCTTTTGACTCCTCGCCGTTTTATACTTTGTCTAAGAGAAGATAGAGAATTAAAAGTGAAAGCAGTGCGAAGCAGAAACAGCTTAATTTGTATTATTATAACATTTTGGCGTTAGACAAACTGGTTGTAACTCGTACCCTTGCTCAATCTTGTCGGAGGTGAATTTCCGACATTTTTAAATGTTAAAAAAACTCCAAGCACGAAATAAGTGCTAAATATTAGTACTAACTCTTGGTCTATCCAAGTAACGTTCAAATAGGCTTGTGATTGCATTATATTTTTACAGAAGTAAGATACGAGACGTCTCGTTTCGGAAGACCTGTGATAATATTTGGGAAGTATAGATACAACAAGCACCACAGGAGTACAGGTCTTAAGGCTGCATGGACCTGCTCTAAGGTACATAGTGCCAGGTGCAGAGCAACCCTCGTCACTATAGGAGATACAATTTGGAAAGTGAACAATGCTCATACTCATTGAGATCCCATAAATCAATCATCATTATGAATGATGATAATTGGTTACTCTTGAATCTCTATTTCATACAAATTTCAAATTGGACTCGGATATGTTATTTTAGTTACTCTTAAGCACAATACTAGCGGATTATTTACATATAGTTCCAAAATTTAACGAATCCTATAAAAAAGATTTGTTTATTAATATTTAATTGTTAATAATAAACTAGTATTGTGTTTAAGTGTACCTAAAATGTCATAATCGTTTTCAATTTGGCATGAAATCGACATTCGAATTTTGGCGCCATCGAGAGAAAAGATTGTCGAATTTTTTTCATAATTATTGAATTTCGTGTCTATATTGCGTGAAATTAGTCAATTTTGGTGGCATTTTGTACAATTTTGTTCAGTGTTCAGTTCAGTTCAGCACAAATGAAATAATCATGAAGAAATTAGCGTATCGTGTATTTCCTCACTGCCGCCAAATCTCACTACATGGCTTGAGTAATGAGGCCACCGCTTTACCCAAGATTCTGACATGACTTATTGACGACGTGTGACTTGAGGCTAATTATAATTGAATTCCTCATTTGCACATTTCTACTTGACTAATAGCAAAACACTAACGTGTATGTCAAAACCTAAAGAAAGAAAAGCAAGAAATCGACATTCAAGAGTAACCCTACTGATTGAGTAATTTCTTAACAAAATGCATATATATATTTGTTATAAAGTATATATTTATAAACATTTTTATTTACACTCGTTATTATTACTGATTCCTAAAACACATTTGTTTTTAAGCTAACGACTTTTACCGCCTTACCATAAAAATACAGGTATGTTTAACTAAATACTTACGGTGACATCCTACGCTAACGCTACATTGAGGATCACTGTTGTGGTGGTAAGGCAATGGTACCTGAAGAAATGGCAGAATATAAGTTTGACGTGGCGGAGTGTGTCTGTGGCATCATAAGTTTTGAACGGATCTACCGATTTCGATGCGGGTTTTTGTTTAAAAGAGACATGTTTGATATGGTTCTCAATTGCATGCAAATTTTTTCGGAGGTTATTTATTTTTAATTTTAGTGTTGTTCAAACTACAACACTACGATGGAGAAAACTGATGTTAAAGCACGTGGAAAATGTCATTAAAACGATAAATAAAAAACAAGATTTTATAGGTAAATAACATAAATGATAAAGTATTGCCTCTGTGGTCTAGCGGTTCAGAGTCGGGCTTGATTTCTTGAGGTCCCGGGTTCGATTCCCCGGTCGGGCAACAAAAAAAATAATAGAAAATGTATATTTTCAGTTTTCTATTGAAAAATAACGTTGCCCGAGATTGGATATCTGCCCGATTGGCGATAGGCTTGCCGCCTAGGCTGGTCTTTATTTCAAACATTGTTTCAAAATGGTGTCAGACTGTAATTATTGTGGAATGAATTCGGAAGTAATTATATTTTTTAGACATAGGCCATTTCACCTATTCTTTGTTGCTGATATTTTTTCTATCAAATGTAAAAAAAAACTTAGCTTTAGACGAAATTATGCCTCAGTAGTGTTGTATACAATAATATTTTTACAGTTGTATTTGGGACGTCACGCTACGGAAACCCCGTACTTATCAGAGGAGGCTACAAGTTCCACAAGTATCACAGAAGCAAAGGACCCAAAGCGTTATGGGTGTGTTCCAAAGTACACGCCACAAAGTGCAAAGCTACGTTGACGACGGTTGATGACTACGTAATAAAAGAAAAACATTTTCATAATCACTGAGTATCCAGTATACTCTCTAATATGATTTGTGATTTTGCGTCATCATACAGCCTGACCTGATTAAAAAAAGGTGTGTGTGCGATTTACACACGATAGAAGTGAAACTTCAGTAAATCGACAAAAGAATGAGATGAATATATGTAATCTTACACATTTTTGTATTTGTGTCTCTTACCTGTCGTCGTTTCCGTTGCATCCGGTTTGAAATCACAGCGATTCTAAAGAAGTTTCACTTTAATAAAGGACCGTTTAAACAGTGCGCTTGTGTGCGGGCTATAAGCGTCTGTCTACGATATCACGCACTGTGTGAAGCCAGCGTTAGAAAACACAACTTCAATTTAAAAGTTGATCATTTAGATTGGTCATATAACGAATTTGATTAATGATATGTATATAAAAATGAATCCTCTTTTCGCGTGGTCATCGCGTGACGCCTGAACGGATAGACCAATTTTGCTTATTCATTTTCGTTGTGTAGAATTCAGGATAAAGTTCTTATGAAAAGAAAAACCGCAAAAATAACTGGAAATGGGAAAAATAATAATTTAATCCTGACAAATAGCGTCAAATTATTTTCAAGCGGTACGAAGTTCGCCGGGTCGGCTAGTTCAGATATTATTTTTATATTTGTTATTACAAGGTTTTTATGATGGATACGATAAATTGAAGTCCTTTTGATGTTTAATCCTATCTCTTTGCAAAACATGGCAATAGGTTTTTCGCCTATCACCTTGTGGAAAATCTCTTTTTTTTGGATTCCAATTTAGTGAAAAACTATGGCGGAATGCTGACATTAATTGATTATAGACAACTGGGTTGGAAAATATCGAAAGATCTATTGAAGAAATGTGACTAAGTAAATTATTTATATTGTCAATAGTATAAGTCTCCGGTTACTTGTCAGAATAACTAGGCCAATTGCAAGAACCGGGTTCAGTATTTAACTCTGAGTTAGCTTTTAATTAATATTAAATTTCTATACATTTGAAAGTTTAACAATAAAACGTGCAGTCTGCCCTAAGTGCGGAAGTGGATAATTTTTTTTTCAAAAATAAGTGTCACCGGTGTAATAAATATTTCCAAGAGGCCTGAAAAGCCCCAAAGGTTCGCAAAGGATTTATTATTTATTTACAAAATTTTACAATCACGTATCCGTTACAATATTTTTATAAAATTATTTTGGTGCAGGGTGTGTTAAAGTTCTAATAATTTTTAAAGAAAAAAAGTATTTCGCCCCGTACAGAATAAGAACCTACACCCTTTCGTCTCAAGCCGACGAATGGTCCAACCATTTTAGCTATGAGGATTCATATCGGTGCCGAAATGTTTAATTCCTTTCTTCACCGTTTACAGGAGTTAAATTTTGTTTCCAGTGTAAATAACGTTCAGGAAAATTAAATGATACGAATTAAGCTTGCTTTTTATTTCTATATAAACCTAAGAATTTAATCTGTGTTGGTCTTCGTTGGCCTATTTTCTTTGATGAATATAGGCAACTTCGTACTTGTATCAGACGAGTGTCGGTTTCTTTGTCACTAGTTTATGATAGTATTACTAGTTAAAGCTTCAAATCGACTCGTCTGGATAATCGTCCCTTTTCTATCGTTTTTATTAATAAGCTTGTTTGTCTTCAAAACCTGAAGACTTAGAAATTTTATATCAATATTACAAAATAAATAAATTAATACAGTACATAAATTGATCTCTGGGTAAGTTACACCAATTGAATCTAACCCCAAAGGAAGCAAATTGTACGCTTGTATTATAGGTGTAAGATTCTTACATATAGAAACACTTTATAGATAGACCAGAATAAATTAAATAAACATCTGGGTGTTTATTAAATTTATTGAAGTACAGCCTGTTTACTATACAAACTCTTGCCCCGATGGGAATCGAACCCGAGCTTCGCGGTTGGTTGGTGGATTAAGGCGTCTATAATAGCCCCTTGACAACGAGACGGTCAATAAATAATAAATAGTAAATATATTGACATATAATAATTAAGACACAGTTAAACTGCAAAAAAACCAACTACATTTTAATATTAAGTCGAGTAAGAACATAGATATTAAATATTTTTCTATTTTTCTTCACTTTCCTGGGTCACATCATCAGCTCTAGACTTGGTGGCAATGTTCCATCATCCAATCCATCCAATGGTCCATGACCATCTCGAAAGTATTCTTGTCTTTTTCTTGCCCCATAACATCTGCCCTTGCAGTTGTAGTATTCTGCTATAAGAGAGCATAGAAGCTTGCACACTGTCAGAGCCTTGGACACTAACGTTCAGCTACAGCTAGGAACGCAACATTAACAACCTTGGTGCCTATTATCGACCTGTATATCTAAAATATATATAAAGAGTATACATACATACAGCAATAATATTTAAATTATTTCGGCTATATTCGTCAAGCTTCGGAAATCCAAATGTGTTTTAAAAATATCTATCTATACAGAGTTGTTATTACATAATTCATCATTTTGCTTAAATTTAGATTAGGTCAGCCAATACAAAAATAAGAGTATAAATTGTAAAAAATGTAAGAAATGTAAAGCCGAAGTGCATAATTTAAATAGTGGTACTATAAGAAGTGTTTTTTACAATAATACTAGCTGATCCCGCGACCTTCGTTCCGCCCGTTTAGATTGTATGAGAAAAATTAAAATTTTGTTTTTCCCAGTTTCCTCACAATTGAACAGGATAAAACGTATCCTATGTCCTTCTCCCGGTTTTAAGTTACCTTCCTGCCAATTTTCAGCCTAATCGGTGTAGCCGTTCTTGAGTTATAAATAGTGTAACTAACACCACTTTCTTTTATATACATAGTAAATGATGTTTGTATAACTCCGTGCGCGTTGAAATCCTTTTCTCCATTGTAACCTATCTTGTGAATAATGTCGCGGTGTTGCAGTTATTAGTGTATTTTTTCATTTCTTCTTCCTTGCAAAATTTTGTAGAAGATTTCAATGTCTACATTTAACACTTTTCATCGTTAGCACTTGTTAGTTAGTACTTAGTACCTAGTTAGTTAGAAGTTCATTGTATTTTTTTTAAACATAGTAAATTAGTCTACCTGTTTCGCTTATTATATCGTCAGGTCTTTTACAATTATAACATTGAGTTCATTAAAAAATGTCGTTAAATTTTGTTTGGAATATTACGAGTATAAGTGCTTTTTAAAAACCTTAGAAATTTTCGCCTCTGTAGTCTAGCGGTTCAGTTGTTGGACTTGAGTTGCATGAGGTCCCGGGTTCGAATCCCGAGTCGGGCAACAAAAAGAAAATTGGGTGTTTTCCAATTTTCTAATAAAAAAAATGTTGCTCGGGATTGGAAATGTGCCCGATTGGCGATAGGCTTGCCACCTATCACATTGTGGGACTTAGTATCTTCGGCTAGTCGTGGGTACCCTGGTTGTGCCTCTGCCTACCTCTACGGGGATATGGGCGTGAAGATATTTTTTTTTAGAAATTATCTTGGTAACATTCAAATAAAAGTAAAATTTATATGTGATCTTCCTATTCTATCTTAAAACTTTTGTGGTTGTGTGGTGGTTATACAGAATCTCTTTACTTAGAGGCGACTGTAAGCCTGTATGTAGAACACCAGACCTTAAAACTAAAACTTATTAATACCTCCAAACCTTTAAAATTAACACATAATAGACGATGTGTATTTTTTAGTATCAGGAAATACAAAATAAATATTAATAATAGCTACAAAGCAGTAAAACTGCAAAGAAACATCATTTAAGCACTGTAAAAACTACAAAAAATCACCTTCAATTTCTAAATGATGTCATCAAAAAGTTAAAAATTTCATTGGGATTCTAAAATCAAATCCAGACTTGGTAGCAGAATACGTTCTTTCAAAAGAAAAAAAGGGTTTAACAAATGACGAGAAAATAAAATAAAATACGTAAATTAATATGGTCATATTTTTATTTGAAGAAACACTTGTACTGTTTTACTATTTGTTTATATGAATATTTGGAAGTTTTACCAAGCGCCGACGATGGAAAATATCAAATACAATTAATATGGTATTGAATATCTGAACTCCTTTTTTTTCAAGTTGGTTAAAAATTAAAGTGTATGGTTGTACATTAAATTTGTATAGACGACTACGACGACTCATTTACTTATTTTGCCTGTCTATTTAACGGTTTGTTTACAATTAATTCATTTCAAAATGATAAGTTTTTGAATTTACCATGCTATAATTTTGGGTATGTTTCTAAAGTATGTTCTCATTTCAATTTATAGATACTTGAACTTTTAAAGTACATGCATGCATATTTAAATGCCTTTTCCCTTGTAGGTTAGGTAGAGAATATCAAGTGTCAAGTGCCAAGTTTTCTACAGACCTGCCTAGCTTCCTTCACATTCATTTCTCAACTTTGAGTAGACTTTCTTTAAATTTTATGTAACATTTTTTCAGAGCCAGTATTCATCACATCACGACGAGGGAACCAAATGATTCGAATGAATGGAAACAATTACAGTCTTCATAAAAATGTAAGTTTTCTTAATACTTTTTTCTACAGTTTAACAGTCGAAAGAACTGGAAATTAAACAAGTTTAAATTTATTTTCTTTCGTTTGAGTGTAACAGAGTGTATTGTGGAAAAGTGCTAACTGTGATATTTAGAAACGTGACAGTACAAAAAACTGTTAGTTCGAGGTCCTGTCTCTTAGCTTTTATATTTGTTATTGTCTTTACATCCTGATAATGTTATAAATGCGAAAATTTGTTTGTTTGTTACTCCTTCACGCAAAAACTGCTGAACCGATTTTCATGAAATTTGGCATACACATAGAGGGTAACTTGATTAACACATAGGATAGTTGTTATTTCGAAAAAAATATTGTAGGATCATTATTAACCACGTGGGCAAAGCCGCGGGCAACAGCTATTGATTTATAAATTTTGCTTACACTTTTCACGACACCTTTTTTTATTATCTTTTAACCAAACGGTTTCACTGTTTAGCAACAATAATAAGTACTGACGTGGTATAGGCCCTATAACCTGAGCTATATAACCCTAAAATATAACAATATTACTTAGCGTACATACATAGCATAATTGGAAACCATTTAATCTTAAGCGATTTTCTTTATCCGAAGATTGAAGAATGCTAAAAGCATTAATTTCGCTTATTCTGTATTATATTCTGTATTGTAAGGTAACATTTTGTATGAAACGGTTTGATAAATAAATAAATACAATATTCTGATTTATTATTTTCAAGAGTGCCAATGGACTAAGAAAACGATGGGTATGCAGCCACTGGGCGAGCGGCT
Organism: Calephelis nemesis; assembly: GCA_002245505.1. NCBI lineage: Eukaryota > Metazoa > Arthropoda > Insecta > Lepidoptera > Riodinidae > Calephelis > Calephelis nemesis. Next base: position 211,650 of record NJDD01001330.1, read on the forward strand.
GTCGGTCCTTCATCGTGACACTCGAAGACACCATCATCAAGCAAGTGGAGATTCATTCTCATGAAAGACGAGAAATTTAGGACGATAAACTTTTACAAGACTGTATTATAATATTTATAGCGTGTCACTTATGTTTTATTTTTTATCTGTAAATAAATAAACAAACATCCCTGGACTAGTCACACAAATTGAATCTAACCCCAAAGTAAGCAAATTATATGCTTGTGTTATGGGTGTTAGTCAACGATACTATTACATAGAAATACTTAAATAGATACCAGAATACATTTAATAAACACCCAGACCCGGAAATGCAGACATCTAAATGTTCATCACACAAATGCCTGCCCCCGTCGGGAATCGAACCCGAGCCTCGCGATTCGTCGATGCAGTTAGGCGAGTACGCTAGCCACTCGACCAACGAGGCGGTCAAAAACTATTTGTGATTTCATAATCATCTTAGTGAAAACAAGACAATAGTGCCGATTCTGTTGCACATCTTTGATATTTATTAAAAATATTTAATTAAGAATTAATTCTGAAAAATAAAAAATAAAAATACATTTTGTAAGTCACTAGCAAACTAGCAAGCGTCTCACCTCATTGAAAGTGATTAACGCTACCCACGACTAGGAGTAACACCAGGGGTTTCACAGTTTTCTTGCCAATTTTTAAAATTAATAAGCTCTTTACTTGAAAGACCCCAAGTCATAATACCTCGGAAATACTGCCGCCGGTAATAGATTCCATAATGTAGTGTAGCAAAAAATGTCGAAATAAACGCGCGGTAGATGAAAGCTGTGTATCAAGATGGTATTAAACATATTAGTATTATCAATTGTGTATAATATATACCATAGTAATGCCTCCTGCATTTGCATGACGTTTGATAAAAACTAGTATCTTCGTGCCAGTATCTCCAAAGCAGAAGACTGAGGTGCCATCACAACTAGCCGAAGACTATCGCCCTATTGATGTGGAAAAATCCCGGGAAACTTTGTTTTGATTAGAAAGAGAGAGAGAGAGATTTTTTATGGCGTCAAGTCCAGCTCAGGACCGCTAGACCACACAGGCGATCATAAACTTTTGATCAACTTGTTATAATTACATTACAATTACATTACTAAATATGTTTTCACTGAGTTTTGTTTACTACAGGCGTTTCGCGTGCTTAGTAATTTGACAGTACTTTTTGTTTTAAATGATATAATAATTTCTTATCTAAGAATATTATGGTTAGGCCATACAAAAGTGATAACTAACATTTAAAATCTCTGCGTAAAGCTGTTAAACCCAAAAGTTGGTACTATTCAAGAAAAAAATATGTTGTTTGTTATGTCATTGTATAAATTAGTTTTACGATAGATTTAATTTATAAGTATTATAAACATTTTTAGTTTCGTTGATACAACAGAATTAGCACCATTGACTCTGAAACTTTATTTTTACAGACTTGCCCCTGTATATCTTGTCACGTCGGGGAAAACACATAGTACAGTATAAAGGTTACAAGTTCCACCAGAATGCTACAGAAGGCATCAAGAAAAGGTGGATCTGTGTGAAGTGGACTGGTCAGCAACGTTGTCGGGCCGCTTTATATACCATAGAGGATGTCATTGTTAAAGTTACAAACGAGCATAATCATGACCCTTAATCATTAGTGTATAAATAATTTTTCCACCCCAGACGGAAAAAGAGGGGCGTTATAAGTGACATTTCTGTCTTTGTGTGTCTACCTGATGCCACTCATAAGTTTTGAACGGTTGGATCGATTTTGATGCGGATTTTTCGTTTGAAAGCTGACATCGAGATGGTTTAAAGTTATATTTTATGGAAGGTTATTGAAAGTTTTTAATTTAAGGATTATTTAACATAATGAAGGAATACAAAGGAAGGAACATTAATTCAAGGAATATATTTATTTCTAGTACTAAAATACTTTGCCGGTTGGCGATAGGCTTAGCACCTAACACATTTTGTGACTTAGTGTTTTCGGCTAGTCGTAGGTGCCGTGGTTGTACCTTTACTTACGTCTTCGGGGATATGTGCTCGAAGATATTTTACCAAAATACTTCTAGATTGCTACTATGCAAATGTATACGCTATATATTTCCTGAAGCTAAGAAATTCACGCCATCTAAATACACCAGAGGTGGCAATGTTGCGTTGCCAACCGCAGGTCGGGTTGTTACACCACCTGCAAAAGTGAGTGTGAACGTATCATGTTCAATAATAGTTTTATACCATATCAAATAACTATCTCAGAAGCTACTAGTTGAATCTCAAAAATATGTTTTGCATTTGTTAGCCCTATTCATTGGAACTTGGATATAAAATTACTTTATTATATTCGGGTAAAACCACGTCATACAACTAGCTATTTTATAATGTGTATAAACTAAAAAATCTGTATAACAAAGTGGGGTTGCCGTAATGTTTGTAAATCCAGGAAAGTCCTGATTTAAATAAATTAGTATTTAGCGGATAATAACTAAGAGGTACTATTTTATTTTTTATAAGGTTTATAACCTTATAAATTTTCGGTATGATTTGATAAAAAAACTTGATACTTTTTCGACTAACAGGAATTGCAAATAATAATAACCGTTAGAGTTAGGTCTTGATTGAAATTTGGATCGAGTCTGTTCAATTTCGGTATAGACCGGATTTATCTGGTCAAATGGTAAACCTAACTAAATAAATCCCTAATTTAGGACAATGCATGGAATACATAGTAATGAATTTCACATCATGTTTTTTATTACCACCATTTAGTCCGGTTTCCCTAGGTAGAAACGACCTCCTAGCTCCGTGCCAGGTAGCTATTAAGAAACGAGCACTTATTTATTGAACACTTGACCTGACCACCACCTGATACCTGTCACCATAATGACAGTGTCATGTTTCAGCACGTATGGTAGAGTTACCAGTACACTTGTGCAATAAGCGATGAACCTTTAACATCTTTGGTGTTTATAGGTCCACGGTTGTTTCTCACTGTCTGGAGAGCCTTGTGCTTATCCCCTGTCATATGCCATAAAATAGTGTGATGGATTATGGGTCGTGCCTAAGAAAAAAAATTTACTGCAGGAATAAGTAACGCGGTGTATCCCTAACCGCTTGCTGTTGTTCCACCCAGTTTGGCGCAACTTTCATATTAAAAAAAAAATTTGCTATGTTTTTTATTCACCTTTTAACAATGTCTGTTAAGTGACATGTGTCACTTTAAGTAAACTTCATACAAAATTCGGGTTTGCTATGTATCTATGGAAGTCTCTTATTACGTAGTATTTATATACTCTTTGGCTCCACCAGTGTTATTCACATCAGACTGTACACTCATACATAATTATTTTAGTAGTTGGTATTAAGGGTTCGAGGCGGTTGTAAACAATGGTTTTAAAAATTAGTTTGCATCCTACTGTACTGTAGATTTAATCCAAGTTTAGTGATAATTGGAAGATTGAACGAATGGATGGAATGGAACAAAGTTTCCTCCAAAGTTACCTTCGTTGGAAGGTGTGTATAACAGCTTTTAGAAGATAAGCGATAAAATGTTAATGATTAAATACGTTTTTTTCAGATGACCCTCTATATATTTTATCTCCTCGTGGTAAACAAGTTTTACTGTATAAAGGTTACCAGTTTTATAAAAACAATTATACGGAAGGTTTGAAGAAAAGGTGGATTTGCGTGAAATGGTCTGGACATTACCAATGTCGAGCTTCTTTGTACACAATGGAGGATGTTATTGTCAAAGAGAAAAATGAACATAATCATGACCCTTAAGTTCAAGCAACCTACTGTGATAGGAAAACTCGCTCCTCCTCGTAGATGGTGTGCAATATGGTTTCGTTTATTCACGGTCTATGTTTAGATGTGAAGAAATTGCTTCAACTTCTTTGAATATTTTGCGGCGATGATTTTAACGACTGCGACGACAAAAGCTTCAATAAGTATTAAAATACTAGCTGCGCCCCGCGGTTTCACCCGCGTAAGTCCCAATCCCGCGGGAACTCCGGGATAAAAAGTAGCCTATATTTTATTCTGGGTCTTCAGCTACCTACATACCAAATTTCATCGTAATCGGCTTTGTAGTTTTTGCGTGAAAGAGTAACAAACATCCATACATCCATACATACAAACTTTCGCATTTATATTATTAATAGGATGGTTGACCGAAGTTCCATGTCATGTTTGATTGGGTGCAAAATTTCATTCAAATCCATCTAGCTGTATCAGGTTGTCTTTTTTTTGGGTAATTTTCATATAAATTCTCCACATACAATAAAATATATATGTATAAAAATAAATCTCTATTTCCTTCGGTAATCGAATCACCGTGAAAGTGGAGTAACTTCGCTTTTTTTATTTTGTGTTAATTAGTTGTGAATTTTAGCACAACCTTACAAAACTAAAGACTTCAATACTAACAGTTAGGATGTGAAACCACTAAATAATATATCTTCTTGAAGTACAGCGAAGATGTGAAAACCGTTAGGTCACCAAGACATTAGTCATTTAAAAAAATACTAATAAATTGTCCCCATTCAACTGATTTATTTAATAAATAAACAAGTTATTTCCCACAACTGTTTTTATTTCATAAATTTTTAGAAAATCAGAAAAAAATAAGTTGTAGATATTTTTGTCGGATATATGTTTTAAATTTCTTGCAAAATAACAAACACTGATGAAGGTTATCCCTTGCAGCTTCTTTAAATTAATGATGACAATATTAAAGTTAGTGCCACAGAAAAAATATGAAACTCATTTTAAATTTGTAGATACTGTGCAATTTTTGCCAAGAGTCCGAAACCGGCTTGTTTGTATGAAAACAGTAATGAATGTGGAAGAGGTTAGGCAGGTTTCGGTACAAGAAACGCAACACTTGGCACTGGAAGGTCCGCCTACCGCATCAGGGCTTGACATGAAGATATGCATGTATATTACAAAGTGTTGTGAATGCGCCATATATCTGTTCTTACTGTATACTTTGAAGTTGTTACAGTTTTTTTTAAGAACTATTTTATTTGTAACAGATGTTTTCAGTTGATTGTCTTGCTTCAATCAAACCAAAACTGCATACAGCATTGTGAACTAAAAAAGTATCTTCACGCCCATATCCCCGAAGAGGTAGGCAGAGGCACAACCAGGGCACCTACGACTAGCCGAAGATACTAAGTCCCATAATGTGATAGGTGGCAAGCCTATCGCCAACCGGGCACGTTTCCAATCTCGACCAACATTTTTTTTATTAGAAAATTGGAAAAATCCAATTGTCTTTTTGTTGGCCGACCCGGGATTCGAACCCGAGACCTCATGCAGTCAAGTCCAACACCCGGACCGCTCGACCACCGCTCGAACTAAAAAGCTGTAAAATTGCTAATGTGGTTTTGATACCATCAGGAGAAAAGGGGCAATTTTTTCGTAATAATTGAATATCCTCGTAGTATATAAATTTGAGGAAAATTTGTCAATTTTGGTGACATTTTGTTATTGCCTCTGTGGTCTAGCGGTCCGGGTGTTGGACTTGACTGCATGAGGTCCCGGGTTCGAATCCTGGGTCGGCAAACAAAAAGAAAATTTGATTTTTCCAGTTTTCTAATAAAAAAATGTTGATCGAGATCGGAAATGTGCCCGGTTGGCGATAGGCTTGCCACCTGTCACATTGTGGGACTTAATGTCTTCGGCTAGTCGTGGGTACCCTGGTTGTGCCTCTATCTATCTCTTCGGGGATATGGGCGGGAAGATACTTTTTATTTTTTTATTTTGTTCAGTTACCTTCAAGGGGGCACCGCTTTACCCAAGAACCAGACATTACTATATTTGAATAATTTGTGCCTGATTTTTCTAAATTCAAACTTGATGCAAACTTCAATTTGACTAATGGCAGATGCTTACGTTTGTGCCAAAAACTATAAAAAATAATTGTGTAATGTTTTTTTAAAATGTAGTATTTTTTTTCTAGGTCATCCTGAGATATTGATGTCTCAGCGTGGTAAACCTTGCCTACTGCTTGCCGGTTATAGGTACAATCTATATTCCAAGGGAAGCGGACCAAAGAAAAGATGGTTGTGTTGCAAGTGGTCAAGTCCATTTCAGTGTAGAGCACGTATTATTACTGTGGATGATACTATAGTCAGTGCTAGGGACAACCACACGCACTAACAAATTGATGGTGACTTTTTTAGTGTTTTTTTTTTCGATAGTGAAAAATAATTACCTCGTATATTTCTGTATGACAAACATAATTCTGTTGTAATAATATAAATGGAGTTTTTTTATTTATCGACGAAGCTTTCGGTTTTTCGTTTTTTTTATTTAGTTCCAAAATTCGTGGTAACATATGATATCCACGAGTTGATCTACAACTTTAATCGCCTCTGTGGTCGAGCGGTCCGGGTGTTGGATTTGACTGCATGAGGTCTCGGGTTCGAATCCTGGGTCGGCCAACTAAAAGAAAATTGGATTTTTCCAATTTTCTAATAAAAAAAATGTTGGTCGGGATTGGAAACGTGCCCGGCTGGCGATAGGCTTGCCACCTATCCCATTATGGGACTTAGTATCCTCGGCTAGTCGTCGGTGCTCTGGTTGTGACTCTGCCTACCTCTTCGGGGATATGGGCGTGAATATACTTTTATTTTTGTTACCCTACTCGGAAATCGAATTCGAGATCCCATCTTACGCCAATACGGGACCATTAGATACCAAAGGTGATTTGTTACGAATTCTTCATTGTATCCGTTTTTTATGATAGATAGATTCAATAATACAAAATATACTTTAAAATGATAATTTTTAATATCATAATATTAATACGCGAAGCAATAATTTTGGACCCATTTTTACGAAAATTGCGAGGACGGAGGAGTAAAAAATTTGCCACACTTATAGTTTATGTGTAGAAAAAGTGCAGAACGCTAACATTTTTCAACAACAATGCTTATAAGTCACGATCACCAGCCACTTATAACCAGCGACGCCCCGCGACTTTGACCAGATCATAAGTCCACCGGGTGGGAGGTCGTCCAACACTACGTCCTCCGGTGCGGGGCCGCCACTCGAGAACCTTTCTCCCCCAGCGGTTGTCGGTTCTGCGAGCAATGTGGCCTGCCCATTGCCACTTCAGCTTGCTGACTCTCTTAACTATGTCGGTTACTCTCGTTCTCTTGCGGATCACCGAATTACGAATCATATCTCGCAGATAAACACCGAGCATAGCTCTCTCCATAGCACTCTGAGCTTATTTAAGCTTGGCGCTCTTTGGGGGAGGCCTATGTCCAGCAGTGGACGTCTTCCGGCTCATTATGATGATGATGATGCAAATAAAAGTACTTTAATCAAAATATAAAACATTACACCATGCATTTGACCCACACAAACACAGATATTGATGACGATAAAAGATCACAGATGGCGCATAAACTATATTCATAAAATTTAAAAACAAAATAGTTGTTCTTGATAAATGAAGATGGCGTTCTTATCAATAATATTTACAAAAATATTATAGATGAATTTCGACTATTGGGGGAAATTCAACCACCAGTAATAACGAAACTGTAATAAAACAATGTGGTAGAATTCTCGTTAACTTTTTCCGGACGGATTCCTAGTCAGTAACAAGCTAGATAGCCAATAAACTGACTCATCTAAAAAAATTCCATAATTGGTTGTCCTGATGCTCTAAGTATTAATATAGGCTTCAACTTTTTGTGTATTTATTTGTTGTTCCGAAGTAAGAACTAATAAAAAAGAACAATGAGTTTTTGTGTTTTTTTTTATTACTATAATTTTTCCTGCAGTAAAAGTTACTGTTTTTTTTGTAGTTAAGTGTAGAACTATTTAAATATTTTTTTTATAGGTGGATTCCAGTATGTGATGTCTCAACGTGGTAGACCCCTTCTCATTTACAAAGGATTCAGATACCATTGTAATAGAACAATAAATGAAAAAAAGAGGTGGATATGCAATAAATGGTGTGGACCATTCCAGTGTAGGTCTTACGTGGTGACGTTAGATGGCTACATTGTGAAAGAAAAAATAAGCCATACTCATTAAGTTATTTTATTTTGGCACAAAATTTTTTTTGAAAAAAGGTGTTTTTTTTTGCTGTAGACAAAATTTAATTTTGCACTTTTTCGTCTCTTCCTGGCGTATGCTCTAACGATTTGAACTGAAGAGGATTTTTTCATGATAACAGAAGGCAAACAAGCAGACGGATTTCCTGATGACAAGAAATTCACGCCGCCCAGAAACACCAAAGGTGTGTGCGTTGCCAACCTGAGGCCGGGATGTTAGGCCGACGATAAGAAAGGAAGAATATAATATCAGCTTATCATTGCACATGAAATTCACATTATAACAGATCTGTGTTGCTATACCTATATGTCGAGCTTTTTGTCAGTTCGAGATGAAAGGATGCAGATCCAAATTCTGCCTGTAGTGGATTTTTTTTATTCATTTAAAAGTTGTAAAAATTGTTTTTATTTACTGTCTTATTAATAAACAATGACTAAAGTTATTATAAGTAAGTTGATATTGTAGTCTTTAGCACTGTGTAATTAAAACTATAGTACGAGATTGAACCTTTAAAGCAGGGATCGAAATATCGGTATTTTTCTGTAACGTTACTTGCTCGCGCTTGAGGTAGCGGTAACACGAAGCGTAACGTTACTTCAAATATTGTTACAGATTTCGTTACAATTTAGTATCGTTAACGTAATACGTTCCGGTACTCACTAAGAATTACCGGTAAGAACATATCGTTATACACAATTAGAAACGTTACTTTCAATGCTCTTATCATTTTATCTCTGTCACACACTCAGTATTTTTATTTGGCTTCCCATGTTTG
>NJDD01001331.1:743-18747 GCA_002245505.1 Calephelis nemesis
TATTTTACTTATATCACGAAATATATAGGTAAGTGTAGCATTAAAATTAAAAACGGTTTTTGCCGTGTTCTGCTTATAAATGATTGTGGTTAATAACTTTTACGCCAGAAATCTATATTATAGAGAGGAAATGCTTCATTTTTTATTTGTTTGTTTGAAATGAATAGGCTCCGAAACTACTGGACCGATTTTAAAAATTCTTACACCCTTAGAATGCTACATTATCCCTGAGATACATAGGCTTTGTTTCATCAAATCGCTGCAGTAAAAGCCAAGTTACGCAGGCTAAGGTGCGTGAAACTGCTAGTAAATAATAATTTGAATGCAGTTAATCATAACAAAACCAATTTCACTGAGCTGAATCTAATTTTTTTTATCATATTTAGCATTGAAAATATTCCAGGTAATATTATGCTATTGAAATTCTCACCTATCTCTACCTGCTATATTTATATCAGACCAGCCCTGAAGGTATATCCTATAGAATAAAAAAATGTTAAAACTCTCTTAGAAGTTGTTCGTTGTCTAATTTAAAAAATATAAAGTTTTCGCGCTATCGTGAAAGAAGTTGGTCGTAGTTTTTTCGTAATTATTGGATTTCGTGTAAATTATGAGTAAAATTCGTTAATTTAGGTGGAAATTTCTCCAATTTTGTTTAGTTCAAGTGTACAAGTGAAATATTTATGAAGAAATTAGTGTATCGTGTATTTCCTCTTTGCCGCTAAATCTCACTAAATGAGTTTGAGTTACGAGGCCACCGCTTTACTCAAGACCCTGACATGACTTTTACTTATGGCCTATGACTTATGACCTAAAATGACTTGTGACTGTTAAAAAGAATTTATTTATACGGAAGACATGGCAGCATGGCCTAAAGGTCTTAGCCGGTCCCCAGAAAGGGGCAAACCAATCTAAAGAAAACTAAAAATATATTTGAATTAAGAACATTCGTTTTTGAAAAATCGGAAAGCGTCCTACCTTTCTGAAGAATTTATCCACACTTCAATGTCGAAAATAAGCCGACCTACATTTTACTTTCATTAGATATTGAAGGGCGGTTTCGGCATAATCCTTGTCATCTGCTACCGGGGTAATTATTTAAAAGGGAGCAAATGTAAGCTCCTGCGCGTGTCGAGTCCTAATTGTTGCGTCCTATCGCCAATAAGGGCTTATAGGGTGTAGTGCGCAATGGGTTTGGATAAGAGTCCCCAAAGTTGCGATTGTAATGAGAATATTTTGGAAAAAATTATTTTATAACAGCTGTTTCAATTTTACTCCTTGGCTTCGGCTAAGTTTTAAAGTTATTTGGCTTTAAAAAACCATTAAATTTATGTTTTGTGAAATTCGATAACGATTGATTAATCTCTGTACATATTATTTAAAATAGTCAAAGTCTGTCAGTCTGTTGTTCCTCTTTCACGACAAAACCACTGAACCGATTTTGATGAAATTCAATATGCAAATGGCTAAAGATCCGAGTTCAAATGCAGACTAATTTCTTTTCTTCAAATATTTTTTTTAAATCAACCTCAAAAGGACTATCACAGAGGATGAAAGTTTGTGTGGAAATTCTAACTATTCTACGGCGGAAAATCAAGAGCAAACAGCTAGAACAGATATTGTACACTAGCTGTTGTCCGCGATAATAACTATCCTATGTGTTAATCAAAGTTACCATTTATGTGTGTGCCAAACTTCATGAAAATCGATTTAGCAGTATTTGCGTGAAGGAGTAACAAACAAACATTCAAACTTTCGCATTTATAATTTTTTTAAAATAGGATAATACATCTTTATTTAATACGTACTATTAGAGTACTAAATACCAATAAATTCTTCTTATAGGTATAAAGTCTCTTGGAGGAAGACCGCCAAGAAACCTGGAAGTATCGCTTTTAAAACATAGAACATTATATTACTTCACTTTTCATAGTTAGGTTAGGTATTATATAACAATAAAAAAAGTATCTTCGCGCCCATATCCCCGAAGAGGTAGGCAGAGGCACAACCAGGGCACCCACGACTAGTCGAAGATACTAAGTCCCATAATGTGATAGGTGGCAAGCCTATCGCCAACCGGGCACGTTTCCAATCCCGACCAACATTTTTTTTAATTAGAAAATTGGGAAAATCCAATTTTTTGTTGGCCGACCCGGGATTCGAACCCGAGACCTCATGCAGTCAAGTCCAACATCCGGACCGCTCGAACACAGAGGCGATATATAACAATAAATACAACTAATTATTACTCGCTTAATAAAAAATGAAGTATAAGAGCAGAATTATTTTCAAACATCCTTTAAAAAGTGTCGATATCTGTAAACTTTTTGCATATTAATATACAATCGCCTCTGTGGTTTAGTATATGAGGTCTCTTGTTCGATTACTGGTTTGGGCAATTCATAAATATATTTCTTTAATTTTTATATCCTAATTAATGTTACTCGGAATCGAATTGGTGTCCTGTTGGCGATAGATTTTCAACTAATCTCATTGTGGGACATAAGTACCTTCAGATTTGCCTACCTCTTTGGAGATACGGGCGTAAAGATACTTTTAACAACTAAAATGAAGGAAATGTGGTAATGTATGCGGAACTACATTTCACATAATGTACAAATTATTATTAAATAAGTATTCCTTATTCACACGCCAACGGAGAACTGGAACTAACACAGTAACGATGATGATGGTAGATTGACGGAGCTTATTCCTATAGCCTGCGCAAAACTCTGATGCTTGAAATGTTAGTTGCTCTTACTACCAAATAATAGTTCATTGGTACTTTTCATTTTTATATTTTTTCGTTATTTTTTTAATTTAAAGTAAAAAGTATCTTCACGCCCATATCCCCGAAGAGGTAGGCAGAACCAAGGCACCCACGACCAGCCGAAGACACTAAGTCCCACAATGTGATAGGAGGCAAGCCTATCGCCAACCGGGCACATAGAAAATCCCGACCAACATGTTTTTTATTAGAAAATTGGAAAAACCTAATTTCTTTTTGTTGCTCGACCCGGGATTCGAATCCGGGACCTCAAGCAGTCAAGTCCAACACCTGAACCGCTAGACCACAGAGGCGACCAATTTATTATAATTATAATTTTTTTTTTAATTTAGTCTGTGTTATTCTATTTTATGGATGTATATATTATTTTTTCTAATGTCTTAACCTTCATATAATTATATTTAAATTGGTATAAAAATCCAGTTAATACCAAACAGCAAGGCTACGACTAAAATAAATATAACTGTAAAATTGGAACAGTGTAAGTGAATTTTAACATTGGTGGTAATTCTGTTGTACAAAAACTAATATTAATTTAAATGCATGCATGCACTAAAAGTTTTTCGTCCCTTATTATTACTTCGTTAAAAAAAGATAGCCATAACTTAAAATTAGTTTCGTGAGTGCGCAAGATAATTACAACCATTATCTATATTTGTACTTTAAATTCAATAAACTATAACATAAGCGCATTATTATGCGTTACATACATAATTTGCTTATGTTACTTACTTACGTTGGGGTTTTTTTTATGACATTGGAAGGCAAACAAGCAGACAGATTTCCTGATGGTAAGAAATTCCCGCCGCCTAGAGACACCAAAGGTGGTAATGGTGCGTTGCCAACCACAAGCCGGGATGTTAGGCCTCGAGCAAAAGTAAGTTTACCGGCTACCCCACCCTCCGAACCGGAACACGTCATGACGTTATGGCGGCAGGAATAGGTAAGGCGGTGGTACCAATCCGGGTGAGTCGCTGCGAAACTCTACCACCTAGTAATTCGTCAATTCCTGTAATTTGTCCTTAAATGTCTTAACATAAGTACTAAAGAAATTCTGCTGTATATGTATTTATCACCTAACTGCTAAACGGCTCTAATTTTGTATACTTTAATGGCTACCTAAATGGTTTGAAAGCTCAATTGGTTTTGGTCATAGGTGGCCACTGGCCACTGATATCGGTGTGTCACCAAATTAAGGCCTAGCGAAGTCCGCTGGCTTAGCTAGTTAATTTAAGAAATTTCCTAGTAGCTCTAATTTTTTAAAGGTGAAAACTTTGGTCGGCTGTAGAAGGGTTTTTAGTACGATGAAACAGATTTCGATGAAACATTATGTATTTTTTTTATGATATAGGATTTTTTTTTATGTTATAGGAAGGCAAACAAGCAGACGGATTTCCTGATGGTAAGAAATTCATGCCGCCTAGAGACACCAAAGATAGTAAGGGTGCGTTGCCAACCTGAGGTCAGGATGTTACGCCTCTAGCAAAAGTAAGTTTACCGGCTACCTAACCCTCCGAACCGGAACACGTCATGACGTTATGGCGGCAGGAATAGGTAAGGCGGTGGTACCAATCCGGGCGAGTCGCTGCAAAACTCTACCACCTAGTCAGATCTCACGGTGTTAGTGATAATAAGCCTATGCTCGCCTTTTACGAGCTGCCTGGCAAGAAAGGCAGATGGTCTATTCTGCATAGGAGCCCGGACCAACACGGGGGATAACAAACAAGCAGACGGATTTCCTGATGTAAGATATTCACGCCGCCTAGAGATACCAAAGGTGGTAATGGTGCGTAGCCAACCTAAGGCCGGGATGTAAGGCCTCGAGCAAGAGATTGTTAAAATAGATTTATTTGTAACATTGCTATTTTATTTCAAAACGGTTTTTTTAAATCGTTTTAACGTAGGCATTATCCATTTATTTTATGGCAACATTGCACCAAGTTTGGAAATGTTTGCAATACTTTAGGGTGAGACCAGACGTAACTACAAGTAGTGCGCATTTTTGAGTAATTTATGTTCAACCGAAATTACATTGCCAGACGAATATATTTTATTCACCCCTTATTACACAATACAGAGTTTGTCACTTAACACACACACTACATTACTATTAAGTACCGCCTCGTTGATCGAGTGGCTAGCGTACACTAACTACATCGACCAACCACGAGGCTCGGGTTCGTGTCCCGACGGGGCCAGGCATTTATTTCATGAACGCTAGATGTCTGTATTTCCGGATCTGGGTGGTTATTTAATTTTCTCTGTATTTTTTACAAGTATTTCTATGTATTAGAACAGTCGACTAACACCCATAACACAAGCATATAATTTGCTTACTTTGGGGTTAGATTCAATTTGTGTAACTTGTCCAGGGATATTTATTTATTTATTAAACTTACTTTTAGTATTATTAACTTGCATGCAATCTGACGTAGGTAGATTCGTATTGTTATTAGTACCGGTTTTTATCTATACCCGGGTCAGGTGACTTATAGAAAACAATGTTTCCCTGACATGATAAGGGTTTGGAAAGCGATAGGTTTGCCACCTATTTATCACATTGTGGAAATATGTAGTAACTTTGTCTAATCGTTGTTGCCCTACTATTACCTCTGCCTACCTTTTTGGCGATAGGGATATAGGGATAGGGGCTCTACTTTTTTATCTTTTCAAATAGTTTTTCTAGTGTTGGAAGACGCACACCACCTGATGCCAATGGCGTTTTGGCAAACGCGAGCTAAATACCAACGGAGTTTGATTGCACCCTATTTAGGAGCAGCGACAACATAATCCTTTAAAGAGATAGATGGGTATCTCCCCATAAAGTGCGAAAGACGATGCCAGAAAGATATATGAGAAATGAAACTACGAGAACTGGCATAAAAGGATAAAGAACTAGAAATAAAAATATAGTCCAAGCTTAGCTCCCAGTATCTTAGTTCTGTAATCTGTTATTATTATATGATATTGAAAGGTAAAAGAGACGCTTTACTGTCGTCTCTTTTAAGATGGCAGTCATCAAGGACTTGTATTGTTTTGATCACTTATAATTTTAACCGACTGTAAAAAGGGCATGTTATATGTTTTGACTCATATACATTTTATGTACCTACATTATTCAAATTTTCCTTCGTTTCTAAACTGATTTCTCAAATTGTATTGTATTTGAAAGAGCGTACATCCGAGGTAGCCGATTGTCATAAGTCTGAATTTGATTATGTGATCCTAGAGAAATCGAAGAAAGTTTTTGTGTACATATGTAGATTATTTACTTATTGAAATCAAAATCGGACTTTGGAAATTTCTCTACAATTAAATTAGCTACGCATGTTAAAGTATTCGGAGGACAGAGATTCGGTGTAGAATTGGGTGGAAAATAACAAAAAAAAGCTACAGTTTTGTTGTGATTTACCCAGATAAGATGAATTTATCTTAAATAGGTATACCTATTCCTACCGCCGTAAGGTCACTACTAGACAATGTCATTTTCCAATGTGGAGGCCAAAGTAGCCAGGAAGATACTTAACGCCTCAGGCTCAGTTAGGAAAAGATGATCCCCGTGTTAGTCCAGGTGTCATGTGTTGAATAAACTATCTGCCTTTTATCAAGGCAGTTCGTAAGAAGCGAGCAAAATCCGATTGGGTCATTAAAAAAAAGCATCTTCACGCCCATATCCCCGAAGAGGTGGGCAGAGGCACAACCAGGGCACCCACGACTAGCCGAAGACACTAAGACCCACAATGTGATAGGTGGCAAGCCTATCGCCAACCGGGCACATATCCAATCCCGAGCAACATTTTTTTTATTAGAAAATGGGATAATCAAAATTTTCTTATTGTTGCCCGACCCGAGATTCGAGCCCGGGATCTCATGCAGTCTAGTCCAACACTTGAACCGCTAGACCACAGAGGCGATTGGGTCATTGCCAGTAAAATTATTAATGGAAATATGTCTGAGTAGGTATCTAACATTTTATCTATTCCTGCAGCCATAATGGCAGTGGGTGAAAGTATCCGGGAAGAACTAGATTGACATTGGTGGTGTCAAGAGTCTCCGAAACCGACGTATTTATATGAAAAGGGTAATGAATGTGAAGGAAGTCTGGCTTCTTCTGCTTCTGGCTCTGCTAGCAGGCTTGACACTATATACTCTCTGCCTATCTCGTAAGGGACTTAGCGTGAAGATACGTATGTACGTATATAAAGAAACCCGTCTGTTTGTATGTCATCTAATGTCATAAAAATAATAAAGTTCTTAACAGTGCTTGTGTATCCAATCATTTTTCATGTGCTTTGAAAGATACAGCACGTATTGAACCCCTATAAACCGTGCCACTATAAATTATATATAGGGTGTGTCATTGTTGTCCGTTCTTGGATGTATTTAACCACGGCGATTGACTGCACCCTGATCGGGATACGCGTGACGCACAGGTTAAAAATAGTGATGTCCAATAATATTATTTTAACCGACTGCTAAAAAAGGAGATTATCATTTTTTCTGTTTTTACGATGCAATTACTGTGCCGATAATTAGTAGGTTTTAAAGGTTTTTTACGTATGGTCATAATTGTTAAGTGAGTCCAAATAAATTTTATTAATATCAAATATATGGCAATAATTGAAAAAAGGATCTGCACGCCCATGTCCCCAAAGATGTGGTCACAGACGCAACCAGGACACCCATGACTAGTCGAAGGCAGTAAGTCCCACAATGTGATAGGTGGCAAGCCTATTGCTAACATATCAAATTCCGGGCAGCGTTATATTTATTGGAAAATTAAAAACACACTTTTCCTTTTTTTTTGCCAGACAAGAAGCCAAGTCCAACGCTGGATCGGTTAAACTCAAAGATGATAAGGTAAATAGTTATTTGTATTCAATAATAATCGCCTCTGTGGTCTAGCGGTTCAAGTGTTGGACTTGACTGCATGAGGTCCCGGGTTCAAATCCCGGGTCGGGCAACAAAAACGAAAATTGGATTTTTCCAATTTTCTAATAAAAAAAAACGTTGCTCGGGATTGGATATGTGCCCGGTTGGCGATAGACTTGCCACCTATCACATTGTGGGACTTAGTGTCTTCGGCTAGTCGTAGGTGCCCTGGTTGTGCCTCTGCCTACCTCTTCGGGGATATGGGCGTGAAGATTCTTTTTTTTTACTGTATTCATTAATTTAACTAGTAGCTATAAAAATGGAGTAGGTTTTATGCGCTTCAATATTTTTATGAGACGCCAGCGAACAAGCATACGGCTCTCGTGATGGTAAGAAATAACCGTGGCCTTTAGAAACCATAGATGTTATAGGTGCGTTGCTGTCTTGTGGCCGTGATGTGAGGCCTATTGTGCGAGTAGCCGGTATTACCTTATCCTCCAGGCAATAGTCAATGTCGGATGGAGTAGGTAAAACGGTAGATCCCTACACGGACATGTCGCTGCACAGCACTCTGCCAATAGATTTTATTTCGTTGAATAACGTAAAAATATGTTACGTATTTATGGTAAAGAAAAGTACACGTTACTTATAGACAGAGTACTATCATGGCTGTCTTAGATGAGGGTGGGGCCCTAGGGCACACGAAAACTTGGGGCCCTTACATAAAGAAAACATAAAGAAATTAAACTTTACAATTCACTATTTTTTTTTGTTATTCATTTACATTATTTTTTTACAGCATGTCATTAATAATGTTGGCAAGCCGCGGTTTTTTTATGATTGTGATAATAATTTCTTTGGCTGAATTTTCTGAAGAATGTCACTTTTTACGCCCATAATTGTTGACAAATTACTAAGTAGTTCTTAAGCTGCGAAATAATTCTATTCTTTTTTATCTTTTTGCTCCCGAATTAGGGCAACGAGAAAACGTAATGCACCCAACCAAAATATTTTACGTTTAAAAGCGAGTGAAATGGTCCACCCCTCGAGGCCCTCTGAGTATGGGGCCCTGGGCACCGGCCCCGTGTGTCCTTATGGTAAAGATGCTATTGAGTACTATTGCAGCAATTTCAATCTAACCGCTAATTTAGTAATTGTTTATGGAAATTCTTTAAAACACTAGCCAACACTGCGAACTTCGTTCACTTGGCACTCGATACTTTCTGCCTACCCTGCAGAAGGGACTTGACTTGAAAATGTGTATGTATGTGTAAGACCTGGACGCTCAAACATTTCTCTAAATTCCGGATTTCAAGTTTTTTGATCACTTTTTACTGAATGCTGTTATACCTGTAATTTCTAGACCAAAAAACTTTTGAGTGTGACAAAATTACACCATAATTTGCAAAGCACGTACTACAAAACGAAAAAGCCCAATTTATGTTTTGACTTTTATCTATCTCCGATCTGAATTGTGCAATCGACGTGTTATACGGAACGTTCCTTAGGGGGTAGGGGGAGGGACATGAACCTTCTTCCACATTCATTTATTTTTTCATTAAACACGACAGTTTCAAAGACTCTAGATACCACCCTCATATAAAAACTAATCAATTTGATCGTGAAATTTCAACCTAGATCTCCCCGGGTATCGATGTCCTAGATCTATGTAAGTACCCTGGAGACCTTGATCTATATTCCTATGTTATATCTGTTTTATCAATCTTTCATCTGCTATTATTTTTATGTGACCCATCGGAGCATGCTCTTTCTCATTTTTGCCTTAATATTTTAATACTAACTCATAAAAAAAATAGACAAAGGATTTGTACATTTGAAATTGACAATGATTTTTATTTGTCTTAAAAAGAACTTCTTTCAGAAATTAACCATACAAGTGGTACTTGTGCACGTCGACATTTTTATATCACGTAAGATCAGTGGGTTTATCTTTTTTCAATAGTAATAGTAGTTAACGTAATAACCTAAAAAATATAATTGACAATTATAATTTTAATTTGAACTAAAAGTATAACAAATTATATTACAAATTGCAGTGCGAAATTGAAACCTCTATTTCCAAGCATGGTCGTCTTCTTTAAACTCTGAGACCTCGTACCAGCCTTATAATAGCCAGTGACATCAGTCATATCTATAGTCGGTTCTTTCTTCTTTCGTCAGCTTTTGTTCAATATCTTTTAAACAGAAACAACAAAACAAAAGAAACTTTAGCTTTTCAATTTTCTAATAAAAAATGTTACTCAGGATTGGATAGGTGCCCGTTTCGGATAGGTTTGCTACCTAGCACATTGTGGGATTTAGTGTCTTCCGCTAGTCGTGGGTGCCCTGGTTGTACCTCTGCCTACCTCTTCGGGGATATGGGCGTGAAGATACTTACATATCTTTAAAAAAACCTACTGTTCAAATATATAGGATAGCAACGCAACTATGAGACCCCTATATTACAGCTGCTAATATATATACTATAGGGAAAAGCTCGGTGAAGTTGCATAAAATCGCGAGATTAGCAACAATTTAGTCATTCAAAAAAAAACTATAGGGGTCCTATATTAGGACTGAGACAATTTTCCATCGAATAATAGACTGATATAATTTTCCATCGAACTGCTTATTTGCCTCTTCTTTCAAAAAAATATCGATAATATTAAATTAAAAGTCCCATCACTATAGTTAATAAGTCCCTAAGTGTTGTCCAACATGTGCGATACTATAACAATTGCTGTCTGCTCAGGCGCACCCCTACAGATTACATTGTAATACGAGCTGCGATTAAAAAGCGAGCTCTAAATACGTTTTTTGTTCCCTTAACGAGGATAAATAGAATTGCGTTTCACCTTTATACCTTTTTTTTATTGTATCTTTATGCTAGTGACTCACCCGCGATTTTGTCAGCATAGAATAATTAAAAATATCAACCAAACTTTCATCCCCCATTAAAATTTTAATTTAATTTTTACATTTAAACACGGATCTTTATCTGCATGCACATTAAATTTCATGAAAATTGACAAAGCGGTTTAACTGTAAAAGCATAACAGACAGACTTTTGCATTTGTAATATTAGTAATGATTGGACTTTTTTGGAATCGGATACAATTACTACTGGTGGTAATAAACAAATTTTGCTTAAACATACAATTATTGACCCTACGATCTCACTCAGAGACGTTAATTAACATCTAATCGATCATAAAGACAATACTATAATTTTTAATAATAATATAATTTTAAAGATACGTCTGAGTTAGCATTTAATCTATTATGTCAAACCTATTTAGAAGTTAAGATTACTAGTTGCCTTACCTTCGAACGTAAAACTATCGCGGCAAGAATAGGAATTGTCGTAAATTGGTATAAAAATAAACAAGGAAAGAAGGTCTTGGTAATGTAATAATAAATAAATATCCCTGGATAACTTTCACACATTGAATCTAACCAAGCAAGCAAATTATATGCTTGTGTTATGGCTGTTAGTCAAAGATACTAATAAATAAAAATTAATAGGTACCAGAATAAATGTAATAAACACCCAAATCGGAATTGCTGACATCTAACTAAATGTTCATCACATAAATGCCTGGCCCCGTCAGGAATCGAACCCGAGTCTAGATTCGATTCGGTGTAGTTAGGATCGGTGTAGGTAAAGGCGAGCATAGGCTTACCGTCACTAACACCGTGATATCTGACTAGGTGGTAGAGTTTCGCAGCGACTCGCCCGGATTGGTACCTCCGCTTCACCTATTCCTGCCGCCATAACGTCATGACGTGTTCCGGTTCGGAGGGTAAGGTAAACTTACTTTTGCGCGAGGCCTAACATCCTGACCTCAAGTTGGCAGCGCACCATTACCATCTTTGGTGTCTCTAGGCGGCGTGAATTTCTTACCATCAGGAAATCCGTTTCTTGTTTGTCTTCCTATTACATAAAAAAAAAGTTAGGCGTGTATGCCAGCCACTCGACCAACGACGAGGTGTTCAATTTTACAATCATATTATTTGTTGTATACCAATGACGCTCAAGTTTATTTTAATTTTGCTTACTTTAGGGTTAGGTAACTTCGTATGATTAGTCCAGAACCAAAACCCTATTCTTTTTGTCACAGATTGCTTATTTCGAATTCGTATTAGTTCGAAAACGCCGCCATTGGCAACCTTTTCCTTACTCCTTCACGCAAAAATTGCTGAACCGATTCTCATGAAATTTGGCACACACATAGAGGGTAACTTGGATTAACACACGGGATAGTTTTTATCCCGAAAAAGTGTTCCTGTGAGAGCATTAACCACGCGGGGAACAGCTAGTATGCAAATAAATGGCAAATGTCAAGGAAAAATGTCTACGAACCGCTCTTTACATTTATGCGACTTCCATGGTTAGTTACCACAGCCCTATCTATTTCGGCCATTATAACTTCAGTGATCGTCAATGTGGTGTTTATTTTTGCCCCATTTTAAGGTTGGGGTAGCTACTATATTAGTAAAATAAGATTCTTCTTCTTCAAGTTGCAACGCACTATTACTACTATTGGAGTGTATAGACGACATTTATTTCTACCCATCAGACTATCCATACTTTCGACCTAATATTTATTAAAGTGAGGTATTTTGAGGCAGTCATTTTGACCTTTAGACATAACAAGATAATATGAAAGAGAGGCAGGTATATTAGAGAGAGTCAGCAATATGTACAGCCAGTGCCCTAAACTAGTTGCCAGAACTGGGTAACTTAGTACACTGACTGTACAATGAGTTTAAATAAAAAAAGATTTGATTTTGAGACATTTAATTTTTATAAAAAAAACGCACATCTCAGCTGTTACATTATCTCAATTACAATGCGAATAGTACATAGTCATAAAGCTTTGACAAAGTCACAATATGCTTAACTATATTTAAAGCGTCGTATTTAAATGAGATATAACTAACTTAGAATCGAAAAGGGACTCAATAGTCGTATATTTCCTAAAATCACACGGACTTTGTGTTATAGCTGTACGAAAACATTTTCTTTTAGCAAAATTATGTACGAAAATTTTTTTGTGAAAAAAAACACAATGTAATGTCATGTATCTTTATTTTTTTTCAATTATAAGTTGCTCTAAAATCCAGAATGGCCTTTTCTGTAGTTGTATGTATACTATATTATAACATAATATAATTATGTCAATATGCAATTGCAATCTACCAAGTTACATATAAAAGTGAAAACCTGAAAAAATATCAGTTGCATGTTTATCCGACTCTAATATATAATTTGTTAATCGTACAAAATTAATTATATTTAATTCTAATACAATATTACTTTCACTTTAAGCAAAAAAGGATTTAGATATGCCTATTGTGGTCTATGTGATTAAAATATGTTATTATGATATAGATTACAATATAGATATATATAACTTGTATTGTGTCATCTTCCTAATCCAAATATTTCTATAACTTTAAATCAAGATCAACGGCACTGGGACTAAATGATTTTAAAAACGTCATCATCTTAATACTTAAGTAGGTAATAATGACCATCGAAACATGTAAAAGTGGTCACTTTAGTTCAGCGGTCGCCAACCCCCGGCCCGCGGGACGCACGTGGCCCACCGACGTCTTACTTACGGCCCCTGAATGTCTTTAAAATAAGTTATAAATATCAAAATAAATTCATGAACATTCCGCGCTTGACCGTACAATATACGGCGTGTAGTGTAGATTTAGCCTTAAGAAAGCCTTTTCCTCGCCCATTTTCATTTTTTCTATGGAATATGGCCAATTATACGTAGGTACATTTGACTTCTAGGGTAAATATTACAAGTGTGGCCCACCTTTAGTTTATTTTGCCGCCTTGTGGCCCTTCCCTACCAAAAGGTTGCCGACCGCTGCTTTAGTTGAACGAACTTCTATTTTATTTACCAAATGCATAGTAATAAGGAACCTTATTACTATAGCCGATTACAAAGACAACAAGATACTATTTTAATTTATTTTATATATTATATTAAAATAGCTGTGGTCGAGCGGTCCGGGTGTTGGACTTGACTGCATGAGGTCTCGGGTTCGAATCCCGGGTCGACCAAAAAAAAAAAAGAAGATTGGATTTTTCCAATTTTCTAATAAAAAAAAATGTTGGTCGGGATTGGAAACGTGCCCGATTGGCGATAGGCTTGCCACCTATCACATTGTGGGACTTAGTATCTTCGGCTAGTCGTGGGTGCCTTGGTTGTACCTCTGCCTACCTCTTCGGGGATAAGGGCGTGAAGATACTACTAAATAACACTACTACAAAGTAAAATGTAAGTTTCATAATTATTGTTGTCGTGAATGTTTATACTGAAATTATTTAATTATGCCTATATTTTAAATTTATGTAGCTGTATACTATTTTTAATTTTATTTAACAATCTTTGATTGTTACGTTTGTTGGCTTCTTTGTTCCGATAAAAATCTTTTATCGCTTTGTATTTTTATGTGTTATAAGTCTAATTTTAATTCAACCGATAAATATTATAACCATTTATCATCCTAATGTTATATGCTTATGAATTAAATATAAGCTTCATAAAAATGTAAATGCAATAATGTGCCTTATTTAAAGAATTAAAAACAAAATAAAAATATTTACAAAACTATAAACTATCTAGGTATTTACAACACTTATTAATAACTATAGAGGAAAAGGGTTTAAATTACCTAACATGTGTAACAGAAAATACTAAAATAAATA
Source organism: Calephelis nemesis (assembly GCA_002245505.1). Lineage (NCBI taxonomy): Eukaryota > Metazoa > Arthropoda > Insecta > Lepidoptera > Riodinidae > Calephelis > Calephelis nemesis. The sequence continues at coordinate 15,137 of NJDD01001331.1, forward strand.
TTTATAAGCTTATTTTAATAATCAACTTATACTTCAATCAACAAAACCTACGAGATAAAATGTGTTTAAAAATTAACATACACTATTGACTTGGAATAAAAAATCAGGAAACTAGTGAATTCTTATACTGTAATAAAAAATCTAAAAGTAGTGAATCCTTATACCATGAGATTACTGTTTGCATAAGTACCTATGAAAAGTTTTGTGACTATATGTAATGTTATATATACATAATACTTACCTAGAATACCCTCAAAATATAGGATCTTAATACTAGAAGGCACAATTTGTACCTCTTGAAGCGTTTATTAGTATATTCTCTTTCAATCCAATGAGATAGTTAATTCAGTTAAAAAAATGTAAATATGAAAAGAAACTATTTTCATAATAAACTTAAAATAGCAATTAATATGAAATAATTTTAAGAAACTAGGAACATGTAACAGAAAAAAGTCGAGATCCCTGAAAAGCTAGACCTTAGTCATTTTGTAATAGTTAATTTTTTCTCAACATTTTCACATCCGCTTCAGGCGCTGTTTGATGGAGCTTCAATGTAATTAAGGTCATTATGGCTTTACAGATCAGATATCAAAGGTATATAACAAAAATAACAGCTTTTTGTCAAACTGTAAATAGTATTCTTGCATTTCCAGAGATGTTTAAGCACACTGTTTGTTTATAACCTCAAATTCTTCATAAATTGCAACTGTATACTACATACTGTAATAACTATATACTGTAATAGTGTAACGAAGACGTTACATTATTACAGTAATAATATTAAGGAGATAGGATTTTTAAACAAAAAAAAAACTTTGGTTCTTTTGTTACGAACTCCTCACCTGTTTAATATTTCCAACCCCCTAGCACTCAGTTTATTACACTTTTGCTGGGTTCGTCATATATACCTGATAAAGCCACTACGAAAAAACTTCGTGGTAATACCGTATTTTCTACTTGATTTGAAAAAAAGGTAAGAAATTCAACTTTTGTAAAATGACTAAACTCTGACTTTGATGGGAATCATCGGATCTTGTGAGAACTCAATAGAAATACAAAGGATATAATTTAAAATTGGTTTGAATTAGAATAGACATACATGTTATTGAGTATTGTGTTCCTATAAATATTTAAGTGGTTAATGTGATGTTAAGGAATTATTTGATTTACACATTGGTAAAAAATATCGTACTTACAACTTTAATTATAACATTAGATACGACATATTTTATACTTTAGTGGTGCCTCTTTTGGCAAAGCTTGATATAGTGTACATATGTGAAATAATTTAAGTAGTAATTATCTTTGAATTTCTAAATAAATTTATTCCTAATGTCAAGACACATTCATATTTCAATAATAATTATTTATTTCAAATTTTAATTTTGGAACAATAAAGCTGGCTATACTAAAAATATATAATTCGACTTTTGGCAGTTTCGAATACTGTTCGCTATGACCACAAACACACAAGCACATAAATACTCGTTCATTGTATCTTTAAGTTTTGTTTGAAACATTTGTTCATTATTATATCTTTCATTCCACTATCTTTTATGTAAGATAGTCTACACTGCAGAATTTTTCCCAATAATCGGACCACCACTTGTCGCATATACTCGACGTCCATCAAATTCCACCGAAGAGTTCCTCTTCAGGGCATCGTCACCCGTATCTTTGAGAGGCTCCTTTTCATCCCTATAAACCAAATTGAGTTTTTATTTATTCGGTAATTGGACAAAGATGCTATTTACAAAAAAAAGATAAAATGTTATTCCCCTGTCTATCTACAAAAAGAAATGGTCATTACTTAAGTAAAAAATATTGACATACCGATAGGTAGTGAAAATGTCGTGCTTGATAAATAATTATTTTTGATTGTATTGTATTGTATTAAATACATTGCAATAATTACTAACGAGTCTTTGATACAAATTTTTTATTTATTAAAAATGAAATATGTTAAGACAAAAATTTGGTAATAACATTTTTATACAAAAATAATTTACGCGTAAACAATACAAACATTTTAATCTAACAATGACCATAGCTCCAGTTTAGTTTAAAAAAAATAAAAAAATATGTACACCAATACGCACACACAAAAAAATAAGGTCTCTTTTACAGTAAAAAATATTTAAAAAAATAATACATGATGAAATCGAAACAAATATTCATAAAAGCATGTAATAATTTCTACGGTTCTCAATTATTACATTTCATTAAAAAAAACCTTTATCAAACTACATTTGCAAAATTATATCATCTAAATAGTAATGCTACAAGAATGAATATACAGCATCGCAAATATCTAAACCCTTTAAAGATTTATAAGAGGTCAGGTATTTATGATCCTGTGTGTAATTAACATGTAAATTTGGCTTACACTGGAGTTGTAGGGACATAGCTACAAGTGACCGGAAAAAGGCAGCATGGAACAATTAATATTTTACAATATAGATTATTAAAATATATGTACATAACAAATAAAGTAGTGTTAGATAAAAACTCGTAAGTAAGCATAAACTATAGTGAAACGAATAATAGTTATGATTGACGCATTTAACACTTTGTTACATTGATTTTTATTTTTAGTTGTAATCTCTATTATTAGGAATAAAGAGGTAATAATAAAAAATATTATCTTGAAATCAATTAACAAAGTGAAATGAAAACAATTCAAATAATGTGCAAAACCGTACGTTTTAAATATATATATTACATTGGAAAATTGTGATAAGTGCAAATATTTTAATATTGAAAATAATATGTACATGAATTTTAAATACTAGCTTGCTAATACTTAATCAGTCTTATCGATAGACATGGAATAACGTAAATTAGGTTAATATTATAGTCTGTATCATGTTGTAATACAGACTATAATACTAGGTTGAATCGTGGAATACTTTACTCCGTGTTTCATCAGAAGACGGTATATGTATTATTTAGATTTTGATACTAGCAAGATAAATAAACTGTTAATGATACATAATGTTAACAATAATGAGAATAATGTTAACAAACTAACAAAATTGAAATATAATTAAATTAATAATGAAAACATGTTATCGGTTAGTATGTTACTATTTAATTTTAATATAATTAATTAAATAAATACGCGAAACCCAATAATAAATCTGCATTTAATTATCAGAATTGACGTTAGTATAATGCATGCAAACGTGTAAAATAATGAAATATATTTACATTCATCTCAAATACTAAAATGTATACAGTCGTAAGAGATGTTCCAGATATTTTGTGTTAGAGTACGCCACAGATATGTAGGATCCAAAATTTTTAACACCGCTAAAAAACTAAGATCTCAAAAATCACAAAGTATTCACCAAAAGCATTTTCTATTACTACAATCTATTATCTAATACTATAATTTATTTATAATTTAATATTTTACAAAGATTTGTAATATTTACAAAGGCCTTACGCTAAGCTTACGCGTGTTCAAACTCAATATTTACAAAGTGAATAGCCCCAGTGAAAAGGAATTCAAACAATTTTTCATCTCTCACTTTCACTCATAATGCAAGACTTGAAAAGATCGAAGGCGTCAAAAAGATAGTTATGTCGTTCTCCTTGGTCGACTTGGC
>NJDD01001331.1:19711-34427 GCA_002245505.1 Calephelis nemesis
CAAGCCTATCGCCAACCGGGCACATATCCTAACCCGAGCAATTTTTTTTATTAGAAAATTGGAAAAACCCAATTTTCTTTTGTTGCCCGACCCGGGATTTGAACCCAGGACCTCATGCAGTCAAGTCCAACAACTGAACCGCTAGACCACAGAGGTTATAAAAAAAATTATAATACATTTATTTGTGTTCATGTAACTTGATTTATATTGTTTTTATTGCTTGCAAATTATAAGGGATTGTATATCTTGTTTGACTAGGAATGCACTTTTATCGGAATCGAGCTTAATATCTTCTGTATCATGTTTGTCATATTATGTACAAGTGTTGTAAATTGATCTACATATTTTTAGATACTTTTAAAAAGAGGCTTGCATTATGAGATACAAAATAAATTAAGTACATCTTATTTTAGTATAACTCCTCACCAGGGCCACCCTTAGCAACCGCACAAACAAAGCATGCTGGCAATCGTTGTATTATGCCTTACGTTGGGGTCGGCACGAGCTTGACGGGCGGTGGCAGGGGCGCGGGGGAGGGCGGCGCGCGCGGCTTCGTGCTGCAATAAGGGAGCGGGAAGCGCCAACCGTACAGACTAGCGGGCAGAAACATCTCTCATCGACACTAACACTTATATCGGAACAGGACTAGGATTTAACAGACACAACGAAATAATGGATGGGTTAAAAAGTGCTCAAGACAATTTGGATATGGATAATAATGTCGATGAAGTGTATTTATCGATTTCGTACTATAATTTATCTAGTATATGATATTATTTATTATAACTTATCGATAATAAGTAAATTAATATTACCTTCCCAATTTGGCTTCATCATCGTTGTGTTTCTTTGCTCGTTTGCCACATAATGTAGCAATAACACCCTGTCGTCGGAAGCAAAGTAGAAGTAAATCTACTATGATAAGGCATATGAATACACCAGCTAATGCCACTCCTATTATAGCTCCACTAGACAGCACTTGTGGTGGAGCAAATCCAGATCGCGCAACACCTGTTAATATTAAATATAGTTAAAATAATGAACAATCTAATCAAATTCCAAAAGGCAAACAAGTAAGAAACAAGAACGATAAGAATTAAATATGATGGTAATATGCTGATTGCCTTAAGTTTATATATAGTCATACATAAAGCTAGAAGGTAGGATGATATAAATGACTTTAAATTAGTATATATGCTGGGTCATTAGGCACTTATTACAATCAAATTTTAGGTGAACAGGGAGTGCTTTCCGAATAACAAAACGTGAACCCAATCACCAATACTCATTGTCACATTTAATTCCGACAACGAAAGCCCTCCTTTGGATGAAATGGGGTTTGAATGGAATGAAACCACGACCAATGATACAAAGAAATTTCACAATGCATACAAAGTCCTATGAAATGTAACAACATTAAAAGGAAAAGTTGTCAAGATGCAAACATTCCAAATAATTTTAATTAATGCAAATAAAAGTTCAAACCCCATGACAATATTTAGGATTTAAAAAGCAAAATAACTGAGGTTCATTTAAAGTAATAAACTATTACTATATAATGGTATTGTCGTAAAGTTGCAAAAAACCATCACCGTCATAATATTGTTTTATGTTTGAAATATCAAATATTATGTTGATATTAATACACAGGGTATTATATTTGTAGTTTGAATACATTTGTGGTAAATGTTTGTTCAATTAAGAAATTAGTAAGAAGAATAATTACATGGTAGAGTAATTACGCCGTAATTAACTGCATGAATTGAATATAGTATGGTTACAAGTTATTGAAAATATAGATGAAGCTTTGAGTTTTGACGATTTTGATTTTTATCCGAATCATTACAATTTATTTAACTTGAAAGATTACTTCAAACTACAAATAATAAACTAACAAGACCGTTTTCTCTACTTAAGTATAATAATAATCACGTGGTAACGTACTTAAAAAGTAATAATAATATTTTTTTCTAGAAACTATCATGCTCAAAAACTATTAACACCGACTAATATTTTGTATGTATGGTATTACTAATAACTAGGTATAGTAACCAGATTGAAAGGGTTTCTAAATTTCTATTGGTTAATGCATATAACCATGCTATACAGTTTGTTATAGTTTCATTACGTAGGTCAAGTGTAGATAAATCAGCGTCGAAAGTACATGCAGTGTAATAATTAGTACATTCCGAAGGAAAATGTAGCAAAACTAGATATACAACATTATTAATATAAAATATATTTACCCTCGAGTCACTTAGGGTCACACAAACACTTGTCATATGGTGAACTTATAAAAGAGGTTTACTGAAATCTCTTGATAAGAAGCATCTTGACAGCTTTTATTCTGATTATACTTTGTCATATGCAAAATTAAGGAGTTGTCGAAATATTTTAAGTAAAATGAATGATATCAACCAATTAAAATATGAAGTATTTTTGACGCCCTCTAGCATCGCATTTTATTTTTAAAAAATAACTGCAAATTTTGAACATTGAACAAATAAATTACGTGTCTGTTTAGCGTCATTCATTTTACCTTTTATTTTCTATGCAATTACAAAACAAAACGTCTGAAGTTTTAAACCATTTATTTTCCTTTTGGTCATTTTTTTGATCAAATCACAAGTTTTACTCGACACTTAATTATTTCCTATCTAGTAATACTTACATTTACAGATTTCAACACATTCATAACCTATTCGTTCTTTTAAAATCTTTCGGACGTTTTTACCTATTTCTTCCATTTTTTCATTTATTCGTTTTTTATACAAATTATAAATGAATATAGTTAACAAATACTTTCGAAAATTCGTACTTAATATTTCTTAAACTACAGGGTTTTTTTATTTCTATAATTGCATTAAGTTCACGGCAGTGTAAATTTATAGCCAATTAACTATCTATTTATTCAATGCAACATCAATAAAACACTATTCTAAAAATGATAATACTTTAAATTTAGATGTAAATAATCGCAAGTTTTAATTATACAATTATCATTTAACATGTATTATATAATGTGAAAACTATACCTATCTATACATCAATAAAATGTATCACATAAATTGTCTAAATTAGCAGTCATCTTTGGACTTATTAATAAGATGGTTATTTAGTTCTTACGAAAATGATTTGCAATATTGATATTGCTATTAGAGTATTCCTTTTGTTTGAAGTCCATTGAAAATTGCTAGGACTTCCACTTGGATTACCTAAAAAATATTGTTTTCGTCATTATTTTGTGATTTAAAAAAGCTAATACAAATTTAATGCAAGACTAAGTTTTTAAAACAAAATAGAAGGAATAAGTAAAAATAAAACTTACCACATAATAACAAAATATGAATGTAAACTGAATCATACTGTTTTCGAAATGTGTTACATTTGATGAGCTTTACAAATAAACATTATTTACAGAAGAATCGACAGAAACATGCGCTAGCGAAAAGTGAAAGGATTAACATCAAACTCTGAAACTAATGGTGATCACGACTCATTTGATAACAAAGTAAAATATGTAACTAATGGTTAAACAAAGGTCTTGTAAATGCACTAATAATAATATTGCAGGAAACATCAGATTCACTGACATCGTATAATATACTCAAATATGTTAGATAGTTATTAGACAAAAACAAAATCATCTTACAATCTAAAATTATCATGTTGTACTTATTCTTTTGAAAATCAAACGTGCTTATGATTTCGAAAAATTAAAACAGAAAAAATAACGAACGAAAAATTTTGAGATCAAAAACCTTTATTAAATTTTTCGTTCATTTTATGTTGATAATGCATGTCAAAACTAAAAACACTGACCTTGAAGTGATACAATAAGCATATGACAAGAATCAAATGAAAATTACGAATACAAAGGCAAAACTAATGACAAAATTAAAATACGAACACAAAATTCGGAAGCAGACGCTTTGGATTTTTTTGGATCAGGTGCTGTATAGACATCGTAGAAGCCGGCACGAAGTGGTATTTCATTGTCATAGCTATACTCACCAAGAGCGGTTTGAACGTAAAGTTGAGCAGGCAATGAGTAGCCCAATAGATTGTGGGCACGAACATGTATTTGATATCGAGTGTCTGGACGTAATCCTCGCACTTCATAGCTAATGGCTTCGTATGATTTTAATTCCTCCTTTATACATTCGGTTTCATCTGATACTCGCCATTCACCACTTACTTTCATCACCTGAGAACAATATTTAAAATCTATAGAAATAGTTACAAGACAGGAAAGTCTCGTAAATATATTATTATTTACTTACAGGACAGTATTTAATTTCATACATATCAATTGGTTCTCCATTATGAGCAGGTATTTTCCATTGCAGCTCATATTTATCTGCATATTTCCCGTGTATAAGAGATTCTGAACTAACAGCTTCTCTCCATTTTGGTTGTTCTGGTGGTGATCTAAAGAATTTAAGCATGCAAAAGATTAATACTTTCTTTTTGGCGTTTATAAGGTACATAAAATATAAAAGAAAAGAAAACAAAGAAAAACTATTTATTTGCGGAATATGAGTGTTACAAAGATGTTACAAAATTATTTGGGTGTTTCTACATATTCTACCAACTTTTGGTGTGCAAATATTTTAAAACCTTACCTTCTTGGCATTATAACAGTTACAGGAGCCCCCCAACTTCCAACTCCAACTTGGTTAACGGCCGCAAACCTAAAGTCGTAAGTGAACATGGGTCTTAGATTTTCAACGGTGTAAGGTGGATTAGCAGACCATGTCCTGTTCATTGCTAAATTCCAATCGAAATTTCCATTTTCTTTGTATTGAGTTGTGTATGCTAATATAGGTGGACCCATATCTTCAGCCGGTCCCACAATGTTAAATGTAACTGATGTAGCTGTAATTGTTTCTTGTCTTGCCTGAAAAATACGTCATTTTTAAAATGTTTCAGATTTGACTTTTTTAAATCTGAACAACTAAAACTTTTGTAATGACTAAACCTGTTAATACCTGATAAAAAGTAGCTAACCTGACAAATGTTACAGTTATTCAATTTGTAGTCCACGCGACTAGTTTATATATTTTAATCATAACTATACCAACCGAACAAGATAACATTATCTTTATAATTAACACCGAATAAGAAGCCTCTAAAAAATTAAAATATTGATGTATGTGCTATTTTAAATAGTGTAGTTAACTTAATTAAAATGATAAAATAAAATTTACGCTTACTCACCTGTACAACTGGACCTGGTGGGAAAGCTTCTCTTAACTGAATATTGTGCTCTGCTTCACCTAGAGTGTTAGTTGCTATACATTTGTATACCCCGTATAAACTTTTATCTGAAGGCGTTACAGTTACATAACTTATAGGCCCTGATCCGTATATTCTCACCCGTGGTGATTCCACTAAATCATATTCATGGAACCTGTTGAAATAAAGAAAGCAGATCAGAAAATACAAATTCGCAAGAAAGTCAAATAAAATCCGAGCTCGAATCACTCGATAGCTGTCGAATTCAGGCTTACCATGTCTAACATTAATTGGTGATCTACTTTTTTCAATTTCCAACTCATCTAACCTTTTTTTTAATAAAAATGACTACACTTACAATTTATATACATTTTTATAAAAACCACAATTTTTATCTTCTCTTCATTAACAGCAAAAGCTATAACTTAAGAATTAGCTTAAGTTAAATAACAACTCATAAAATATTTTAGTATAGTTTCTTTAAACATATTTTTGAGACTTACTTCCATTTAATCGTAGCATTAGGTATACTTTCAGCTATGCAACTAATGTTGACTGGTTGAGCATTCCAACTCCATATAGGTATGGTGGGCATATGTTCAAATGACGGTCTAAAATGTACAGTCAAATGACCATTTTTCCGAGCTTCACCACCTAAAAAGAATAACAAAAATATGATCTATTGTCTCAAATGAACTGAAGTTATTATCTTTCAAAACAATTTAGTAGACGAATACCTTCATTTTCAGCGACACATTCATATAATCCATCATCTGTACGATTAACCTTTGAAATTGTTATAACCGCACTAGACTGCATCTGATCACCAGTTTGGCGGGTACTTGTCTCCACTGTGATTCTAGTAACAAAAAAAAGATGCGATAAAAAAGGGAATGATTTTAAAGCGTTCAATAATTCAAAATTTTAACGCCTTAAAGCTGCAACAAACCGACTCTTAGTTTAGTAATAAAACACTACCACATTGTGGTGTGCAAAGTAATTAAGTCATCTAGACGCAAAAAAATTGTGTTTTCCTCATTTTTCATAATCAGATCCGTGGTATGGTAAGAAAACTACCTCGGAAGTGGGCTTTTTCAAACACAATACGAATTTTAAAGAATTTTTTAAGGTTAAGAAATGACGGAAAAGTTGATATTATGCACACTTTCATTTTAAAACATAAAAAAAATATAAATCTAACATATAAAATAACGAATCAAAGTAGTTAAGTTACTTGTTACCTACATACTCAAAATCATAGTAAAATCTGATATCTAAGTTTTTACCAGTTTATCTGACGAGTAATCGTATTACACAAAGTACTTTTTTTATGACATTGGAAGGCAAACAAGCAGACGGATTTCCTGATGATAAGAAATTCCCGCCGCCTAGAGACACCAAAGGAAAAAGAGACAAACACTATAAAATAATTACACAAAATATAAATAATAGAACTGAGGAGGCTTAAGGTTCAGCGGTTAAATAATATTATAAGTTATATCTAATTCGTCACAAATAGTTAACTTTCAGATTTGGTCTGCAGGTCATGCATTTGTGAGACGAATATATTTTTTTAGTCTCTGTATCATCATGTATATTGTACAACTATATTTTTTATGTATTTCGAACGTCAACTACAACTTATATCACAAAATGTTTCATAAAAAATATGTTGCATAATGATTAATGAAAAAAAATCTTAACTAAGACGAATGACAGCGAAATTAAAAATTAAAAATGTCACATTACCTTCCATCATCGTTAGGTCCATTTAAGAAACGGTCGGGATTACTTAATTTTCGGAAACTGATACGAGGTGCTGGTCTACCAGTGGCTTTACATTCTAATCTGCCCTCCAAGTTTTCAGGGGCTGTTGTATTAAATAATTCAAATATTTTTGGTTTAACCAGGACTTCAACTTCTATTTCAGTTTCATTATGACCAGCTTCATTGACTGCACTACAAATATATTTCCCGTAATCTCCAGCTTCCACTCTATCAAAGTTAAGTAGACCTGTGTTTTCATTAACACTAAATCGAGATGTAGTACCCAAGTTCTGGAAAAAAATGTCGAGTTACTTTTTCTATTTATGTTCGGAAACTGTAAAAAAGCAGATGAAAATCTAAGCCTTATTTCAAGAAAAACATTTTTTATGTGAAAGATCAGCGAACAAGCACACTGAGCTACTGATGGTAAGAGACAACCGTGGCCTATAGGGTGTCTATAGGCCAATGTTATAGGTGCGTCGCTAACCTGTGGCCATGATGAAACGTCCATTGTACAAGCCTACCTGCTAAATCATAGCACCATGATGTAAAATATTTTTTGTGTCTGCAGTAACAGTATGTACAATCTAAAAACTCTCCTTCACATAAAATCAACGTTAAAAATTTAGTAACACCATATTTTTTTTGTTTAGCATAGAAAACTTACTTCTCGTGTTGAAGCCTTAATCCATGAGTATTTTGGTGGCGGTTTCCCTCTAGCTTTGCATGTGATTGAAGCAGATTCTCCTTCTTTGATTTCAACTTTTGGCTCACGTTCTTCCATTTCTGGTGCCGTGTATACCTTAAATAAATTATTTAGATTAGAATTTATTTATTTATTATTTTTTTGTTAAAATAAGAGTTTTGGTTAAGTTAGCTTTACCTCTAATTTAATGTTTCTTTCGGCCAATTCTCCTGTCTGTATAACCACCGCTCGACAAGTGTAAGTTCCATCGTCACTTTCTTGTACATTTTTTATTAATAAACCATTCGTGTGGATAACATATCTATCGCCGGTTAGAATCTGTGAAAAGAGTAATACAAAAAAAATCAAAATATGTTTTATCTTCAAAATGTAATCTGCTTGTTTGTCCTTATTATATAGAATTGCAAACATCAACAACGAACAAAGTGATCCGTTTGTTAATAATATCTTTTAGAAACCTAAATTCGCTACAAACAATGCCTCCTGCTAAACCTTAACCCGGTTTAGGAGAGCGTCTGAACGGTTAATGGAAACAGCTGCATTTTTTCTTACCGCTGCTATTAATAATATTACATGCTAACCGTGGAAGCAGATTATAAGCTTCTATTATATTAAAATCAAGATTGACTTTTATCAATGTCACTTACAGGTGTTCCTTCTTTAAACCAATCTACAGACGGTGCTGGCTCTGCTGTAACTTCACACATTACTTTGAAATCTTTCCCTTTTGTAGCATATTGGTTTTCATTTGCATTAGTCCATGTAATGGCAACTGCAAAGATAAGATCACGTATAATATTTAATAGATTAAAATCCACATTTCCATCAATATCTTTTTAAGAATGAAGTTATTAATTAATAAAAGCTTTACTATTTTTTTGATGGTTTGACCTTTTATCCAAGCGTTTTATGAGTTAGTCTAGGTCAGGGCTTCATAACTAAAAATAAATAAACCTATTTCAGTTTCGCATTTATTATTTGGATGTTATTCATTATAAAGTTTAAAGTAGTCTTTTGTGGAAAAGTACAAGTGTCATTTACTAGAATGGAATTCCACCAAGGGTCGACGACGACACTTGAATTATATTAATACTTATTTGCACATACGCATGTTATTCATCTACTATAGAGGGTTAGTTTCACAAAATAACACAAAGTCAATACCGAAAGTGTCCAGCACAACACTAGCGCTGAGAGGCACGTTGGTGTAGGTGGCTTCACACGTGTAATTGCCCGCCATGGCCGGGGTGATGGACGATATGTAGAGCGATTGGAGCTGTTTGGCAACCATCGGCTCGGTGTAGATTTCGGGTCTCGTTCCGGCACTACAAGGGAAAACTATTTTATTATCCTGTTGAAATTTATACGTTAAAGCATATCCACACGAGATATAAATAAGTGATATTTGAACAACGCACATTATATTGAAACACACAGACTCTTCTGAAGATAATGGGCAACCGTAGACCATTGATATAGATGTTAATAGTGATGTTATATTCGGATTTCAGACTACGCATACAAACTATCTGGACTTGTTTCATTTTTTAAATTGAAGACAAACAGAAAAAAAACAGTTTTCTGGTGGTTAGAATGTATTGAAAATACGGGAATAGATATTAGAAGTAGATTATTCGCTTCTGTGGTCTAGCGGTTCAGTTGTTGGACTTGACTGCATGAGATCCCGGGTTCGATTCCCGAATCGGGCAACAAAAAAATTGGGTTTTTCCAATTTTCTAATAAAAAAAGATGTTGCTCGGGATTGGATATGTGCCCGGTTAGCGATAGGTTTGCCACCTATTACATTATGTGACTTAGTGTCTTCGGCTGGTCGTGGACAACCAGGAGTTGTGCCTCTGTCTACATTCTCGGGGATATGGGGGTGAAGATACTTTTTTTAAGTAGATTATTTGATAGCAACTCGTCCGGGTAGGGATTCACCACCTTACTTCTACCTGCCACAATAAGTAAGTAAGGCAGCTTAAAGACTTGCTCAATAGGCATAACATCTCAAACATAGTACAGTAACGCATCATCCACATCTATAGTTAATCCGCCATTAGAAAAGTTGAGTGACTGTTTCGTGTCTAAGGTAAAAAAAGAGGAAAAATACATATCGAATATTGACATTAAGAAACTCCAGTTTGGCAACACAATTGCATATTTTGGTGCTTACGATTGTTTTTTCAGGAAGACAGTATTATTTGTCCATCAAACCCTCAAAAACTACAACCAGTAGTAGGGCAATTCTGCTTATGGAATTTATTTGAATAGTTCTTCAGCACTCCCCGCAGGGCAATTCTTTGACTCAACAAACAAAACTAGAAAATGAAATACTAACGCAGCTTCGTTTATAATAAGTCCCTTGGGGTCCCTCCATTGTGGTTGCGTCACGAGTGCGGGGTCTGGAGAGTCGGCTTGGCATGTGAGCACAACAGACTTGCCCACCGCTACCGTCTGCTGTTTTTGAACGGGAAATATCCGCAGATTTTGCGCTGCGCATCCTGCAAACAAAAAAATATTGTAAGTTTCCTTTTTTATGTGAATTTTCGTTAAATTACAAATTTAATATTTCATGACTGTTGGATGTTCTTTTTTATTACTTTTGCATATTTATGTTAACTCTGTCTAAAATGTCATTCAGCATCGGGATGTGATTACCCCATCACCGCTGGTGATAAAATAGTTTCATCAAATTACTTTCAATCATTAATTAAGTTTAATTGATTTCAAAAGTAGTCAGTCATAATAAGATGTTAGTGTCATACAAAAGCTCTTTCGGATTTTTATAGAGATAACATCAGTGCTAATCATTATCAGGTCCCTTGCTTATTCTAAAATCCTGGCAATAAGATTGAGACGCATCAGTAAAGAATAGATACATTTTTATTAGTTATACCGTAGATATTATATATGCATCGCGATCCTGTGGCCGGGATGTTAGGCCTTGGAACATCACAGTGTCATTATATTAATGGTATATGGTAAGGCTATGGATCTCTCGGGCAAACTGCTGCATAGCAATTTTTTCATAGTACACATAGCAACATATAACTACAAATACAAAATTATAAAGTCTAGCTGTAAACTCGCGGCTTTGTTCGCGTGGCAGTTAATATACCTATTTACTGAACTGGAGTTGAATTATAAACTGTATAAGTAATTTATTCCTTTTTAAACGTATTTATTTATTTTCAATCAATCGCCCATTAATGAGGACTTTCATACAAACTTTCAACCCCTATTCTATCCCTTAGGGATAGAATTTCCAGAAACGCTTAAATAAGTATCTACCTATTTTTATTAGCCCAAACACAACTTAAACTTAACTTAAAATCGACAGTCCTTATTACAAACTTTCAACTCTTTTTTAACCCTTAGGGATAAAGTTTTCGAAATTCCGTCTTTAGTGAGTATCTTCTTAATAAAATGACCCTTCTCATCAAATTGCATGGCTGTAACTTTAGCATTTTTTACTAGGCGATGATGAATCGGTCAGTCAGGACATGTCATTTTCTAAGTATAGATAGTACAGGAGGCGAATATCTACGATGCTATGTACGTATAAAGCAGTCTATAAACTTTGGCTGTCGTACCAAAAATAAATACTCGCATAAAATCCGTCCGTAAACACGAAATAGCGAGTCGTCCTGGGGCTGAAACTCTTTAATTAAGTTTGCCACAATTTATTCAGAAGTACGTGACAAAGGCTCTCGTTTTGTAGCTTAAGCCTGGATAATTCTGTACATCGCGTTTAAGCTTTAATGTAATTTTAGTATTTGTTTCAGTTTTACAAGAGATTGTCATTTTTATTTAATTTTTCTGTCCTCGCTTATTCATTAACTTATTTTTGAAGTTATACTTCTTTCATTGTGATTTTTTTGGTGCGATATAAAAAATAATGCGAATGATATTATATAATGCATGCGCAAACCAACAGATAAATGCAACAGTATATAGTTGTTAAACTTTTTTACAAGTTTTTTAAAAACTGCTATAGACACAGTTTTTTTGTTATTTTTGGATTGTTACGCTAAAGAAGTATAACTTCGTTCGTGCGTACATAAGTACACACTCTTATTTTTGTTTTGTTTCTCTTCAGCTATTTTAAGTTGCTAAGTTTGTTTTCGTTTTAAAATTTGTATACTTACATATACATCCTTACATCATTCGATTTGCAAACGCTTACTTAGACGCAAGCAACATTTATTTCTTCAGGAGATCCATCTACTTGACTGTTTTTAATGTTGTCGTGGATTCTACATCAATATTTACTGAGGTCATGATAGAATCAAACATATTTATAACATACCTATTTAGTATGTTAGAAAAAAATGTGGATTCTACATCATACTTTATAACATACCTAATTAGTATATTAGAAAAAAATATGTTTTAAATGACGCGCCTAAAAACTATTTTTAACGTGCTATATCAATATTTTCGCAACAAAACAGCGTAGTTTTTTTTGTTTTGTCCAATCAACTGCAAGTAACTGGCATCGACATACCTATATGTACCTAGCAACCTAGGCAAATGACAGGCAACCCAACGTCTGCACATTTTACATCTCATGCTTTAAGTGGGAATAAAATTTCCTTATCGTGTTATTATTGTTACATTTAGTGAAAATCAGTTCCTAACAAATAAACAAAATATCTTGTAAAGCATTTTCTAGGCGATCCATCGCATAAAAAATATATTATTACTACTATTATTATTAAATTATTGTTATATATTAGGGATGCTCGATGAACATCGATGTTCGATGATCATCGATGTTGAAAGCAAAAACATCGCTGTTTTAACATCGATATTGCTATACGAAAAATATCGTAACATCGATGTTAACGGCATCTGTCATCGATGTTAACTCACGGCCTCACGCACGACACGACCAATGCAACTTACGAAGTTACGAAACAAAATATGTCTTTTATGAACGCATCCACAACACAAATCAAGTTTATTTTGAACTTTGAACGCGTATTCATTCATTCAGGGCGCACCGGTCGTTCCTTTTATTCGTCGTACGTTCTTCGTCGTCTCCTCGCTCGCTCTCTCTCACTCCCCTGACCAGTGTTGCCACTTTGGTGATTTTTCCACCAGAACTAGTGCTTTTTCAAGGTTACTGGTGGTATTTTTTCACTATTTAGCGCTTTTATTTTTTCTGGTGGATTTTAGTGTTTTTTTAAAACGGAATCTGTCAATATGTATCTGGAAGGGAAATAACATTTCGTTCCAGATTTTCACCATTACGCACAGGTGTCAATATGTTATATGCTGTACATAAATTTAAAAAAAAATAACTTTACATCCAAATTATGTATATTAGACAAATAATTATATACATATATGTATAAAACAGTTTAAAAAGTTTGTATGTTAGTGTCATTTCAAAAACTATTTTGGAAAAATCAAAAAAGTAATAATTACATAACCTACCTACAATTTTTTAAAAACAATATTAAAGTATCTTAACTACTTTAGCTAATATTGTTAAATATAATAATACCTGTAATAACAGAGGTAGATTGATATTTCCGAATGCCTTTAAGGAATTAATTGTTAATTTAGTCGATAAGTATAAAAGTCGTGAAAGGTATATGATTTGTTTAAAAAATTCACATAAAATTAATAGCGTTCCAGCGAGTAATTGATTTTATTTTACCGTTTGAAGTTTAGTTTCCCCGTGTTGGTCCGGGCTTCTTTGTAGAATAGACCATCTGCCTTCCTTGCCAGGCAGCTCGTAAAAGGCGAGCAAAGGCTCACCATCACTAACACCGTGAATTCTGACTAGGTGGTAGAGTTTAGCAGCGACTCGTCCGGATTGGTACCACCGCCTTACCTATTCCTGCCGCCATAACGTCACGACGTGTTCCGGTTCGGAGAAAAAGGTTCAGGTTGGCAACGCACCATTACCACCTTTGGTGTCTCTAGGTGGCGTGAATTTCTTACCATCAGGAAATCCGACTGCTTGTTTGCCTTCCAATATCATAAAAAAAAAAGTTTTGATGAAATACTATTTTTTCAGTTATTTATTAGTGCATTGCTATAATATGTTTATTATGATAATTTTAGTTTGATCTTGATATTCATATAAAAACGGTTAAAAACTTATGAAAACAAACAGTATTAATGGTATTTTTTACGGCTTTTTTGACAAAGTTGAGAAAAAAGGTGGTCGTTGATTGTTATTAAATTTCGTATAAATATTGAGTTAAACTAATCAAATTTAGGGGCATTTTGCATTGTACAGTTTTGTTCAAAGTACACAAGTGAAGAACACATGTAGCAATAAATATATCATGTTAATCTCACTAATTGAGCTTCAATTAGGACACCCTCTTATTACCTAAGACCCTGACATTATAATATTCTATCTTCTTTTGCCTTACGATTCGTTTTAAGTAATTTATGCGCGATATTTAATATTCATGTAATTTAATACAAACAGAAACTTGAGTAACGTAAATACCAATGCTTATATTAAAAAAAATATCGGGTGGAATCTGGTGGTTTTTTTCATATTCAAATTTCTCAAATCTGGCGACATTTTGCTTTTGATCTGGCGCTTAAAAAAAATTAGAGGTGGCAACACTGCCCCTGACCCCTCCCATTCGTTTATTGATAAAAAAATTTGTTGTGCGTGCGTCGGCTGTTTTAATTTACTCATTTGATAGTATTCTATTATTGTGCATATAATATTACGTGAAATACAACAATATGTAAGTATTTATTGATTGACTTCTAAATATTGAATTCATCTGTTTGCTTTCTGTGCATGCTAAACGAAATTGTTATTTTTTAAGGTTATGAATGCTGTATATGAGATAAAGAGAGCATAGACTATAGAGCAAAACAATTATCGTTTTCTTTCGCGCAAAATTTGAATGCCTCGGGCCATAGACAATTTATCTCTTTTTTTACGGCTGTGGTGTGGATTCTTACTGTTTTGCTTGCATTGAAAATAGTATATTAAGGTGACAGAACATTTTATTTTGT
>NJDD01001331.1:37158-49696 GCA_002245505.1 Calephelis nemesis
TATCCTATACCTAATTGCCATATTTATCGTGTCCACGGATACGTTATTGGCAAGCAATAACACAAAAATGGATCAAAATATCAATCTTGGACAGCAAGTTTTGGATTTGATTGGATTGAATATTAATATTGGCCGTAAATAAAGCATTGTTATTATTACTCCCTGCTACTTACAGCTTGTTTTCTGAATAAAGCATTATTTTAGTTAACTACCAAGCACTATGTATACCTTTATCTCCTGTCCGTTATTACTATTTGTTATACGAGGACGACGTAAGGATAGCTCATCGTACCAGCCCTCTTCAAATCAATGGCGTTGACATCAAGACGATCTCGAGTATACTTCACTCTATTCACATGCACCAGTCTCGTTAATAGAGTATTCTTTTTGAGATTTACTTTGCGAACAGAGATACTATTTCTCCTTAGAATTACCACCTGGGTATGATCATTATTTTATTTTTCATCAAGACCGTGTACGAGTTCATTTTTTTTATGACATTGGAAGGCAAACAAGCAGACGGATTTCCTGATGGTAAGAAATTTCCGCCGCCTAGAGACACCAAAGGTGGTAATGATGCGTTGCCAACCAGAGGCCGGGATGTTAGGCCTCGAGCAAAAGTAAGTTTACCGGCTACCTTACCCTCCGAACCGGAACACGTCATGACGTTATGGCGGCAGGAATAGGTAAGGCGGTGGTACCAATCCGGGTGAGTCGCTGCGAAACTCTACCACCTAGTAATGATATTTAAAAATTAAATGTCATTGGTTCATGGCGTTTCTGGTAGTAAAAGATCGTGGATTTAAGACACCATAGTTAGCAGTTTCCGGTTATTACAGTCTAGGTGGTCGAACTTTAATAACACAACCGTCAAGTTCGATTCCCGACGAAGACAGCCATTGTGTGATAAAAAAAGTATCTTCACGCCCATATCATAAGGTAGGCAGAGGCACAACCGGGGCACCCACGACTAACCGAAGATACTAAGTCCCACAATGTGGTAGGTGGCAAGCCTATCGCCAACCGGGCACATATCCTATCCCGGGCAACATTTTTTTATTAGAAAATTGGAAAAACCCAATTTTCTTTTATTTGCCCGACCCGGGATTCGAACCGTGATCCTCATGCAGTCAAGTCCAACAACTGAATCGCTAGACCACAGAGGCGATAAATTGTGTTATGAAAATTTAAATGTCTGCATTTCAGGGTCTGAGTGTTCAGTAATTTAATCTGGTACTATATATATTACTATTTGTATGTGATAGGTTTATTTATTTACAATCATAGTACAAGCATATAATTTGTTTAGGGTTGAATGCAAATCAGTATAACTTGTTGAAGAATATATCTAATTTTTTTTATTATAGCGTCAGGAATACATACGGTTTTTATGACAAATTTATATAATTCTAAGATCTGTTATTGGTTCGGAATGCGCCCGCTCACTAAAAAATGTAACAAGAAATTCAGCGGATTCTTTTTTCATTTTTTTAAAAATAGTTTTCCAATTAAGTACCTAAACATAATATGATACACTTACGCATTATCTTTGTTAAGAGTTTGTTACGATTAGCAAATTTAGCATAACTAAAAAATGAGAAAAGAAACTCAGCTGATTCTTTTTCAGCTTTCAGCTGATTTGTAGATACAATTACATGTTATATTTGTTAAAAGAATGATACGAATAGCAAACTTAGCATAACTAAAAAATGAGAAAAGAAATTCAGCTGATTTTTTTCTCGTTTTTTAAAAATAGTTGTCTAATAAAGTTTACATATGATAGGTACACTTACACATTATATTCTTTGTGAGTTTGATAAGAAGAGCGATTTCAGCTTAAATAAAAAAATGTTTCAAGAAACTCAGCTAATTCTTGTCTCATTTTTAAAAAATATATATTTCCTTTAAAGTAAACATGTGATACCTATACTTACATATTATATTTGTAGAGAGTTTGAAACAATGAGCAATTTCAGCATTTTTATCACCTTTATCAAGTTTTAATGTCATTTATATTTGATATATTTATCTCTAATGCCCGGTTCCTTTAATCAGTGAAACGTAATCCATTAGTTTTAGCCCAAATGTAACGAAGCGTTATTAATATTTTCAAGAAATGATCCGAGTTAACTACCGAAAACGAAAGACCGTAGTTAGATATCTTACTATTCGTACAAAAACTGCTATCCATAATCAAAACGACTCGTTTCGTAAAAATAGGAACCGGCCATAAGACATCATGGTACAGTCTCTGACTTGAAGTTCCTTTTTCCCCGCATGATACAAGATCGATAAACTTAAAGGTTGCGAATTTTTACTCCTCCATAGATATTCAGTACACGTAATACGAGAAGACCCTTCCTCTTCCACGAGTTTTTCACAGTAAACATCTTTTAATACTGAATAAATGCAGGATTTTATATCAAATGCCAACACACGCTGCAATATTTGAATTCTTTATTACATCTCATCTCAAGAATATTGACATCTAATATTTACCCATTTTACAAAAAACTTTTTTATTGTAAATATTATTTAGGCTATAAGATCTTGATGTGTGGATAACAGATTTTTTTGTTAACTAATTTAATTGGAGGTACAATAAAGTTAAGTAAATAAATAATTGAAATTGATTTTACATCAAAATGCAATTATTTGAATATTCTATTAATATATTGTTTAGGACGAAAATAAGAAAGAAAATATTAATTATTAATTGAGGTGTTTAGGCCCTCACTAAAAATATTAAACAATACTAGCTTAAAAATAATTGTACTATAAAAATTAATAAAATTCAATATTAAAAGTTACGTAAGTAAATAATTATTTTTTTTAATATTAAAATATTTACACAACACTATGTGGAATGTAGAATATGCTGCAATGTTTATGTATATAATTTTGTATTAATTTTTTCACACATATATTCCTCAAATGAATATTTTTCATTTTCAAAGAAAGAACGACGAAAAATTCATAATAAATTGTGTTAAAAATTTTTTATCCCAAAAATAATAATTATTATAAAATGATATATACAACTAATAACATCAATCGTTAAACCGAAGTTTTTTTGTAGTTTTTCAACTAATCAAGCGCGAATTTTAATCTTAATGCATTGCTTAGTAACCGTTCACAATTTTCTTTTACGCTTGACCAGATTTTTCTTCTAGTTTATTGATAACATGTATTGACAGGGCTATTATATTTAATAACACCCTTTGCAATATATTTCTGTTGAAACTCATCAATGGCTCACAATGAAGTCTATTCAGGCACCAAAATTACATGATCAAGGGGAGAGCGGGGCGTTTGGACAATTTCGCCAACGAGGGTACAAGTGAAATAAGCGAGCGGTGGATTAAAGGGTTCGTGGTGAATTTGTATGCCTCATAACGCCAGTGTCTCATCCCCAGTCGGTTTTGTATTACCAATTAAGTTTATTTTAGTTGTTAACAAGCGGTTTGTTCATTAGCAACGTTTTATTAGATTCCGTGTTTTGTAAACAGTTTTATCGTAAAAATATTAACAAATATAGGACTCCGAAAGTGTATACTCGTATTTTTTGTATATGGCTTTGAGTTGAGATGTCATTTAGATGCATGGGGTCCTAGATTTGATTTATAAGTACATTATTTAATTCGTATTAGACATACGTGATGAAATGACAGCTACACTTTTTTGTGAACATATAACTAAATTATTAAATGACAGTATTATTACACACTCATAAAACTAATTTTTAGTTATAGCTGTCTTACGTAGTTTACGGTAGACAGGGACAAATTAATTTATATTCTAAAAATTGTTTGTATTAATAAATAATGATGTACCTAATCAATACAATAAATAGTGTGTAAATAGTAAGTAAATAATTAGGTAAACTAACTAATTGATTAATGTCTAACTATTAAAATATTTGCACACCAAAAGTTGGTAGAATATGTAGAAACACCTAAATAATTTTGTAACATCTTTGTAACACTCATATTCCGCAAATAAATATTTTTTCTTTCTTTTCTTTTTCTTTCTTTTTTTATTCAACGATAGTAACAGGAACAGTCTAAACACTTTTGGTGCTTTTAGATTATTTTTTACATGACATTTTTTTATAATATTGGAAGGCATACGAGCAGAGGGATTTCCTGATGGTAAGAAATTCACGTCGCCAAGAGACACCAAAGGTGGTAATGGTGCGTTGCCAACCTGAAGCCGGGATGTTAGACCTCGAGCAAAAGTGAATTTACCGGCTACCTTACCCTCCGAACCGGAACACGTCAATGGCATTCACTGACGTTATGGCGGCAGGAATAGGTAAGGCGGTGGTATCAATCCGGGCAAATCGCTGCGAAACTCTATCATCAAGTCAGATGTCACGGTGTTAGTGACGGTAAGGCTATGCTCGCCTCTTACGAGCTGCCTGGCAGGAAGGCAGATGGTCTATTCTGCAAAGGAGGCCGGACCAACACGGGGCAAATGTTTATTTGTATTATTTTTGATTTATTGGAAAAATACAGCATACATTTAAAATAAGTTTAGTTGGTGCACAGCAGACTTACCACAACTATTACAATTAAAATATTATAACACTTAGGTAAACTTAGAAAGGTGATGTGGAAATGTACCAAAACTGTGATCAAAAATACAGTGAGAATACTTTAAGAAACACTTTTACTCTTACTGTAATGTTATGGCACAAGCAAAGTCCCAGCAACCATAACAGTATGGGTAGTGCAGATAGTCAAGAAAACTTATAAGTCACCTAACAGCTATTTGTCACCACGGCTCATAACCCACAAAACTATGGAATATGGATGTCACATATTATGAGTAGATATCCTATATGAAATTAACCTACTACTCACTTAAAGGTCTCCGTGTACGTGGAAATCTGTGCACGGGGAAACGTTTGGAAATACCGCGATAGGCATTAAATACAGTAGTACATAATTTGAAACACAACCATGCTAATACCGCCAGAATATTAGAATCTTAATATTAAATTCTATCTTATCTTTTTCTCGTCGATGTATTTCAACCTGACATTATTACGAATTGACTTAGCTTACTTGAGCCCGCTATATTGTAGATAGGTAGAGTGATTAATTGTTCTGGTATTATTTCCCAATTAAGCCCACCTTCCCCTATAAGGGGAAACGTAGCTTAAAATACGAGTGCTTCAATTTACTTTCACAGGGAAGATGAAAACACGAAAATCTGTTATACCATCGCTTAAACTGGCATTAACGCTGGAAATATATAAGCCAGGATTTTGAAATATGAATATTGCAATACCTTAATGAAGATGAATTTTTTGGTAGCATTTGTTTTTGACGGATAGATGATTTTTTTGGGTAGAATTAGTTGCTTTGATCACAGTGTTAGTGAAAGAGCTTTTCTGTTTCACTAGCATAGTGATAAATGTGGGGGTTTAAAATAACCTATCCCTACCTATCCCCGTTGCTTTGCTCACAGTTGTTGTGTGTCTATTTGGAGATTGAGATATGAAATTAAATTAAATTAAAATTATTTGTTTGCGGAATATGTGTGTTAAAAATTTTAAGAATACAACATATTCTACCACATTGTGGTGTACAAATATTCAATTAAATTTAAAGAAGTTTCATATTTACATACATTTATACACACTTACTACATTACTTACATTTATACAGCATTTGTTTATATATTTAATAGACATTTTATTTATTTTTGTATTTGGTAAGTTTTATGATTTATTACAAAAAAAATTAAAGGTAGATTAATTTTTATCCTATCTACCGTACACTACCACCATTTCCAAACCTAGCCAGTCATAAGAAAAGGCGAAACGATAGCCATTGAACTTAAGTAGGCACAAAAAACAACAACAATAGTAAGTAAACAAAAATAAAATAACATAAAAATTTGTATAACCTGTGAAAGTTTACATTTATTTTCTACCGACCTCAAAAAAAGGGCTTGTCAATTCAACTATGTGTTTTATTGTATAATTTTCTGAGATTGTTACGCGATACTATATCTGATTTTGAGGTTTGTTTTTGGAAATAAAATATCAATCCGCGACGTAGTAATGAATTTAGAGTCGGTTTTTGCAGTTCTGCACTTAATTTTATCATCTTTTGAAGACGAAGGTTACTGGTACGATCAACGTGATGTAATTTTTTTTTATTAAAAACTTATTAAGATTTATTTCATTTATAGTTTTATACATTTCATGAATTATTTATAATGTAAAGAAATAAAAATGAATCCCTATTTCCCTTGGTCATCACATCACATGTGAATGGATTGGTCATTTTTTTTAAGTTGTTTTGTATATTGTCGGTAGAAGGTTCATAAGAAGAGAATAACTGTGAAAATTGCGAGGAAAATAGGAAATACTATTTTTTTACCATCATAGTCAGAAGCTATTAATGTCAAGCGGTATGAAGTTCGCCAGGTTAGTCTAGTGCATAAATTTAAAACATTCTTTGCATTGAGGGTAAAAAATTAAGCGACGGATCAGTTATTCTTCATTTAGTAGTAAATTAAACACGTCGCTCAGATTCACCCTCTCAGCCTAACATCAAAGGTAGTCCAGGGAAATAAGATAAATTACTCTTATATCTGAGGGTTGATACGTTGTTAGTCTCGTGCTGCTTTCTTATGTCTGCTAGTATACTGTTTAACGATCCGTTTTTAGGGTTCCGTAGTCAAATAATATAATAGCCATATTACCAAACTAATAGAACACTGTTCTCAGCTTGGTAGGCTTGTATTTTGTGAATCGCTTTAAGATTTAGAAACTAAAGTATATAATACTAGCAGTTTGGCGCAGCTTTGCCTGCGTAACTTGGCTTTTATTACACCGATTTTGATGAAACAAAGCCTATGTCACTCAAGAATAATGTAGCATTCTGAAGGTGAAAGAAATTTTGAAATCGGTCCAGTAGTTTCGGAGCCTACTCATTACAAGCAAACAAACAAAAAATCAAACATTTCTTCTTTATAATATTAGTACAGACAAGTATAGATAAGCGCAGTAAAACTGCAAAAAAACTCCTATTTCAGTAAGTGAATAATATATTCATACCAAAATAAGCACACAAAACACTGATCTTATCTAGACCGGGTGGCATAAGGTAACTACCTTGAAAGTACGTTCTTTCAAATAATAAAACAAGAATTTAAGAATCGATGCAGAAATGACGTGTTTTTTTATTTATTAGTTTATCTATATAAAAAAATAGGAGCCGTACATAAACTCTTTTTTCAGGTTAAAAAATTTGTGAATGCTCCCGATTATTTCGGTATTTTAACCACAATTCGTCAATGCTAATTATAATTGCCATGTCGGAAGTTAAGTTTTAAAAGAAATAATACCAGATATTGGTAAATATATATCGTCTTTGGTAATACTTATATTGTTTTTTTGGAAGTAAGAAAAATACTAAACCTATATTTTCAAAGTTCAGAAAAACATTTTCAAATAATAATTGCAGTTGAGAAACGACGAGGGCGCGAAAGGTTCTTTCTATGAAAATTACAAAATGTACCAGTAATTAATCTTTAAAGCAGATGCAGTATCGTTTAAAATTGTTGTTAATGACGCCATTACTGGGAATGAAAACCACAAGCGGCTAAATAATAAATTTCTTTTAGATCTACGTACAAACATCCTAAATTCCCCTCCTACCTTAGTTATCTGAGGACCCTCCGTAAAAAAACATTAAAGAGCTTTCGAACTTCAAGTACAGGGGCGTAACGAAGTTTAAAACAAAGAATACAGTAGTAAGCTTTTCCGTAGCATCCTCAGGAAGATCACTCAATATGTGCTGAATTTAAGGAATTTTTATGGCCAGCATTTTGGGTCGCTTCATTGCGTACAAAATTTATATCGTCCCAAGGGGACAATACTTTGAAATTCTACAAAACAATTCACTATTTCTCCTCCCTTTTATACCACATGTAAATGTTTCCCCAGAAACTTTAATACTCTGTATTATTTTAAATATATTATAGTGGCAAAATGTTCATAATATGTTTCGTGTTGGTCTATAACTATGCAAGTTTAATTGAATTGCAATTATTTTAATAAAAAAATTGAAAATAAATGTATTAAATAATTGCGAAACGAATTACCACTTTAAAAAATGAAATATGATCCAGTCAGCTTTTTTAACATCTTTATCCTTAATGCTTGTGGTATTCTTTCGATTGAGCTTCGACAATACCAGGGTCATCTTTTTTATATTAATTAAACGATTTAAAAAAACGAGGAGGTTTTTCGTTCGATTTCTATTTTTATGTAGATATGCTAATCGATTTCTCCGTCATTTCTGAACCGATACAAAAATCTCTATTTTTATTTGAAAGAGCTTATTTTTCAGGGACACGTGGAAATAGGAAAAACGATGATGAGATGAGTTACTTATTCAAGAACACAAAGTCGATTTTAGCATTTTGATACGCTTAAATTATTTTTTAAATCTTCGGAGATAAACAAACGGTTGAGTTTTCTGAATTTGAAAACCAAACTTAAAATCCCCAAAAGATAAACCAGATGATGTATTTCCGACCCGAGCTAAAATAAATTTAGTAGCTCTTCCAATCTGTAAACAAGAACACGATAGTGGTAAGTACGGCGACAGGGATAGATTAGATGATGGTTTCGAACCGGGTTCATGTCTTAAGCTTTACTACCTCATGGTCCTAAGCCTCTTTATACATTAAATAGTGTGTAGTAAATTTCATAGTGATGTGTAACTAAATGTCATATTAATATATAACTAAATGGCACTTTGATTTTATTACGAAATGTCACATTAATGTATAACTAAATGTCACTTTAATTTATTACTAAATGTCACATTGTTATATAGCTAATAAACTTATCTAGAAATTGCAAATTATTTAATGATCACTTGCAACGCTCTACAAATTTAAATACAATTTGTTTGCAAAGAGTTATCAAAGAGCTTAGTAGTTTGCAAACGAGACTGTATTCATAAACTGTGCCAAGTTACGAGGAGCATCGAGTCAAACAAACTTTAAATGAAAAACCTTTGCAATCAGTTCATCCCTTTAATACTTACAAGATATACTGGAGACTTTTTGTTTTGTATTAAGAAAGTTTTTTAGGATTCTGTAACGGAATTGCGTATAGCGGAATTTGAAAAGTCCGTCTGTCCGACCTTCTGTTCAAAAAATACAACAACTACAATAGACAAGGATAATGGCGATAACTAACGTTATGATTGCAGAAATAGATAAGGCGAAGATACTTATCACCTAGAATAAATACCACCTAGAATTTGTTGTAGAAGTGAAATGAATACTCAATTTCGTAATTTATTATACGAATAATAACTGACTTCAATTTCAATAATAATATCTAAAAACACATTTCTTTGAATACCTCTAAGTTACTAATCGGATTTTGATCAAATTTGTAAGGAGCATTGGCTTTCAAATACAAAAAAAAATTGTTTCACACTATAAACAGTTAGAAGATAACACTACTCTACCTGAGATATAAAAAACATTCAGTCAATTTAAAAGCGCTTATTCCAATTCATCCTATTAATATTATAAATGCGAAAGTTGTATGTATGGATGTATGGATGTTTGTTACTCTTTCACGCAAAAACTACAAAGCCGATTACGATGAAATTTGGTATGTAGATAGCTGAAGACCCAGAATAACATATAGGCTACTTTTTATCCCGGAGTTCCCGCGGGATTGGGATTTACGCGGGTGAAACCGCAGGGCGCAGCTAGTTTAAAATAAAACTAATTTCTATTAAAAACAAACTTTTCAAAACAATCAAACAAATATTTTTGTTTAGCAAAACATTGTTCGTTGTGTTTCCCAAACAAAATCTACTCTTCAAATAAATCCTAAACAAACTTTGATCCTATTCATTAGGAACCAAAGGAGAAATTTGCTAGATAATTGAACCAATTTCACCCTTGTCTTCCTCAGACCATTAATTACCTACTGTAACCTAACCTGTCTCTATAAGCCTATTTATAGCCCGCAAATGGTTTAAATTGCAAGTTGTATTTGTTAAGCGTTTTTTAGGGTTCCCTAGATGAATTGTAAAAAAAAACCTATTTAGATTTACGTACGCTTGTCCGTAAGCCACAGACACTTTAATTTGAAACTATTAAAGCTATAGAATTGAATCTTAGTAGGTAGTCATTTAGGTAGTTTTCACGGCTTTGGTTACAAAATCAAAAAAGGGGGAGTCTAGATACGTGGAATTAGATTTTTTTTAATTGTTAAACCTTTTGTTCGAGAGGTTTAGCCTTTAAAAGTGACATACAGTACAGTTTCAAAGGTATATTAGTAAAATTAGTGTCTGAAAATAATAAAAAATAAAAATGAAAGCCGTATATTTCAATGAACACTTTTATCAAAACATGTGTTTTTGAGATAATATATGTATAGCACATTAAAAAATCTGCAAATACAACATTGGTTGTAATTTTATTAATAAGCTTGGTAAAAGTTATTGCCATCTTCTTTTTAAAGAATATAATAGAAAAAGACAAAACACATTATTGTTTTTGTTTCACTTAAAGAGAAACAGTATACGCCTAAATAAGTTTAGTTAGTACTAGAATAAGTAACTACATTTCGGCGGCATTCAGAGACATTTCGTCATTTAAACTATTATTAAGTCACATTTTTTTTATAGAAAATGTCAACTAGTGACTGATTAATTAAAAGATAAGATAATTAAGTCACATTTTTTTATAGAAAATGTCAACTAGTGACTGATTAATTAAAAGATTTTTTGAGTGCGGCCGTTAGTCACTTAAACAAAAATTATGAAAAGCCAAGTAATTATGTGATAGCGGAAAATGATGATAATATATCTTAATATATATAAATCTCGTGTCACAATGTTTGTCCTCAATAGACTCCTAAACTACTTAACCAATTATAATAAAATTCGCACACCATGTGCAGTTCGATCCAACTTGAGAGATAGGATAGCTTATATCTCAATTTATGGTAAAAAAATTAGCATCCGAGCGAAGCCGGAACGTGTAGCTAGTATATTATATATAACCCGACTCGCACTTGACCACTTTTTGTTGTTTATTAATACAATAGCATAAGACATGTGATTGTAAACCAGTTGTTAGTATTTATTGTTAAAATTCTAGCAAAGGAAAACTGCCTTTAAGAAATCATTTTTAGATTCCACTTTACACTGTTTCTTATTGATTTTATAATTACTCTTTGGTGAAAAAATGCATTTTGCTTGTAGCTACCAATATTATAAATGGTGAGGCGTCTTCTGTCAGTTTGCTAGCTTCCCTACTATTTAAATTAAAACATGACGGAGCGATTACAGAGGAAAATAGAAAAGAAAAGGCTAGGCTCCTAGTCAGGTTATTATTACATAGATTACACAGACACAGAATTTATAAATTTCATGGTAGACACTTGATGAAATTTAATTTAACTAATATTTTTATTTTTTTACAAGTATATTTTGTAATACATGTAATATGAATTTATTTATTTGCTGATTAGGTGTGTCATGAAAATATTGCATAAACATTTAAGAATTACATCATGTATAATTGTGATGTGTATTTGAATTTTCACTAGCCGCCCGCCGCAGCTTCGCACGGGTATAAAATATACATTATAAAGTATAAACCTTCGCCTTCTATCAATTTAACGGCATCAAAATCCGTAGCGCAATTTTAAAGATTTAAGCATACAAAGGGACATTGACATTCCTATATCTATGTCCCGACTTTATAGCGACTTTGTTTTATGCCATGTAGTAATTGTGAAAAATCACAATGACATTTAAAAAAACGATGCAACTAAACATACTCACACACTTTCTTAGTTTATTAAATGAATGAATAGTTTTTGTAATCTATTTACAGTTTTACTACAATTACTTTCCATATTTAGCAAATAAATACTATTATAGCGTGTTTTAGAGCCATTACACTCAAATTCCCACAAAACTAAGCAAATTAACACGTATATAGAAAAAACGTCATTACATCAGGAAATATAATAATAGGCACTATATTTAGTGTGAAAGTTATGTTTCAAAGCTTTCCGAATTGATTCCACTGCTATATATTTTTTTGCAGGCATACTATTTTACATTACTATTTTTACCACCTTTTTTATGAAATTGGATGGCAAACAAGCAGACAGATTTCCTGTTGGTACGTAATTCACGTCGCCTAGATACACCATATATGGTAATAGTGCGTTGCCAACCTGAGGCCGGGATGTTAGGCCTAGAGTAAAAGTAAGTAAACCTTATCTTCTAAACTGGAATACGTCAACGGCAAGTGTTGACGTGGAGCAAGTAAGGTGGTGGTACTAATCTGGCCGAGTCGCTGCGAATATCTACCACGTAGCTAGTTGTCACGATATTAGTGACGGTAAGCCCATGCTCACCTTTTACGAGGTGCCTGGCAGGAAGGCAGCTATCCTATCCACCTTGCCGGAACATGACAGAGCCATTATGACGGCAGAAATTGGTAACCTGCGAATGCGGCTGTG
>NJDD01001331.1:50008-92303 GCA_002245505.1 Calephelis nemesis
CCATATCAAAATACAGTCGATGAACTCTATCATGCAGGGTACAATTCTTTAATTATTTCAAAATCTATATAGGTATTTTTAATTATAGTCCAGCTAAAACTGGCTTAGGATTTATAACAATTTAAAGTTAAAGAATTTAGACGCAGTTAGGCACTTGTAATAATTAATTGTTCACAACAAAAAAAAAACTTCAGATTCCATTGACTATTAGGGGGAATAATCTCTACAAACTAATTAATAACCTCCTCCTTTTTTGGCGTAGGTGAAAAAGAATTTATCGCACAACTAACGCAATATAGTTTATTTAAATAATTTCCGCTTAGTAAAAGCTTCTGCTTTTATGTCAAACTGTCGCATAGTAATTGAATAGACATTTTCATTTGGATTTTCCCGGACATTGTTGCGAGCGGACTAATATATTTATAATTTACATTTCGTTACTTTTATAATAACACTAGCTTACACGGCAAACTTCGTTCTATGACATTTAGTGTCATCTTTTAAACTTTCCCTGGACATTTATGAATATTTCGTAAAGAAATTTAACCAAATCGAGGTGGTTTTTAATTTTAGTTAGACCTATTTTTTATAACACTAGAAGTCAAACACGCAGACAGATTTCCAGCGGGTAAGAAACTCACGCCGCCTAGAGACACCAAAGTTGGTAATGGTGCGTTGCCAACGTGCGGCCGGGATGTTAAGCCTCGAGCTAAACTAAGTTTACTGGCTACCTTATCTTCTGAACTGGAACAAATCAATGGCAAGCACTGACGATATAGCGGCAGGATTAGGTAAGTTAGTGGTACCAATCACCTAAACCAAAGAACTAACGAACATCCTTTCACTTTTATACGTTAAAATTTGTATTTTGTAATGTTCATAATATAATAAATTTTAGATTGGCAACATATTTATGTTTTAAAACGGAGGACACATAACTCACCCAAAAAAGCGACGTAAACAGCCTACGCTTTTCTTTTAAAGACGCCCAAATCATATTTTTCACTTCCTGGCAGTTCGGACAGTGAGAGAAGAGACAACAACTTCCTTGTTGTTTACAGGATGTCTACCAACAAATTTTATTTCATATAAAAATACTGGCTGTCTTTCAGTTTGTTATGGAAAATAAAAAAATATTTTAGAGTGGGCCACCCTTGTCACATACGAGGATGAAATATAGACAATATCCTATTTTCAGACCTACAAAGTGTGCATATAAAATTTTATTAAAATCGGTTGTGAGGAGTATGGTAACAAACACTGTGACATGTTTTTTTCCTGGTGTTTTCCCTGGACAGTGAAAGACGTGAAATAAATAAATGAAAATGTGTCAAAAGTCCTGTCTTTTTTCATAAGAGATCAGAGAACAAACACACGTCTGAAGAGACGTGTGTCTGTATCAGAAGTGATAATAAAAGACATGTCGTCTGCAAACACCTAAGTCCAGAATGTTAGTCCTATTGTGGAAGTCTACCGGCTGCCTGGCCCTCCGAAACTGAACATAGAAAAGATATTATGGCGGCAGGAATAAGTAACGTCTACCACGTTATCCCTACAAGTTGCTGCATAGCACTCTACTATCAGTGGTCTTATTCGTAATGACTCATTTTACCTTTGCTTGCCTCTAACGAGCTTAGGGTGGCAGGTTATTTCACATCTGTAACATAGATCATGTTACAGATGTGAAATAAGCTTTTATTATAGATTCTCACAAGAGACACGAGAGAGAGATTCTCTTGTGTCGTCGTTTGTACGGTACAGTCGATTTCCTGAGGATGCTTTGGTGTCGAGGCGAAACGTACGTCGAGTGCGATTTGGTGTTCTCTGTGGTGAGTGCTTCGACAAAGTTGGCGAAGGACGTGACAAGTGTTTTTGTTTCCCGTGTTCGGACTCTATTTGTGATCTGGTCGCGGTGGTGGGAGGTGGGAACTTTAGGTAGGGTTGTCACATGTGAAGAACGTGACAATCTATATTGTTTCCCGAGCTCTTCCTACATTCGTGTTCTGGTCGCGGAGGTGGGTGGTGGGAACGTCAGTTAGGCTTGTCACATTCTGTGTCGTTTGGAGGATTATTTACCACAACAGTTACACAGCTTACACGGAATTAGCAAAATAAAGGCTTATTTCACATCTGTTACAATGGATTTCCGCAAAGTAACGCCTGATTCAATAAAATGATCTATGTTACTTAGCAAAAGCAGATTATCACAAGAAAACTTTTGAATTTCTAAATTAAACTAAATACATCTAATTTGAGAATATATTATCATATTATGTAATGTCACAGTAACTAAGTTTAAGCTGGACGAATTAAGCCTGGAACGTATTCAAAATGGCGACACTTCTATGTCCAGCTGACGGAAATTAATATCCAAAGGACGCGTCTTTGTCACTATATTAAATAGCGCCCGACTGTAATAAACCATTTTCATATTCGTGGAACGTTCGTATTAACTAGTATTTAATGCTGAGTTTACACGTTGCGTGGTATCAAGGACATGCGTTTGCCAGTCCGTACCTACACAACGCGGGAAAAGTACAGACCAAATAAATATATGACATAAACATTTTTGAATTTATTTAAGGTGGTATTCTATTTATTTATTTTACACTGCATCCTATTGTATACTAGCGGCCCGCCCCTGCTTTGCACGGGTATAAAATATACACACTAATATTATAAATGCGAAAGTAACTCTGTCTTTCTGTCTGTCTGTCTGTCTGTTACCTTTTCACGTCTAAACTACCCAACCGATTTTGCTTAAATTTGGTATATAGATAGTTTGCATTTATTAGAAGGGACATAGGTATATTAATTTTTGGAAATTCAACCCCTAAAAGGGTTAAAAGGGGTGGCAAAGTTTGTATGAGAAAAATAAATTTTATTGCACATTTTTGCATGAACTTTGAATTAATGCATTTTAGTACAAATGATGGAATACATATTTCGGGGTTTTTCGAAATAGGGGTGTATTTTGGGGGTTGAAGGGGGTGACTAAGTTTGTATGGGAAATTTAATTTTATTGAAATATTTTGCGTGACACTGAAATAATTCTGTGCAATACAAATTATGAGATACATATCTAAGCGTTTTTTGAAAATCAACCCCTATGAGGGTTAACGGGGGTGGCACAATTTGCGTAGGAAAAATATTTAACAGTAATTTTTACCATCCCTACAATCTCTACTAATATTATAAATGCAAAAGTAACTCTGTGTGTCTGTTAAGCTTTCACGCCTTAACCAGTTGACCGATTTTAATGAAATTTGGTACAGGGATAGAATAGACCCTGAGAAACAACATAAGCTTTATTGCAATAAAGTAGGGGAGAATGGGTAAAAAGAGGGGATGAATGTTCATATGGAAATTCGTCATTTTTAAAGCTGTAACAGTGAAACTTTGTATTTAGACACTTTATGGTAAACGTAAGAACATAGGCTACTTTTTATCGCAAAAAATTGGAGAGAATGGGTAAAAAAAGGTGATGAATGTTCGTAGAGAAAATCGTTTTTTTTTAATTTGAAGGGTATATTTCAGAGGTGGTCCCATGGAGACAATAACGTATTCCTACTATTTATCTGAGGTGAAATTAGAAAAGAGAAAGTGTATATTCAGTTTTGACGGCAAAATTGTTGAATTGATTTTAATGTTAAAAAAAACAGATGAAACTTTGGATAGCGATATAGGCTACATTTTATCTTAAAATTTTAACGAGCAGTGTTGGAGAGCTAAATATCAAATTAGTAAACTACGCGGGCGAAGCTGCGGGTAACAGCTAGTACATAATATAGACCTCCCTATTTGATCACTTTATCTATTAAAAAAGTCGCTTAAAAATCCGTTGCGTAGTTTTAAAGATACTTTATATTATACT
Organism: Calephelis nemesis; assembly: GCA_002245505.1. Taxonomy (NCBI): domain Eukaryota; kingdom Metazoa; phylum Arthropoda; class Insecta; order Lepidoptera; family Riodinidae; genus Calephelis; species Calephelis nemesis. Next base: position 53,883 of record NJDD01001331.1, read on the forward strand.
ATTTAGTGATGATGTAATAGAGATCAAAAACAAAAGAATACAGACAGTAAATTATAATAAATAGCAGATTTCTAACAAGAGATACCTTAAAGCAAAGCTAAGATTAAGAAAAAAACACAAATAAAAAGTAATATACGTTTTTAAAGTATAGTTGCACATTTATGAAGAACGTAAATATGATATTGTATTTTCTATATTATGTTCTTTTTCACAAAAATGCACTTGCACTTTTAATACCTAATACAAACAGCATAAGTTCAAAAATGTCATATTTTTCTTATAGCAAAATGTATCGCTTGTGACACAAAAACCACTTACAACTAGTACTGGGAGGCCAAGTTGTGCCTTTGCCTACCCCTACGGAGATATAGGCATAAAGATACTACTACTATTTATTAAAAATTTGCAAGTGCAAAAAGCTATAACTCAGTATCGATTCTAAAATTTTAAAGATAAATACGGGGAATAACCACGGCTTCAATTTTGATTTGTATTCTGAACATCTCCCGACCCGTCTGGCCAGATTAATTATCATCCGCACCCCTCATGTTTGCAAATTATCCTAGTGACTATTCAGCATAAATCTTGGCAAGAACAATCTCACGGCTAATTTGTAAATTCCTAAACTTGTGCAGCTTTTATCTATTGATTTAACAGTATTAAGGCAAAATGTGATTGATTTTTTATTGTATTCCAGTTTAAAAACGATAAATTGCAGGCTGCAAAAAGACCACAAGAAAAAAAAAATTGAGTTCAGATATATTAGGTAGTCCAGAAAAAGTACCCCAATGTATAAAAATATTCATGTTGATTTAAAATTTTTTTTTGTTTCTTATCTTTAGGAATAAAACTGATTGCTTCATTCTCCCTCAGTCTCCTAATGGTAAGAGAATCATGATTATCTTAATTTACATGTGCATTTCTATCTAATGCCCTCGAACTCAGACTGCATGTGGAAGTCTAATATCAATCTACTGTCAAATACACGATAGTAATAAGCGCTAGCAATTAAGTTGGCAGCACAGCACATACAATTCTTTTTAAAATATTTTTATTGTTACAATTTTTTTGTGTCTATATTTTTTTTATGTACCTAACTATTTTTTTATTGTGTCCGTAAATGAATTTTCATGGTTCTTCGAATTTAGATCAGATATTCTATTCTTGATTCTGAAGGTAAAGCCAATATTCGGAAGTTCATAACACCTCTCCATTATACAGATTACGAACTTAAATCACATTCAAACAGTATGTTTATTTATCAAAGTTCCGTAGCGAATAAACCGAGATGCGTACAGAAAGCTGATCGCATACACTTCGATCACGCACTGTTTGAACGTAGGGGATTTAACGAACGTGTCAAGTATCGCTGCTGAAATATTAAACGAGGAAGCAAACTTTTCAACGTATACCGTCATGCCGTGTACGTGGATTATAGAATTTACGTGAATCTTGGGGCCCAATGTCAATAAAAGTACGAAGCAATTTATCAGCAGAATATAACAATGATACTTTGTGTAAATTCTTGGGTAAGTACATAGTACATACATAAAGAAAGAAGCACGAAACTCGAGATTGTTAGGCTGATTTGGCAATTTTTGTAGTCTGTCCGTACAATATTTATGGTGTGTCCGTATTTTTTTAATATGACCCGTATTTTAATTTTTAACTTTTATTTGAGAAGATTTTCGTTCATTCAACATCGTTTGTGTTTGATATTTTAGTATTCTGATTTAAAGGGTACTGTAGTAAGCTTTATTTCTTAGTTTGTGCCTGTACAATGCACAACCTAACTATAGATGATCTGCATTTCTTGATAATTAAATTTGGAACACAAAAAAATTTTCACCAAAAACTTCTTTTACAAACTAAGTTTCTAAACTTTTTTATAAACTAACTAGCTGCTCCGGAGAACTTCGTTCCGCCCGTTCAGTTTGTATGGGAAAAATTAAAATGTGGTTTTTCCTAGTTTCCTCACTGTTTTAAGGAATAAAATGCATCTTATGTCCTTCTTCCAGTTTTAAGCTACCTCTTCATCAATTTTCAGCCTAATCGGTTTAACTATCACAATTTTTTTTTATTTACATATATAGACGATTCATCTTTCATATTTTTTTATGTTTAAGGTGTATTTTGCTATTCGGAGCGAAGACAAATTCAACAAATCAAAAACCATGAAAATTGGTCTAGCAGATCTCGATTTAAAAGTGTTATAACAAACTTTACTTTCTTTTATATATGTATATAGATTTCATAATCGAATTTCGAACTGCTTCTTAGTACATCTGGTTTTTTGTCTTTTGATTTGTGTTGATTTATTTCTTAATAATTTCTTTATTAATAAAACAAATGTGAATAACGCTTATTCATCATTATCATACATATTCATTAAAACTAATTATTTTATCCATCTGGTAGTTTATTCTCTTTTTTGTACTAATTTATCTCATAAGTATTTCAGAATGTCAAGAGTATATACTAAAACCTGCGAGTTTATATGAAAAGGGTCAAGAATATGCAAAAATCCAGGCAGTTCCGTAAGGATTCTGACATTAGGTACTCGATATATCTTTCTACCCCCTAAGGGACTTGGTGTGAAGATATCCATACTTTAGATTGAATACAAATTGCCACCTGTTTACAAAACCTCAACTTTAAAAACACTTTCAATACTCATTTATTTCACTGTATTCATTTTGAGGGACACAAAAATGACTAGCTTGGGGCTCTATACCTAATGCTATAATGTGCAGGGAAACTGGAAAGTGGCGAACCCGAATAATTTTCCAATTATATTTCCCTTCCAATTTTCCAAGGTGTCGCCCGCGGCTCTCGTCAACTGCAGCCTTAAGTAGTTATTACAGGAAGACGGGACCTTGATGTGAATCTTATGGTGTTTAAAATAAAGACCACTTTGCCAGAAAAAGTCAAAGTTCAAAGAATATATTTAAATTCGAGATGCAAGTCAAATAAGTAATTACTGCGAGTTCAAGGTGCAGATTAAAAGTTTTCAAGTGGAAAAATGAACAAAAGTTTCCATATCTATATAAACTTTATAGAAAATTATAGCTTATTAGTTTCTTGATTTATGATATTTAGTAATTTATATTTTTATAAGTTTGAGACACAAAAAAGACCAATTTTTGGCGCTAAGAAATACCAGTTGTACTAGTTTATAGAAAATAACTTAGTTTTATTATGGGATATGATATTATCTGATTATATTATATATTATGATATAATCCTTTGCCAACCTCCAGCTGATGCACACGAGTAAATTTCTCGACTATTCTACATTCCAGATGGACATGCGACAATGGCGACAGCAATAACATTTGGCCGAGTAGTCGCAACTAGGTGTACAATTTTGCTTGGCTAAATTATTTGTATCGAACAAACCGACATTTACTTATTTCGAGCTGCTTGGTAAAAAATAATTTTTCTTTCAGTTTTTTTTATTAGAAAGCTGATGTGATCGAGATGGTTGGTAAAAAAATAATTTTTATTCTTTTTTTTATTAGAGACCTACGTTAAGGATATCATTCGTCGGGGGTAATGAAAATTATTAAATTTATTATTTAACTAGCTTCCGCCCGCGACTCCGTCTGCGCGGATGTCGGTCTTCGCGTGATGAAATTCAAAAATTAAGATTTACTTTTTTCTACGTATTATTCCACGATAAAAAGTATCCCCTTTTATGCCTAAGATAATAAAGTTTAAGTATGCCAAGTTTCATCGAAATCGAAAAGTTAGTTTTCACGTGATGCCTGAACATTCAGACGGACAAAAAAAAATTTAATCGCATATTTGGGTTTGGTATTGGTAAAACCCCCTGCTATTTATTTTTCAATATTTTCAATGTACAGAATTGAGCTTTCTACAAATTTATTATATGTATGTTATATACTGTTTACAGAATCCTATTAATATTATAAATGCGAAAGTTTGTATGTATGGATGTATGGATGTTTGTTACTCTTTCACGCAAAATCTACAAAGCCGATTACGATGAAATTTGCTATGTAGATAGCTGAAGACCCAGAATAACATATAGGCTACTTTTTATCCCGGAGTTCCCGCGGGATTGGGACTAACGCGGGTGAAACCACGGGGCGCAACTAGTATAACTATAAACTACTTTTCGTGTGAACTGTACATATTTTGGAAGTATAATTTGAACCAAATTGGTTCACATCAGAGGAAGTGGCAAATGATTATAGAGTAAATACAATCATTGCCTAATGGGAGATAATAACTGATATTTTCTATGTATAGGAAGTAGATGGATACACTAATGAAAAAGAATTAAGTGTAGCTTTTTACTATTTCTCATGGACTATAATGACTTATTAGTATCGGAAATTTCCAAAAACATACTGTTATTGATGGTAGTTATTTATAAATATTACAAGACCATTCAAAAGCTAAAAATATTTTCTCACGTCTAAGGAAGTTTTTGATTGCAATAGATATTTTTTACCTACCCTAAAGGAGTATTTAAAAATAGAAATCTTCGAATATCATACTTAAAAAAATCCATAACTACAACCTGTTATATACAGGCTGGTTGAAAATTCTATAAAACATAAACTCAATTTTTCAATGCTTCTTCACGAATTAGTGAACGAATAAAAATAAGAAAAACAAGTCAATAAATAATCATTGAATAAAATCATTTGACTAGGTGGTAGAGTTTCGCAGGGACTCACCCGGATTGGTACCACCGCCTTGCCTATTCCTGCCGCCATAACGTCATGACGTGTTCCGGTTCGGAGGGTAAGGTAGCCGGTAAACTTACTTTTGCTCAAGTCCTAACATCCCGGCCTCAGGTTGGCAACGCACCATTACCACATTTGATGTCTGTAGGCTACGTGAATTTCTTACCATCAGGAAATCCATCTGCTTGTTTGCCTTCGATTATCATAAACAGTAAACAGTTGGTAAGTAATATCATGTAATTTATGTTTATTTTTGTAACATGAAACAGTTGTGGCATTTTTGGACTGTCTAGTGTTGTTTATGCTATTTGTGATTCGTCGTTATGTGTTGTATGTTATTCATCGTTAACTAAAAAAAATCAATTTGAAAATTACGTTCCATGTCTGTCATAGATCAGTGTTTCTTGACAAATGTATTAATTCTTCTTTTTTTTTACAAATCACACAAATTGAATGTAACCCCAAAGTAAGCAAATTATATGTTTTTGTTATGGGTGTTAGTCAACGATACTAATACATAGAAATACTAAAATAGATACCTAGATAGAGAATAAATTTAAAAACACCCAGACGCGGAAATGCAGACACCTTAATGTTCTTTACGCAAATGCCTTTACCCGTCTAGAATCGAACCCGAGTTTCACATTTGGTTAGTGTAGTTAGGCGAGTACGTTAGCCACTCGACCAGTGATGCGGTCAAAATTAACAAATATTAACGACTTCAAATCTCGTTCATCCAGGATATTCACACCAATGATATTAATCCTATTAATATTATAAATGCGAAAGTTTGTATGTATGGATGTATAGATGTTTGTTACTCTTTCACGCAAAAACTACAAAGCCGATTACGATGAAATTTGGTATGTAGGTAGCTGAAGACCCAGAATAACATATAGGCTAATTTTTATCCCGGAGTTCCTGCGGGATTGGCATTGGAAACCGTGGGGCGCAGCTAGTTAATTATAATTTAAAAACAGCATTTTGGATTCTGCTAATAGATCAGATTAAGATAAAGTGATATGTTAATTTATATATCATGTTAATTATATTTCTAGTTAACTATATACAAAGATATACTACAGGAATACATTATCATCAAAAGTATCAGATGGCCAATTAATTTGTCCCATAATCATAATAATTATTTCCAAATCTTATATGTAATTAACTTCCCTAAAATTAGGTTAATGACTATCATTTCTCTTCATCTTAATAACATCCATTCACTTGCTTTTAGTAGATAATAAAGTAATATTTTATGACTTACAAACAATTGTGGCTACAAAAACAATAATATGCCTACACCTATCACACACTTAACCTAAATTATAACCATTATGCTTTGCTTTTCTCTTTACAAAGAGGGAAAGAACAGCGCATAAAACAATAGATTTCTGATTGCCGTTTCAAAATTTGTTTTTTTTTATGACATTAAACAACGAGAGTCATGTTTTTTAGGGATTTTATCCCGCTAGATATGTCCATCCCATCGTACCTAATTTATATCTTCTAACAGTTATTCAAGCAACTTTAAAATCAGAAATAATCATGTACTTAACACGGTTCTCCTGATGGTAAGAGACGATGCTGGCCAATAGACACCACAGATGTTTAAGGTCGCTATCTTGTAGCTGGGGTGGTAAACCTATTGTGCAAGTCTACAGTCTTACCTACTACCATCTAGACTGGAACATCATTATGGCGGCAGGAATAGGTAAGGCTGTAAAACCCCCACACGGGCAAGTTGCTGTGCAGCACTCTATCACTTGTGGTCTTGTCGACCCATGTAACCTATACTCACCTCTTAGGAGCTGCTGTACAGGGCTTGGAGCAGCACGGGGAAAATGCGTTTAAGAGGCATTTTAAAAAGCTTGATAAGTTGATAGTTTTTAAAATTAAATAGTCACATCCCGAGAATCACATTTTAAATTAACCCTAAATTATTAATTAAGCTTACACTAGAGGCTTCGCCTGCACACCAAACTATATTTTTATTTAAATAACATCGTATATTTTATTCTGAAATATAAACTTTATTCCTGTAAAGTTTCATCTAAACCCGTTCAGCAGTTTTTGCGTTAAAGAGTAGCAAAACATCCATTCTCAGAAACTTTAGTTTTTACAATATTAATAGGGTTATATATCTGATATTTTTTATTGAATTTGAAAGCTTTTAAAGTGACAATAGTATCGAAATAGTTTTAGTAGGATTAACATAAGACGCAAACATATATTAAAAATGAATATAAAACATTTTAAGTTCAATACCAAGAACTGTACTTTAAGTTTTAGCCCCGAGAGCAAAAGCAAAAGCATACCGGATATATAAGCAAAACCGTTATGTAGGCTATTAATATTATTTATAGTTTAACCTAAAAACAACAGAAGTAAAACGATTCACAAAACAGCGACTTTTGAGTTTTGAACATAAATTACGCTAACCAACACACACACACACACACACATACACTCACACACACACACACACACACACACACACACACACACACACACACACACACACACACACACACACACACACACACACTAGTAGAAAGTTTTTTATTTTTTTTAATAAAAATAGTAATTTAACGGTGGTTTCCCTGTAAATTCAACAAAAAGTAAGTAATAACATGGTCACCACGATACAGGCGTAGCCTAGTGTTGAGACCGCTGGAAATACCAAGCTTGTGTTAATCTAAGTTTTTGTGTTATATTTTAAATAAATAATTATAAAATAATAAAATATAAGCGATATGCAAAAGTTTTTCTTTATTCAAAAATATCAACCACAAGAATGTTTCTGGAATATCAATTTACAGTCTAACTCTAAACATCGTTTCCTGGAATAAAGTAATTTAAAATGTAATTTCAATTCTTTTATGGAAATCACAACACAGTGGAGCATTTGCATAATGAAGAAAACACATCTCACATTCTGTTATAAATGGCCCGTAATATAGGTACAGGTAACAGGGAAGCTACAAAGCATCCCTTGCACAATAGATATACTTTCTACAACAACCTGTAGACGTTATTCACTGTACAAAAGCGATGTTAGAAACGACTTTAACATATTTTCTGTATTACAAAGGCTTTTTCATGTTATTAAAAGGCAAACAAGTAGACAGATTTCCTAATAGTAAAAAAATTACCAAGCGCCAACGTTGGAAAATATCAAATAGTATGTTCTTGTTATGTCAACGATACTAATGTAATTTGTAAATATTTAAATATGTAGTGTTATAAATTTTATAAGCATCAATTTCCGATATCGGCGTATTTAAATGAAAAGAAAATAAATATGGAGGAAGTTATACAAGTCTGAAAGGATCGTGATATTTATTTATTTTTATGATATTGGAAGGCAAACAAGTAGACAGATTTAGTGATGGTAAGACATACACGGCTCCTAAAGACACCAAAGGTAATAATGGTAGCTAATCAAGCTACTGTAGCTAAACCAATTCAATGAATTTTGGTAATGAAATATGTACATTGAATCTTAATTAAAAACTTAGGCTGCATTTTATCCCGAAATCTAAACGGGCTTGTAGATATTTAAATTATGAGGATTATTAATTATTTACTAGTGTGTGTTTGTCTATGTGTCTGCATATATCATTGATTTGTAAAATTTACTCTGATAATAATACACTTTCAGGAGAGCCGTGTGCTTGTCTCTGTCTTTTGCCATAAAAAGCATTTTTGTCTTCAGAATACTTTGTGATTTTGTTATAGCCTTTTTCTTTCTTATGTATTTTTGGTTTAAGGCCCCATACTCAGTCAGCCATAAGAGCCAAACACCGCGCTTCCCCGTTCCATGATTACTATGAACAATGGCGCTCTAAAGTAAACGTCTTAAGCGACAAATCACTATTTTTGACACTATAAAAGTAATTTGAAAAAAAGTATAAAAACTGAAACACTTATCTTTTAGGTATAGTACTTATCTATGTTTGTGTTAAATCTGGTGTCGATATTTTCTCAATTGAAGTGGACAGTTGGGTTTTGCTTTCAAAAAAGGGTTAACTTTTTGATTTTTTTCTATCGAGCAAAGTGAAATAAATCGTGTTTTGGAAACACTAGTCTTATAAAGCATATTCATGTTAATCTTGTGTATTTTTGTCACTAAGATCCATAATTGTTTTGTATGAAAAAGAAAACAGTATATTGCTGACGTATTTTAGCTATATGGCCCTTAACGCATATTTAAATAAATTTCAAGGTAATTTCAAATGACTTGGTAAGTAAGTGAACAGGCCACATGATGGAAAGTGGTCACCATTAGTCGGACATTCATAACACGAAAGGAGACTGATGCGTGGTCGTCTCTTAAAGATAGTAAATAATACACCTGTACCTAGATTTTAATTATTGGTGAGAAGCAACCACCACATATATCTTACTTATATAATAAATGCAAAAGTTTGTATGTTTGTTTGCTTGTTACTCCTTCACGCAAAATTTATGAAACTGATTTTCATGAAATTTGGCACACACATAAGGGTAACTTGGACAAATAGGATAGTTTTTATCCCAAAAAATTTTATTGCAGGATACGCGGGCATCGCCACGGGCAACAGTTAGAACACCATAAATGTAACTAGTACGTTACTATCTTATGCACAAATATGTTTAGCTACTCTCCATCTCGGAACAAGACATTGACGAGTATTGAATCAGCTATATGTAAGGGATAACAACAACTACATAACTCTCTACACCTATAGCTTATATATATAATTTGACTATAGTTAAACTAACTGCACTGGAGGAATTACCCAGTAACCAGCAGTTTGTGATGGATTGCTTACATACCGATGCTGAATTATTCCCATAATATTCAGTTTTGCAATAAATGCATATTATAATTTTCAGAGATACATTATCGGGAAGTTATTGAGTAATTAAGCAAAACAGTAATCAATTTCAATTGATCCGTATGATATCCGAATTTAGCAGTGATTGAGTTCAATTATATCCACATGCCGTAATATTAACTAATACCACACTAGATATTTTCCCGCGGCTGCTTCCGCGAATCAACATTTTTCATAATACAATTTCTAAACAAAAATTAATATATTCATTTTTTTATTATAAATCCCCGTGTTAGTCCGGGCTCCGTTGCAGAAGAGACCATCTGCCTTCCTGCCAGGCAGCTCGCAAAAGGCGAGCATAGACTTACTGTTACTAACACCTTGACATCTGACTAGTTGGTACAGTTTCGCAGCGACTCACCCGGATTGGTACCATCGCCTTATTTATTCCTGCCACCATAACGTCATGACGTGTTCCGGTTTAGAGGGTAAGCTAGCCGGTAAACTTACTTTTGCTCGAGGCCTAATATCCCGGCCTCAGGTTGGCAAAGCACCATTACCACCTTCGGTGTCTCTAGGCTGTGTGAATTTCTTACCATCAGGAAATTTTTCTGCTTGTTTGCCTTCCAACATCATAAAAAAATGTTTAATGATAAAGATTAACAGATTATTTCACGAATCTTAAGCCACCACCAACCAATCGTGAGGATTGGGTTCGATTCCCGACAGGAGAAGGTATGCTGCATGGTATGTCTGCATTTCTCGATGTAGGCGTCTATATTAGATTTATTCCACTATATATTTAGTCGCATTTGCGGTCTGGCGTTCCGTTGTTGGGCATGACTTTGTCAGGTCCCGACTCCCGGTTCGATCCTCGGGTCCGGCAATAAAAAGGTGTCTTTTTGAATTTTATAATAAAAACAATGTTGCCCGAGGTTAGATATATGCTTGGTTGATAGGTGTGCCAACTACCACATTGTGAGACTTAATACCAACGGTGCAGTGATTGTACCTATTCGGGGATACAAGCATGAAGGTACTATACTTCTGAAGATCCTGTATATATTTAATCACTAGCTGCGCCCAGCGGTTTCACCCGCGTAAGTCCCATTCCACTGGAACTCCGAGATAAAAAGTAGCCTATATGTTATTCTGGGTCTTCAGCTACCTACATACCAAATTTCATCGTAATCGGCTTTGTAGTTTTTGCGTGAAAGAGTAACAAACATCCATACATCCATACGTACAAACTTTCGCATTTATAATATTAATAGGATTATTTTAGTACCACTAACACACATAGCACAAGCATAAAATTTGGTTCCAATTTGATTTTGCCGGATAATATAATTACTTTCTTTCAATTTCCTCACAGCGAAAATGTTCTATTTGATGAGCAAAAGAAACCTGGATGCAAGTAGGCAATTACAATTCCAGTGTATCCAGTTTCTAGTTTATTCAAATGTTAATGCTTTTAATTTAATCCAGAAGGTACTTCTAACAATGTCATTAGATCCAGACTTGAAGGCAACATCTCAATCGTACAAAAACTAATACGTTATAACATAGAAAAAAAATGATTCACATGTTATGACAGAAAAATTAATTAACATACAAAAAATATGAAAAAATCGAGTGTTTAACTTTTTCCTTTTTAAGGTCGGTTAAAAAGTAAAAGTTGTAATTATGTATCGTAAAAAGTCAAAGACTTGCTCTCGTATTTTAGGTTAGGAACCGTAAACTTACTCACTCAAGAGACTAAATATCCCAGCCTCAGGTTGGAAATGCTTAATCACCTCTTTTGATGTCCTTCAGCGTGTACTTTCCACTATTAACAAACCTGCTTGTTTACTTTAAATCATACAAAGTATCTTCACGCCCATAGCCCCAAAGACGTAGGCAGAGGCACAACCAGACTATGTCACCCACGACTAGCCGAAGACACCAAGTCCCACAAAGTGATAGTATCGCCAACCAAGCACACATTAAATCCCAGGCAACGTAATTCTCATTAAAAATTAAAACAAAAACTTTCTAGTTTTTTGTTGCCCGAAAGAGCTTCGAACTCGAGACCTCAAGAAGTCAAATCGGACCACTAGACTACAGAAGCGATCAAATCATTTGGAAAAAAAATGTATATTACTAATGATTTTGAATATACTCGTACTACTATACAAATATTTTTACTAAATAACTTTAAAAAAATGAGCATAAATTGCCACAGAGTAATTATAACTCAAACATAACAGATGCCAACATAATCCGAAACGCTGAAAGTCTCTTGACATTTAACTAATCTGTGAACAAACGGGGCATGTGTCCAAAAGACAGGTTTAAGCTCAGGTGGCAGACTGCCTCGCATCCTCATTTGTCACTTGACACTGTTTAAACAACCCTTTATGCGGATAATGAACAAATGTGGTTAAATAAGCTACACTATTTGAAGAAAATAAATGTTTTCTAATAAAACTGACATATGAATTACTAGCTGTTACCTGCGGCTTCACCCGCGTTTTCGCAGGAACCCGTTGTGCGATCAGGATAAAAAGTTGCCTTTTTGTTAATCCAGGGCACAATCTATCTGTGTTTGAAATTTCAAACAAATCCGTTCATCCATTCGAGCGTGAAAGAGTAACAAACATACACACATCATTACAAATTTTTGCATTTATAATATTAGTAGGACTAGCTGTTGCCGCGGTGTTGCCCGCGTGGTAAATAGTCCCACAGGAACATTTATTCTATGTGGTAAATGTCATCAAAATTGGTTCAGCAGTTTTTGCGTGAAGGAGTAACAAACAAACAAACATACAAACTTTCGCATTTATAATATTAATAGGATTGAATACTCATGTCAACGAAACCAATATAACTTATAGAAATTATTAAATAATGGTACATATTTTATAGGCAACAGTGTTCAATGTCCACGTATTTGTATGAAAAGAGTAATAAATGTGGAGGAAGTTATGCAAGTCTGAAAGGATCGTGACACCTGGCACTTGATACTCATTGCCTACCCCTCAAGGGATTTAGCGTGAAGATATCTTCATCCATTAAACTCTATGACATATAAAACATTAATTTGAAATATAAACCTCTTACATCATGCATTAAAGCGTATTTCAACATTGCACAAATTTATTCTTCAAGTTCAATAAATATCGGTACATTTTTTGCACCTTCGGAAGCCCCTCGATCTCACGGTATGTGAGTCTGTTTCTCATCAGTTTTTGCTTCGAGACTTCCTCTCTGCCGTATGCGTTCAATCTTATGACACGTCGTTTTAAACACGGTTGACAAACTTTAAATGTTTGGTAAGACAAGGTCTAACTTCAATACGTTTTTAAAACCAAAACATATTTATTGGCTACTTATTAAAAATAAGTAGATACGTATTTAAGCGTTTCTGAAAGTTTCAGCCCTAAAATTGAAATTAAAGTAATATTCTAAATTAATTAGTAAACATATTAACTGCCACGCGAGCAAAGCCGCGGGTAACAGCTAGTAAACATACAAAAAAACACACAGTCAAATTGAAAACCGATTACATTGTAATAGCAGAGAATTGATACCCTATTGAATTTTTTATACATTATTTGAAAGCTTTAAAATATAATCCATGCATGTTAAATAATACCGACGTGAAATATGGTAGCGTGATATCCCATTTCATACACAATGCATGTCAAAATTACTATGAAATAAAAGTAACGAACTGGCTGGAAACTGAATTTTGTTTAATTAAGTCCCATTGTTTCGTTTTTGCAGCTTTCCTTCCTTTCTATGGAAATAAAAAGGTACCAACTTTATTTTCATAAACATTTAACATGTTTTTTTAAACATTTTTACACTTTATTAAAAATTGAAATAGTCCCTGTGGTCTAGCGGTTCGGCGTCGGACTTGACTTCTTGAGGTCCCGGATTCGATCCCTGGGTCGGGCAACAAATAAAAATAGCGATAGGCTTACCACCTAGCACATTGTGGTACTTCTTCAGCTAGTCGTGGGTGCCCTGGTTGTGCCTCTGCCTACCTCTTCGGGGATATGGGCGTAAAGATACTTTTTTATTAAAATTTTCCCCGTTGGTTGCGTCACCTCTGTGGACTTTAGTGTAGAATATAGACCTACTGACTTGGTATTAGGGCTGGTAGGTGAAATGGGTCATTACGGGTACAGACGTGATAGAATAATGTTCAACAACTGGCCCGGATAGGAATCGACAGCCTTTTTTGTTCTGCCACCATCTAGATGGTATGATGATCTGGTTTCAGAGTTTAGGGTAGCCAGTAGACTTACACATTATCTGTGCATCTTTACAAGCTACGGTTGGAATTAACCAATAAAAGAACCGTCCCTTATCTTATCCGATATAAATTAGATGTGCCGTGATTTCAGACTTTATATGTGATCAATTCTATTTTATTACTATTATTAATGAAAAAGTATGCATGTTCGTTTGTTTGTTACTTCTTCACACTAAAACTGCTAAATCGATTTTCATGGAATTCAATACACACATAGAAGGAAACTTGGATCAACATTTTTTAGCCGAAAAAGTCACTAGTATAACATTATGCGCGAACGAACACGCGAAAAACATATATGTACGTACATAAATTGTGCGTACATTTATATTTTTCCTGACAATTCAACTAAATCGTTTTTAATTAATGTTAGTTTAGAATTAAATAAGGGCTTAGAGAAGGATATAATTTGCTACTTTTATTCCGATGTCTCAACGGGTTACTGTTAACAGCTAAACAATATTCAGTGATGTTAAACCTGTCAATAGTTTTTACAGCACTGGACATAGAACAAGCTCACAGCCGTTCTGATAGTAAGGGACTGGCTATAGGCCACCAAAAATATATTAGGTGCATCACTGTCCTGGTGTATTCAACCATAGCAAGTCTACCGGCTACTAAGCCTTTTAAATTGAAATATGATACAAACTTTTTATTGTATCAGGAATAGACAAGACGGCAGATCCTTACTCGGCCAAGTTGCTGCACAGCACTATACCAACAAGGGTCGTGTTTGTAAGGAACGATATAACTTTAGCTTGACTCCTACGAGCTGCCTGACAAAGAGTCTGGTCTATTCTACATAGGACCCGGCCTAATACGAGTAAGTGGAGCAATTTTTGTGTTTCGAAAAAGCAGAATTGTCTACCTCTTCCTTTTTTGGAAGTTTAAAACGATGTTATGAACGTTCGCATGAAAACGTTTTAAAACTTTTGTAATACCAACTTTACTGGATACCAATTTGACAAACCTGTTAAAAGTTCAACATTTCAGTCAACAATAACCTTTGTCACCAACAGACTATCGCTCGTTGTATGGATTTCATTTTCTCGCACATCAAAAATGGTTATCTATATATTAATAAGTGATGCCAAAACTTTGGACCCCTTTTTACGAAAATTGTATGGACGCAGGAGCATAAAATTTGGCACGCTTATAGTTTATGTGTAGGAGAAGTACAGAACGCCAATATTTTTCAATAATAATGCTTATAAAGTACAGTATATCAATAAATAAAACATTACCCACACTACCATGCATTTGACACACACAAACAAATATATTGATGATAACGATAAAAGATCACAGATGGCGCACTAACAAGTTTGGAAACAAAGTACTTGGTCTTGAGAAATGAAGACGGCTTATCAACAAGATATTAAAAATTGTTATTTTAAAATTTCGACCAATAGGCGACCACTAGTTAAAGTAAATGCAGAGGATAAATTCTATTGACTTTTGAAAATAGCCTTACGAATTGCAGGTTTAGAAGCCAGCTTGATGTTTTACCTGAAAATAGAAAACAATCTTAGTAACAACACAATTAATTAACAAACCAATTTTACAAACTCTGACAATTGACTGCTAACACAATCAATTAACAAACCAATTTTGCTAACTTTGACAATTGTTTTCTGATGACTTGTGTTATAAAAAAACAGTATGTAAGGAATTTCGATAAACATTCGACAGAAAAGATTCGACAGTAAAGATGTTCGTATTATGTAAGTTAAATTAATGTAAGTTAAATTTGTCAATTTACGAAGAAATCGACGTGAAAGAAAGTGACGAAAAAAATAAATCTGTTCGTGAAGTTTAAAAACATTTTACGTATTGTGTTAGTAGGTTAGTATCATCATGCCCATATGCCCGAAGTGGTAGGCAGAGGCACAACTAGGGCACCCACGACTAGCCGAAGACACTAAGTCACACATTGTGATAGGTGGCAAGCTCAACTCATGGCACCTAAGATATTGGTTTGGTGATACGGTAGCAGGAAAAGATATGGCGATGGTAACAAACCCACGTTGTAATATAAAAGTGCTATTAGAAAAAAAAAACCTATAATTGAACTAAAAATGTAAAACGATAGCAAATTACCGTTTTTGTTAGAACAGAACGTAAAAAAGGAATCTTCAAATAATACGGGGACTGTGTGACAAAATGAGGGTATTCCGGCAGCTCTGAGTGATGGGACATCCTGATGCAGACATCTTTCAGGATTATAAAGCTAAATCGTTTCAACTTGGAAAGTACTAAATTATGTTTACTGTTGTTACATATCAAAGGTTTGCTGAAAGATGTCTGACTTGGTAATAAGGCTGCCTTTTTGTGTCAGTTAGTTTTAAATTGAATATCCTCAAGCCCATATCCCCGAAGGCATAGGCAGAGTTACAACCAAGGCACCCACGACAATAAGTCCCACTATGTGATAGGTGGCAAGTTTTATTATCCGACCCGCGGATCGAACCTAGGACCTCCTTTATTCACCAGAGCAAAGAGTTCATGAAGTTTCGAGTAGGATTACTGAACCAAAAAATAAGAAATAAAACGTTACGTTACGTTCTAATAAAACGTTACCCGTTTTAAATAATTTGGTTGGTGAAAGGTTTACCACCTATCACATTAAAGGACTTGGTATCTTCGGCTAGTCATAGGTGTTTGTGCCTCTGCCTATCGTTTCGGGATTCGGACCTGAAATTATTTTTAATATTTTATTATGAATATTTATTATTTTTATGTATTTGGTGTACGATATTGAGTCATTGTACTGTTTATGTTAAAAAAAAATAGCGGCCCGTTACATCCTTCGCTACGTATACACATTTTTTTTTCAAAAATATAGTGGAACACACAACAAAACAAAAAAGAAAAGAAAAAACAACTGAAAAAAGTTTTAACGTGACAGCGCAATCACAATCTGAACAAAGTATCAATTTACTGACAAATAACCATCAACAAAATGATCCGTCATTTATCGAATTCATTTTTTACAAAAATGTGATACATTAAAAACCGCTTGACCGATTTTATACAAACTTCACATAAGCTATCAACTAAATTGTCCGAACAAAACCTGAACATTTGTTTTGGATAGGTGAGCCCGTTCTTGAGTTATAAAATTACAATGAAAACTGCCATTGATTTCTATATATAGAAACATAAGACAACGCATGAGAAGAAAGATTTCTTGATCTAGAGAAGCTGCTGCACTGACGTAACACGTAAGTAAAAACTAAAAAGATAAAAGTATTTCAATTTACTTTTAAAAACTGCATTTAAATTTGGAGGTATACTTAATAGGAACGGAGATGTTATAAAACTAAACAAAAAAAATCTTCTTTCAATAAAATTGCTTAAAGAACCAAATAAAATAAAGCTTTACTATTCTAAATTGTGACATAAAAACTCGAACAGTGTTAAAGTTAGTGTTAAAATAAAGCCTTATTTAAACTGTTTTTAACAAAACAAGCAAAATAGAAAACCAATAAATTGAAACCAAATATTCACTTTAAAATCTAACTAAAAGCTATTGGAAGTGATAGGCGATAGATCAATGATTTTATATTTGCCAGGAAAATTTTCATAAACGTTACCAAATATTATGGCTGTAGCATTTCCGAAGTGTCTGCAAGCGGCAGTCAAGTTGTAATAAGTTTCACCGAGACGTGTATTTCGTTTGGCTTACGAGAAGTAACATGGATTCTGCAGTAGGTCTAGCATGAACATCTATCGACTGTTCGATAGTTCATGGCCAATTTTAATAATCTACTCGCATTTGCAATACGGACCGGGTATAGCAAATACGTCCAACATCTAGCATAACATTTTTAGTATAGTTAGTTTCGCTTCGTCAGAGCAAGGCTAGACATACCAATTTAGAGACAGTCAGCAGGTAAACATACCTAAGATATGTCGACCTTCGTTGACTTCCGTTAAGTCCAATTCATCCATAGCTCACTATTTTGCCCGTTTTGTCATGCCACAATACTTATACATGTTTATGGCGGAAAATTGCAAATTAAATAATTTTATTTGGATTTAAGAATGGATTTCAGCAGAATAATGCCCTTTTCTATCAATTGTAGATTATTTTTTATTTGAATATTAAAAAATATGCTTTATTATATTTAAAACTGGTTTTCTATATAGATCTGTAAAAAAGACCGTCTTTAAAATGTCTATTTGGATTTGGTACACAAAAATAGAATTGCCTACTAATATTAAAGATGCAAAACTTATTCAATTTTGCAATGACTACTTTTAGCTTTGGTTAGCTCTAAATTTTAAAAATGTATAAAAAATTTCATTTCTATGTCTCACATTATTGATGGAAAACTAAAACAAAATAACTAAAACATAGACGTAACCGCAAGCGTCAGTTAGTCCGCAGATAAACAGTCCGAATGCTATTTTCAGTAAAGTACAATGCATTATTCTCTTCTACCTCTAAAATATTTGCATGAAAATACGCGACGACAATAAATTTCGGAGATTTCGCATTTAACAAAACCTTCCACGGGCGCTTATCAGCAAAAAATATAGACCCTATTTTCGAAGCACGGACGAAATAAATTCTAATAAAGTTAATTAAGCTCTACAACGTTGTTATCTCCATTAAACCCCCTTTAATTTAAATAAAAAGTTGTTCTCAGGTATTTGAAATGTCAACGGGAATAAAATCTTGATAGACATTTTGTTTATTGCTGATCTACTTTTTTAGAGACTCCAAGGAAGAGGTTATATATTCGACTTTAAGTTTATTTTTTTATGTTTGTTGCGTGGTTGTTGGCCACTAACAAACTGAATTTGATGGAATCTTTTAAAAAGAAAAATTATGATTTTGAGATGTCCCGAAAACAGTTTTATCTGTCTTTATTAGTTGCTGAGTTATAGTTAATAATGTATACATTCAAGTCAAGGTAGAAAAAAATCATAACGGAGTCATTAGTTATAATTTCGAAAAAAGAATTATCAAACCAGGACGTGGTAATGAAATATTGAGTCCGTTTTTTGCAGTTTAAGTTAGCTTGAATTAGTTTTCATCGCCTCTGTGGTCTTGCGGTTCAGTTATTGGACTTGACTGCATGAGGAAAACGGGTTCGAATCACGGGTTGTGTAACAAAAAAGAAAATTTGGTTTTTTCAATTTTCTAACAAAAAAAATATAGCTTGGAATGGATATGTGCCCGGTTGGCGATAGTCCTGCCACCTATCACGTTGTAAGACTTAGTGTTTTCGGCTAGTCCTGGGAGCCCTGGTTGTGTCTCTGCCTATCTCTTCGGCGATATGAGCGTGAAGATACTTTGAATTAGTTTTAATAATTGTTAATTATTTTCTTTGGCAACTGTTTTAGTTAGTTAAATAATAAAATAAAATTAAGGTCGTTTCTTTAGATTGTCTGTGAGTTTTCTTAATGTATTAACCATTTATACCCACTACTATTTTTTTTTTCAATTAAAGTTGAAAATCCTAAACTATAGCTACTTTCATCAGCTTTGACTTTCGTCTGAACATGTATATATATAGTCTAGTCTTCTATGGTCTAGTGGTCCAGTCTTGGCATTCACTACATGATATCCTAGGTTCGATTGAATGCCGTAAAACAAGAAAATTTATGTGTTTTTTGCATCCTGAGCAGGATTGGATAGGTGACCGGTTGAGGATAAATTTGCCAAGTTCCACATTGTAGCAAATAGTATTTCCGGCTAATTTTTGGTACCCTGATTAAACATTTGTCTACCTCTTCGAATTTACAGGTACATTTTTATATACCTACTTTCATAATTATTTAGCATGTATATTATCACCAAGGCCCGTTTTGGTTGAAGATTTGTCTGGCTGACTCTCTTCCTAGATAGTGTAAACATACAATACATTAAAACTACGTAACTACGTCTGTTCGTAAAAAAAATAATTAAAAAAATGTATAAGCCTTCTGGAATTATTTTGACCCAAAAAAAATATTTTCTTAAATATTTTTCTCAATTTGTTGGTTTATTAGGTAAATATTACATCATCAACCAGTGGAAACTAGTTCTTTGATCTCATCAATAAAAATAATATCAACCCCAATGAAGACATCTGTGAAAGTGTAAAAGGAAAGATAAACTTTCCCCTTGATGAAGAAAGGGACAGCATAGGGGAAACTTTATATACCCTAACGACCTTTTGCACCTGCGTGCGCTTACACCTCAAAATATGGGCCCTTAAAATGAAACGCTGTGCTGAAATTAAAAAGGGCTGCCTTATTATACGTTTTCATGGCCCTAAACTTCTAAAATAATTGCAAAAATGGGGAAATTTGGCTAATTTTATTAGCATTTCAGCATTTTGTTAATTTATTAAGTTTAATTAGATTTTTGGTTATTCGCCTTTTTGTTGGACTTGGTCTGGTGTTGGACTTGACTTTGTGAGGTCTCAGATTCGATTCTTGTGTCGACAAAAGAAATGCCCGGTTGGCGTTAGGTTTACCACCTATCATGTTGTAGGACTGAGTGACTTTGTAGGTGCTCTGGTTATACCTCAGCCTACCTTTTCGGGGATACGACTGTTAATATAGTTTTTTTTTCTGACAGGTGCTAAAACTACTGCAGAACCGCTACATAGTATAAACTTAGTTTTTAAAAGTACGCAAGGGATTTTAATGGCATTTTATTAGATATAGTACATACATATTTTCGCACCAAGTCCCTTACGATGTAGGCAGAGAGTATCGATTGCCAGACCTCATCAGAGATCCTGACAAACCAGTCTAGCTTCCTTCACATTCATTACCCTTTTCAGAAAGATATAGTAATTTAAAAGAAAGGTTTCTATATCTAATAACGTAGAAGTTTGTCAACCCATGCAAAGCTAGGACGGATTAATAGTTTTTATATAAAGGATACGTAACTTACTTAGAGAGAACCCCAAGGCTTGGGTTCAAATTCCGATAGGTGATTTTATATGAAGAATTTAAATATCTATATTTTCAGGCCTGGGTGCTTTTTCAATTTATTCCAGTATACTATATTTAAGTATTTTTATGAATTAATGTCGTGGACTTACAAGCTTGTTTCAGGGTAAACCAATTTGGGTAGTTTGTAAATATTTCCAAAACAGTATCCAAACTAATACAGTATTGCTGTTTGCGAAATTGTCAGCGTAGAATAGATTTCCATACAAACTTTTATCTCACATAATTGTACCTAGGGAGTTGTTTTTATTTTTAAAAAGTAGCCTATGTTTGAAATTGAACCGTTACCAATATGCATATCATATTAAATCACAATCGGTTCAGCAGTTTATCCGTTAAAATATTTTGGAACAAAGTTCCTTACGGCAGGCTTGGAGCAATAGGGATTTTGCTGCTTTACCGAACTGAAAAAAAAACCGTAAGAAAAAAGTAGGTGGACTAAAATCTTAAAATGAGACGTGCACACAGGTGCGACAGTCGTATACACAAGCTTTCTCTTTCTTCCTCACTCCACCCGTCAAAGCATAGTATGTACTCATGAATTGTGTCGATTCTGCATTAGCCGAAGGAACTGCATTCCTACCTGGTGTCCAACGACACCACATTTATTTATTTTATTAGCGCCCAATAGTTAAGGCCCAGAAAAGCCAATCAGCCCACTCCCCCGTTCCTTGATTACTATGAAATATTGAGCTTTAAAGCAAATGTCTTAAGCGCCAAATAACTATTTTTGATACTATAAAAGTAATTTGAAAAAAAAATTAAAATCTGAAACGGTTATCTTTTAGGTATAATACTTATCTATGTTTATGTTAAATCTGGTGTCGATATTTTCATAATTGAAGTAGACAGATGGGTTTTGCTTTCAAAAAAAGGTTAACTTTTTGATTTTTTTCTATCGAGCAAAGTGAAATGAATCGTGTTTTGGAAGCACTAGTCTTATAAAGCGTATTAATGTTAATCTTGTGTATTTTTGTCACCAAGATCAATAATTGATTTGTATGAAAAAAAACAGTATATAGCTGACGTATTTTAGCATACATGGCCCTTAAAGATAACAGATAGGCAGTTCGCATTTGTAATATGGATTTCCATTTTATCCACACTGCTCTTCTCATGGTAAGACATGTATCTGTCCTAAAGACATAATTATTATAAATGCGTCGCAGTGATATGTAGGCAGAGAGTTAGGCCTTTCGTGTTACATGAATAAATAAACGACTTTTAAAGACAAAGTCAGTGGGACAAGCTATAATACCTACCTGCCCTTAGAAAAAGTATTGAATGAACTAACCACAAAACTTGACTCCATTTACTAGTCATTCATTTTATAACCGCAAAATCAATACACTTCTACTACGTAGTTAAGGTTATGTCACTTCCTGTAAAAAAACTCTACCTGATATTGTGATTATTGTTGATGTTTTTGCCATTAAATCTATTATTTAATCTTTTTAATGGGATTAGAAAATAAATATGGAGACGAATTTCCTGATGGTGAGTTATACATATATATCTATCTTTATATTAGATATACATAAAAATGAATGCCCATTTACCTTGGTCCTCAAATCACGCGTGAATGGATGGATATACCAATTTTGATAATTCCTTCCAACTCCAAAAAAGGAGGAAGATTTCATTTCAAACGTATGTTTTTAGTTAATATTTTTGTACGTTTGTAAAAATTACTCGGGCAATAGCCAACCGGTCATGATTTCAAGGTAGTCCCATATTAGTTTTAGTATCATCTGACTAGTGGTTTTCGAGTGATACTTAGTGGTGCATACATTTTTCACTAACGTTAAAAAATGTATGCCTTAGTACCTGTAACTTAAAAATGACTACTTGGATTTCGATAAAATTTATGTGAGACTATTTGGGAAACATTTGCTTCCTTTCGAATAAAGAATTATCAAATCGCGACGTAGTACCCAGTGAATAAGTTATAGAAGTTTTTTTCCGATGTAGCTGAATTCGATTCTATTTGGCTATTTTTGAAATTAAAGTATCCTCACGCCCATGTCCCCGAAGGGGTAGACAGAGGCACAACCAGGGCACCCAAGACTAGCCGAAGACACTAAGTCCCACACTGTGATAGGTGGCTAGCCTATCGCCAACCGAGCACATTTCCAATCCCGAGTAACATATTTTTATTATAAAACTAGCTGTCCCGGCGAACTTCGTTCCACCCTGTTAGGTTGGGAAATAATAAAGTATTATTTTTCCCTTTTTCCCTGCAACTTTCCCGGTTTTTCTCTTCATAAGAACCTTTATAACTAAAACTAAAACAATAAAAAATTAATTAGCCAAATCCATCCAGTCTTTCGGAAGTTATTCGCTTACCAACACATTTAGCGATTCATTTTTATATTATAGATTGGAAAAACCCAATTTTCTTTTATTGTCTGACCCGGGGTTCGAACCCGGGACCTCATGTAGTCAAGTCCAACAACTATACCGCTAGACCACAGAGGCAAAATAAATATTTTGTATTGAAATAATATCTTAATACATACAGGTACTGTATACATTACGCGTTAAGCTATTTCTCCTAAATTACTTAACCAATTTTACTAAAATTTTCAAATCGTCTGCAGTTTAATCCAACTTAAAACATAGGATAGCTTACTAAAAAAATATCTCTGGAAAAGTAACACAAATTGAATCTAACCCCAGAGTAAGTAAATTATATTATTGGGTGTTAGTTACCGATACTAATATTTAGAAATATGTACTTAAATAGATACCAGAATAAATTTAATTTAATAAACATGCCTCTGTGGTCGAGCGGTCCGGCTGTTGGACTTGACTGCATGAGGTCTCGGGTTCGAATCCCGGGTCGGCCAACAAAAAGAAGATTGGATTTTTCCAATTTTCTAATAAAAAAATATATATATATATGTTGGTCGGGATTGGAAACGTGCCCGGTTGGCTTATCACATTATGGCTTATTATAGGCTTGCCACCTATCACATTATGGGACTTAGTATCTTCGGCTAGTCGTGCTACCTCTTCGGGGATAAGGGCGTGAAGATACTATATAAACACCAAGACCCGGAAATGCAGACATCTAAATGTTCATCACACAAACGCCTGCCCCAGTCGGGAATCGAAGCCGAGCCTCGCGGTTAGTCGATGTAGTTAGGCGTATACACTAGCCACACATCTCAATTCGCGAACAAAGCCGCGGGTAACAGCTAGTCATTTCATAAGCAGTAACAATCTAACGGTTTCTAAGAATTTATATGCTGTGCAAAAATCTCGCACGTATTCTTTGCAATTACCTTGAACAATTTAATTCAGTGGTTTTCTAGAGTGCAAGTGGCATGTTTATTTAAATAGGTGTTTCCTCAGAGAAAAATCGTTTTACCCCAAGTTAATAGGAAACCTAGTTCAGCTAGCCAGCTAGTAAAACGTGTGCGCTGTTTAGTGGAGATAGATTAAACATTTTAATTAAGTAGTAGCTTTGCGGAGGGTTGTCAGATTCAGTAACTGGTTTTTAAAATATCCGTTATAATATAACTAGAAATAACGTTTCCTATAACTAAATCCTCCTTTTCCCCGTGTTATCTGTTGGTCCGTGCTCCTTTGCAGAATAGACCATCTGCTTTCCTTGCCAGGCAGCTCGTAAAAAGCGAGCATAGGCTTATCATCACTAACACCGTGACGTCTGACTAGGTGGTAGAGTTTCGCAGCGACTCGCCCGGATTGGTACCACCGCCTTACCTATTCCTGCCACCATCACAGAGGCAGCAGAAATAGACAAGTCCATGAATTCCTACCCGGGCAAAATGCTGAACAGTTCTATATCATTAGTGAGCTTGTTTGTAATTAATCTATTTAAGCTGTGCTCGCCTCTTATGAGCTACCTGACAGTGAGGCAGATGGTTCTTCTTAGTGGACCCGTAACTACACGGAAAAACCTTCCGGATGGGACATTAACATAGTCATTATGCCGACAGAAATAAGTAAAACAGTGGGTCCATTGCCAGTAAAAAATATTTTACTCCAATTCAACAATATAAAACCCCTAGTACATCCAGACAGCTACTAAATAAAAGTGTGCACCGTTTAGTAGATTTTGGGTGGAGGTGGAGGTTGCTAGATGAGGGTAACCGTTTTGAAATAACCGTTGCAGTAATTCTTATTAGATATCGCTACCCACAACGAAAGGTATATGCAGACCTGCAAAGAGTATATTATTTTAATATCATAAGCAAACTTTGAAAGCCACGTCGTACATAAGTTCCTGATAAAGGGATATTATTTGTATATGGGTAACTTTATTTAGGTAAGTAACATTGACATGTTTCAGAGAAAGAAAAGAAAGAAAAAAAGAAAAAATATTTATTTGCGGAATATGAGTGTTACAAAGATGTTACAAAATTATTTAAGCGTTTCAACATATTCTACCAACTTGTGGTGTGCAAATATTTAATAGGTTTTAATCAAATTACTAATTTTAATTATTTAATTACAATCTACAACACACTGTATTTTGTATTTATTATAAGATTATTTATTAATACAACAATTTTTAGAATGTAAATTAATTTATCCCTGTCTACCGTAAACTACCACCGTTTCCAAACCTAGCCAGACAGGAGAAGAAACGGCGAAACAAACTCCTGCGTACCCGACATTCTGCAATTATTAATCATATTAGAAATACTAAATTATTTATTCTTATCTGCAAGAAAATCTTTGACACTGTAATAATTTTTCTCTAAAAGTAAGTTGAATACCTTTTTTCGAAATCTGTAAGATTGACTGAGTAAGATGCCTTACCTACAAAATAAAAATAATTTGAGTTTGGGTTTGAGGCTTATGACAAATTCATTGCTCTGTAGCGAATAATTTAGTGATGTAAATTGCAGTTATAGTGTAAAAAAATTACTATCAGGTAGACTAGGCGTAAGAGCGAAACAAAGACGTTCTCTTATTGATTTCTTTATTTAACAGTTACAGCTATCAGCTGCTGGTAACATTACATAATTTCAGCAATACGATTGTTCAAAGCAAGCAAGTTTGCCTACATTTTTGGATTATAAGACACCGAACAAGCAAGCAGTTCTTTTGATAAAGTTACCATCGCCAATAAACTTAACATATATTACTAGTGCGTCGCGTTGCAAGTCATTATGACAGACTTGCAATCTATAGAGACAGAATAAATAGAGATTCGAACCCGGGACCTAGTGAAGTCCAACACTTGGAATGCTTGACCAGAAAGGCGTTAAGGCCCCATACTCAGTCAGCCAGAAGAGCCAATCACCGCGCTCCCCCGTTCCATGATTACTATGAACAATGGCACTCTAAAGTAAACGTCTTAAGCGACAAATCTCACTTTATCTTTTAGGTACAGTACTTATCTATGTTTACGTTAAATCTGGTGTCGATATTTTCACAATTGAAGTAGACAGAAAGCAAAAGCTTTCAAAAAAAGGTTAACTTTTTGAATTTTTCTATCGAGCAAAGTAAAATGAATCGTGTTTTGGAAACACTAGTCTAGTAAAGCTTATTCATGTTAATCTTGTGTATGTTTGTGAGCAAGATCCATGATTGCTTTGTATGAAAAAAACAGTAAACTTCTGACGTATTTTAGCATATATGGCCCCTTAAGTCCTAAAGCCATAAAAACTATTTTGAGTCTAGAAAAAGAAATATTGAAAATTCACATTCATGTAAATTGTCACTGGCAACATTCGATCGTTAGCTAATAACTAACGTTTTGGTAACCGATGAAAGTTTTTGCTAGTTTTGTTTTACCAAACTTTGCCCACGTTATACATTTCTGAGCGTGGAAATTTGCTTCGCTTTGCGAGCTTAAAAATAAACTACTGAGAAGTAAAGTAAACAATCCTGGGAGTAAATTGTTTATAAACTCGACTTTGCAATGCTATTTCAGGACTGCGCTGGTATTTAAGTATTAACCATCTTCGCGACACATTTTACTAAATGTTACCGTTGGATTTGTGCGCTCGTTCAAGTTATTTATCTCTATCATGGGAATTAGTTGGGAACTCAGGGGTTTTTAAGTAATAAAACAGTGAGTACACTATTTTCCGCGACTATTAACACTATAGATGTTATAGGTGAGTGTCCTTTGGCCGTTGTTTGGGTTAATTTGTAAGTATATCAGCTATCTTAATCTCTATTATTTTGGATTACGCACGGCCCTGGATCCCTATTAGGGTTAATGTGCAAGTGTATCAGCTACCTTACCCTCCGTCACTACGCAAGGCTCTGGATTTCTATCCAGGCGATTACCTGCCCAGCGCTCTATGTAACCATATGCTCGCCTCTTACTAGCTTCCAGACATGAAGCTATTTGGCCTATTCTAATAAAGGAACCCGGACTATCATGGCTATAAAAAGTAGCCTATGTCTATTCAAGAGCTTTTCTGTTTCTATGAAAAAGCTATTAAAAATTAAATTTTCTGCTATTTTAACGTGACTTTAGAATTAAGAATATTAGAAAGAAGGTATTTAATTACCTTTCTAACTGAAAATAATAAATTTTCGCTGTTTATAAGTAGGTGCAATCTCGGCAACAATAAGACCACATCGGAAGCAAGCACTTTTAAATAAAAGT
This sequence comes from Calephelis nemesis, assembly GCA_002245505.1. Taxonomy (NCBI): domain Eukaryota; kingdom Metazoa; phylum Arthropoda; class Insecta; order Lepidoptera; family Riodinidae; genus Calephelis; species Calephelis nemesis. The sequence continues at coordinate 81,288 of NJDD01001331.1, forward strand.
TAACTTTTAAAATTGGTCATAAATGGTGGAGAAATCGATTAACGTACATAAAAATAAAGAAATCGAACTTGTAACCTCCTTCTTTTTCCAAAAAAAGATTCTTCACGCCCATATCCCCGAAATCGTAGGCAGAGGCATAACCAGGGCACCCACGACTAGCCGAAGACACTAAGTCCCACAATGTGATAGGTGGCAAGCCTATCACCAACCGGGCACATACATAGGTCCAATCCCGAGCAACATTTTTTTTTATTAGAAAATTGGAAAATTCAAATTTTCTTTTTATTGCTCGACCCGGGATCTCATGCAAAATGCAAAAAATGCCTTTTTCCAAATCAATAGAAAAAGTGTGTGTATGGTTAGAAATATACTAGGTACAAATGTTTACACAAGACAATGAAGATAGATGAATTCAGATTAGACATTATGAATTTCTATCATTTTGTATTGTCTAATTTAGACAATAAAAGACAGACATGATTTTACCTTGGAACAATTACAATTTGCAATGTCTCCAAGTCCACTTGTGTGGATCGTGTTTATTTCACTTGAACGGTCAAATGAATTGATGCAATGAATACATAACATTTTTAGAGCGAGATCCTATAATTTCATTTACATCCAGACAGACGATTGTATGTTGTAATTTAATGTTAACAAAATATCAAAAATGCATATATCATTATTTACGTAAGTCATATTTTTCATTTTCTATACACATTTAAATAATTTTAAATTGTTATCACATTTATAATCTTCAAAGTTAAGATAATCTAAACATCTTAGCAGCTCCATCACTTATAACTTTTTTTTATGATATTGGAAAGCAAACAAGCAGACGGATTTCCTGATGGTAAGAAATTCCCGCCGCCTAGAGACACCAAAGGTGGTAATGGTGCGTTGCCAACCAGAGGCCGGGATGTTAGGCCTCGAGCAAAAGTAAGTTTACCAGCTACCTTACCCTCCGAACCGGAACACGTCATGACGTTATGGCGGCAGGAATAGGTAAGGCGGTGGTACCAATCCGGGTGAGTCGCTGCGAAACTCTACCACCTAGTACTGGTTGTTTTATAAATACATAGGTCTGACTGGTCACGGATCTAGGAGTTTCATTCGTTTCTTAAGTGGACTATTTTGCTAAATAAATATCTAGGGTAAAGGGGTAATTACTGTGTTATTTAGCCTATGGGAAACAAATTCCAAATTCGAAATTAAAATCTGTACATAACTTTAATGATGAGTTCAGATTTATTATTTTATTATCAGCCCACATACAGTATCGTTTGATGTTAAGTTTGTATGGACAAGATATGGCATTATTTTTCCAATTTCCTTTTCATAAGAACGTTCTTCTGACAAAAACTTACACAACAAAAAAAACAATTAACAAAAATTGTCCATCCGTTCATGGGCAATGCGATGACCACATGAAATGGGGATAAGTTTTTACATATATTGACTAGCTGACCCGGCAGACGTTGTTCTGCTATTTTTTTGCTGACTCACCTTTATCACTTAGGGTTATAAAAATAAATGTTAGCCGATTCTCACACCTACTCAATATGCTCACTAAATTTCATGAGAATCGGTCAAGCCGCTTCGGAGGAGTACGGAAACTAGCATTGTGTATAGGAATTTTATATAAGATGTATTGCACAATGTGAAGACTAAGTTTGATCTACATTAAAAACTTATCCTTAGAATATTCGAGTCTAGCTAAAATTCCTCTGTGGTCTAGCGGTCCGGGTGTTGGACTTGACTGCTTGAGGTCTCGGGTTCGAATCCCGGGTCGGCCAACAAAAAGAAAATTGGATTTTTCCAATTTTCTAATAAAAATAAAATGTTGGTCGGGATTGGAAATGTGTCCGGTTGGCGATAGGCTTGCCACCTATTACATTGTGGGACTTAGTGTCTTCGGCTAGTCGTGGGTGCCCTGGTTGTGCCTCTGCCTACCTCTTCAGGGATATAGGCGTGAAGATACTTTTTTTAAAATTCTTACTCAACAGACAAAAACAACAATAAACTATTCTAAACAACTTTGTTGATGAATAAGTATTTGAAATTGGTAGCAGAGTTTTATCAACAAATTCATCCCCATCTAATCAGATCTTATCTAGTTAAAACTTTTCCAATAAACTTCCCCTACACAGCGCATTCCTTCGCGGATACAGTGTAATACGAATCGTATATCATAAACGGTTCATGTTTGAGGTTTTTTTTATGTGGTCAATTATTTTTTTATGATATTGGAAGGCAAACAAGCAGACGGATTTCCTGATGGTAAGAAATTCACGCCGCCTAGAGACACCAAAGGTGGTAATGGTGCGTTGCCAACCTGGGGCCGGGATGTTAGGCCTCGAGCAAAAGTAAGTTTACCGGCTACCTTACCCTTCGGACAGGAACACGTCATGACGTTATGGCGGCAGGAATAGGTAAGGCGGTGGTACCAATCCGGGCGAGTCGCTGCTAAACTCTACCACCGAGTCAGAATTCACGGTGTTAGTGACGGTGAGCCTTTGCTCGCCTTTTACGAGCTGCCTGGTAAGGAAAGCAGATGGTCTATTCTACAAAGGAGCCCGGACCAACACGGGGAAAAACGGGGAAAACGGGGAAATGTGGTCAAATAGTTAAGGAAAATTTGAGTACCTCATTAAGATACCATAGATGTTACACGTCGCTGTCCGGTGGTATGTTAGATCTAATACACAAATCTACCATCACGGCCAATTTAAAGACAGTTTATTCTCCACAGGAAACCCTGACCAAAGCGAGAGAAAATGGATTTTTTCAAAAAAATAGTAGACAGTTATGGCTAACTGTAAGTTTTAATTTTAATAATAACTTATTATGCCTATTGCCGAGAAGGAGCACTAAGGTTTATTGGCGTTGAGATATAATGTTCCAAACGCCCTCTGGTGGTAATATAGTAAGCTAAATTACTGTGTACCGACACACAAGATGTGAAGTTGGTCACAACAATAAACAAGATGGTATAATCCTCTGCAACAGCTCGCTCGGATTCGTGCCTTACCTGTTCTTGTCGTTATACCTACTGTTAATTCTAGTCGTTTTCGTGTGTCATGATGGAAGATAGAGAAGCCGGTAGAATGGTTTACTTACCTAGTCAAACGATATTGACGCACCAGTAACATCTATATTGTCTATAGGCAACGGTTATCTTATGATCTGCAGAGCAGGTGGCTTTGCTGCTAACAAATATTTAAAATATTCTTTTTGTAAAAAGATCCTTAAAATATTCTTTTTTATTTTGAGAACTGGTCAACCCGGCGAGCTTTGTCTTTTGACTTCAATAACAGTTTGTATATGGAAATGAATACAGTATTTTTTCCCACTTTCCCTGCAATTTCCCGGTGTTCCCCTTCAGAAGAATTTCATAAAAACAATAACTAACACAACAAAAAAAGAATAATCAAAATTAGTCCATCCGTTCAAGTGTGCTTCGATGACCACATTTTTATATAGGTATGTATATGTATGCATAACCTAGCAAAGTAAATTTCTATATTATTCCAGTATCAACACAGTCGTCAAACTCTTATACCAACAAAATAAATCTTTACGTAAATAAACGAACAAAACATATGTCACTGACAGAGAAAATATAAAATTTCCGCCTATTTATTTGAAAAATACACTTCTCATCTATTTAACACAAACATCCAAAAGAAACGCATTAAAATTTGAATAAAATTATTTTTCCGCCCCGCAGATAAAACTTCCCAATTTTCTTAAAAACATTAACCCCCGTGCAGATACCATTAAACTAATGGGATCTTTGGGTGGGTTTTACCCCAAGTTAGCGAACAAGCAATCATTCAATCTCGTAATGACGCGAAGAGACTGGGACAATTATCGTGGCAATTTTCTCTTTATGAAGTTGGTTTGATAAAGATTACAGATATCTATCTGATTTTGGGAGAGAAATTTGAAAGAAATGTCTAACAGGTTATATGATACAAGTCGCTTCGACAGCATATTAAAGTAATTTACCTTTTTTGGAAATATGTAAATTGATATATCATCACAAACTCTCTTATTAATAAACATGGACTAAAGTACGCCAAGGTTTAACCTAGTATTATATTCTTTAATACAACATGATACAGACTATATGAGTAATATCAACTTAGCTTTACTCCTACCTTAGTCTACTTTATGAATAGGACGAAAAAAGTATAACCTTTGTTCTTTGACAAGATCTAAACTTTTTTGACTAACTTTTGAAACCCATTAACATATCGAAAACAAAATAGTCTATATCATTCTTCAAGGTTTAATCTATTTTTATGTTTTCATTTATAAAAAAAAACACACACACACTATACTTCAACTCATTTGCACACCACAATTTATTAGTTGGTATGCTAAAATATTTTTATGATACTCAACACCTGTTACTATGCTGCTGTATGTACAAACTTTTATCCCGAAGAGGTAGGCAGAGGCACAACCAGGGTACCACGACTATCCGAAGACACTAAATCCCACAAAGTTATAGGTGGAAAGCCTAGTCATATCCAATCCCGGCCAATGTTGAACTTAAATATTTTTTTATGTTTTTTTGTTGTCCGACCTGGGAATCGATTCTGGGACCTTAAGAACTCAAGTACGACCCCAGACCAACTTGAACACAGAGGTGATGTTAGACCTGACCTGATGTAATGCGTAAATCATTTTTAGTTTTCGAAAAAACAGTTGTAGTTTTCATATATTGAAATAACAAAATTATACACTTTCTTATTTTCAATACATACTAGGAGCATTTTCAATACATCGTGTAGCCTGTTTTAATCTCAGGTACTAAAAACTATCCCATGTCCATATATCATGCCCCTATAATCCATCTTGGATTAACACATGTGATAGTTATGTGTATACACTCTCTATGTGTATGTTAAATTTCATGAAAATCGATTTAGCAGTTTTTGCGTGAAGGAGTAAAATACAAACAAACAAACATAGAAACTTTCGCGTTTACAATATTAATAGCATTTCATATAAGTTGTTACAGGACTGAAATATCGACAGTTAAAAAATCGTGAGTATTCCATACAAACATCTGAAAGTACCAATTCTTAAAATCAATCTCACAAAACATTTCCCAATATACAAGGGGACGTATTCTAAAAACATCTGACAAAACCTCTTTGTAGAATCTATCCGTTACGCTACGACAATTTGTGAAGTCATTGTTGGGGAGAGTATGATATTAGGGAAATGTTACTCCGCACTCAATTAGTCTCTTTTAATGACGCGTAGAATACCGGAATACGTTTCGTATTGAAGTTTTTACTCTTATGCCCGGTCCCTATATTCAAGTAACGGATGGTAGTTGTTTGTACCAATATCTAACTACGGTTGCTCGTTTTTGGTTTGGTTGGCTAATTCTGAACATTTTTTTAAAATATAATTTACGCTTCGTTACTTTTAAGCGAACCACTATTTTTTTGGAATGACTAATGTGTTGCCAAACTCGTTATTTTTATAACTTCACAGGGCTTTGTGGTCCGAGCAGAGTGCTCAGCCCGAGACATCATTATTTAGATGGATTGTACTGTTCCCTACAACGTCAGCCACAAGGGCTGTGTCCCGGAAGACCGTACCTCGGCTTAGTGCTGCTTCCTGGTTCCTGGATGGACTTGATCGAGGAATAGTGGGGGCTCGTCGCAGCGCAAGAGAGATCATCGAGCAAACCACGAACAGTTAACCTTTTGGATTATGTTTCGTTGAATATAGGCACCGGGCATTAACGCAATGTAAAAAAAACTACCGGTGATGTAAGCGCTCTAGATGTTTCTGATGCATCGTGTTGTTTTGTGAAAATATGAAAATCTACAAGCTAACCTACTCTGCCCATGGAACATTACAAAGGGAGCACTGATGTTATGGTGGCAGAAAATAGTTCCAATCTGGGCGAGCTTCAGCACAGCACTTTATCATCTAGTTATGACTTTATGACTCTATGCTATATAACTAGCTATAGAGGAATCGCCAATCGATAATATGGTCAAGTAAGTAAGTATCTTGATGCCCATATCCATATCTAAGTCCCACAACGTGATAGGTGGCAAGCCCATTGCCAATCGGGCACTTATCTAATCCCAAGCTACGTTATTTTTATGAGAAAATTTAAAATATACAGTTCCCATTATTTTGTTGCCCGACCCGGGGTTCGAACCCGGGACCTCAAGAAGTTAAGTCCGACGCCGAACCGCTAGACTATAGAATAATATTGTCAAATATCCCAATGTAGGCGTTGGGTACAACCCTAAAAGTCATCCCGAACGTACAAACTAATTTGTTCATTTAAAGGGATCTTTTTTGCAATGGTCGAATAAGGTAATGATCGTTGTAGCCGATGGGGTCATCACATCCCGATTTAAAAAATTCTTTATTGGTGCTAAGACCGTAATTCATTATTGAACAAACTTTTATTTGCCTTCCTGCGCCAGGCAGCTCGTAAAAGGCGAGTATAGGCTTGCCGTCACTAACACCGTGATATCTGACAAGTGGTAGAGTTTCGCAGCGACTCACTCGGATTGGCACCATCGCCTTACCTATTTCTGCCGCCATAACGTCATGACGTGTTTCGGTTCGGAGGGTAAGGTAGCCGGTAAACTTACTTTTGCTCGAGGCCTAACATCCCGGCCTCTGGTTGGCAACCATTACCATCTTTGGTGTCTCTAGGCGGCGTGAATTTATTACCATCAGGAAATCCGTCTGCTTGCTTACCTTCCAATGTCATAAAAAAATGAATGCCATAAAACCACAAGAAACAATTTTAATTACACTACAAAGGCAACAATTACATAATTGAAACAAAAAGTTATTGAAACTTTCAATTCCCATACATCAAATCATATTTGCTGAACTGACAGCAGGCGGGCATATTGAAAAGGTTCATTACAATAACCAGTTTGTTTCAAACTGTAATAACACGGGATTGTTTCAAGTTTCAAAAATGGAGTTTATTTGAATCCAAATCTGGTATCCAATATTGATTCAATTATTTCTTTTTTAATTGAATGCATGAAGTATTTTTGTATATAAGTATAAGTAGTTTTGTTTTATCTTTTTTTTAAAACAAGTTCTTTTAACTTATCTTTACGCCTGTATCTGCGAAGAGGTTGGCAGAGGTACAACGTGCTAGGTAACAAATTTATCCAATCTCGGACAACGTTGTTTTAATATAAACCTACAAAAATTTTACTCACCCCAGGAATCGAACCCGATATCTCATGAAGTCAAGTCTAACACTGCTAGAAGATTATTTCATGATTTTCGTATAAATTAATAAAAATTCTTTTGAATGGTCATGAAAATTGTTTTGTTTAAGTACTTAAGTGCTTTTTATTGATGTACATAGAAAAAATATTTAAAATGACTTCAAATGTGTTTTTCATATATCGATAAATTTTCTATCGCAAAGTTATTTTTTATCATCCGAAAGTACGAAATGTAGAACCCGGGGAGACCAAGGCTGACATTTCACGATCAGATCAATTGGATATTATCCGAGGGTGGTGTCAAGAGTCTCCGAAACCGGCGTGTTTGTATGAAAAGGGTAATGAATGTGAAGGAAGCAAGACAGGTTTGTCAGGATCTTGAGGTCTGGAACTCGATACTCTCTGCCTATCCCGCAAGGGACTTGGCGTGAAGATATGTATGTAAAGTAACGCATAAAGAAAAAAAAAATAGGAATTGTGGCTTTATCGATAAATATGATGATTTTCTTTGACTTCTCTGTAACCTTATCTTCCCTTATAAGGATATTACCAACTCAGTAAAGTAATCGGTGTATCTTATGGGAATTTTTTGTCTAATCTAACGACATACATAAATCACATTTCAATAATGATCAAAAATTATTGGAAAAAAGAATCGACAAAACTTGTTCATAATTAGTGAAAGAACGCGTAATAAACAGAAAAAAATGTACAGACGAATTGATAACCTCCTTTTCGATAGCAACTAAAATATCACCACTGCTCAACTTAAACTTAATATCGATAACTTTTAGAAAAAAGTGCATCCCTAGCAATGTCAACAGAAATCGATATCTCGTAATGACACCACTACTGCTCAACTTAAACTTAATATCGATAACTTTTAGAAAAAAGTGCATCCCTAGCAATGTCAACAGAAATCGATATCTCGTAATGACATCACCACTGCTCAACTTAAATTTAGAAAAAAGTGCATCCCTAGCAATGTCAACAGAAATCGATATCTCGTAATGACATCACCACTGCTCAACTTAAACTTGTCGATAACTTTTAGAAAAAAGTGCATCCCTAGCAATGTCAACAGAAATCGATATCTCTTAATGACATCACCACTGCTCAACTTAAACTTAATATCGATAATTTTTAGAAAAAAGTGCATCCCTAGCAATGTCAACAGAAATCGATACCTCGTTTTGACGCCATTTGTGGCAATTGGTAGATTAGCTAGATTAATCGACAAGTGGGAGATGCACGACACTAGAGTGATGCCTTGACTTTGTGATATATACCAAATCATCAGCATGACTTGATCCATTAGTATTTTATCAGCCATGAATCCACGGGGCTAATATGTTGTTTGCAATAGCAGAGCGACAGCAAATATTTAGCGACATATTATAGCAATAGCTTAATCGTATTACAAAAAAAAATCAGTTGTTGGTCCGGGTTTTTTTGCAGAATAGACCATCTGCCTTCCTGCCAGGCAGCTCGTAAAAGGCGAGCATAGGCTTACCGTCAGTAACACCGTGACATCTGACTAGGTAGTAGAGTTTCGCAGCGACTCACCCGGTTGGTACCACCGCCTTACCTCATCAAAAAAATGGAATAACTGGGGAAATTCAGTTTTGACGTGTATTTATGTCAGACCAAGTACTTTCTACAGAGTAATCTAGTTTATTTTTTTTTGGGCAGAGAATACACATCCTCAAGATGTTCCCCTTTCTAAGGTAACATAATATTAAGGCAAATGGTTCCAAGTTATTTTTATTTCTTTATTAGGAAGGTTTAAAAGATCAGGGAAAGGGGAAAACTGAAAACGGGAAAATATTTTTTTTGATGAAACATTTTTTGGAATAATTTTGAGATTTTTTATTTGATACCTCTTTCTATCAAAGCAGAGTTTAAAGTTTCAAGATGTCTTTGTGCAAGACGATGCTCTATAGTGCCGTACCGTAGACAAATTCTTACTTTGTACAACAGGGGTAACAAGTCAGAGAATGGACCAAACTTCCCTAGAAACTCAACTAAAGAAAGAATAACTAAATCGCGTGAAAAAAATAACATGACAATAAATTCCAAGAATAACTAAAATGCAGGAAAACTGTTTAAAACCAACTTTAATTTTAATGTAAGGTCATCGAAGTTAATAAAAAGAAAATATACACTGGGATTATCGCCCCTGTGGTCTAGCTGTCCGCTGTTCCGAGTTCAACCCCTGGGTCAGGCAAAAATATTTGAAAATATGTATTTTCAATTTTCTAATAAAAAAGGTAGATGTCCTGGTTGTGCCTCTGACTATCTCATTAGGGTTACGGGCGTAACGATACTTCCTTGTTTTGAAGTATTTTTTTATATTTGATACCATATGTTTAACAAATCAAAAAACATTAAAAATGTAAGCGTCAAACGTTTAAATTATATTCCTATTTTTTGCAGGCTGTTCAAAATGTACATGAATTACTGAAGGGTCAGCGAACACCCGGTGTTTAAAAAGTTTATTGCCGGTTTAGGGCCGGTGATGATCACTCATTAAATTGGCATGAAGCGGTAAAATATTTTCATCTTACATTCACGAATAATTTTGATAAATCAGTTTGCTAGAAAAAAATATTCAATTTCTTTTTGGAATGACTAATGTGTTGCCAACCTCGCGGTTTTTACAACTTAACCGGGCTTTGACCGAGACATTATTATTTAGATGGATTGGAATGTTCCCTACAACGCCAGCAACAAGGGTTGTCCCCCGGGAGACCGTACCTCCACTTGGTGCTGCGTTCTGGTTACTGGGTGGATTTGACGGAGGAATAGTGGCGGCTCGTCGCTCAGCGTTTGGCGCTGGGCGCAAGTGAGATCTTCATCACCGAGACCGGCGGCAGTGACGGTGCAGTGTAGTGTCCAGTGGGCTGTGAGTTAGTGTTGCTTGGATTGGGACGGAGGCTCGCCTTTGCCGCGGTTATTGGATCCGGACAATCCGATAGGACGTGGAATATTCTGTTATGTTTTCGATTCACTACTAGCACTGTGTACAACTAAATAGCTACTCTACTGTAGTATAGTAAGTTTCAATTCATAAATCTATTAATTAATAGACTATTAATAAAAAAATATAAGGTTGAATTCAGAAACATATTGATTAATACGTTAAATAAGTTTGAATTAAGAGACATATTTATTAATAGGTTAAACAAGTTTGAATATAGAAATCTTTTAATTGATAGGTTTCTAAATTTAAATTCATTATATTATGATAGTGTAACTACTTAAAGGCACAAAGTGCTTCTAGTATTCTAGCAAAACATAATAAAATATAATTAATAAACAAGTGAAAAGTGAAACACATTGGAGTATGTTTTGTTACTTTAAACTAAAATAAGCAAAAAGCTGACCAAATCGTAGCAAATACAAGTAGAGAAACCAGCGCTGTTTGCTTTTTCACAGACTGCTAGTTAAAGTGGGGCTTTGTTTGTTATTCCAGTTCGCAGCTTGCGTTTTTACACAAATCCAGCGCTTATTTGAGTAAACTGAAAGCCCGCTGTGCTTTCGGTAAATTATATTTATTTTATCTGCTGTTGATTCACTGCCCTTTATTTATTTGACACTAACTGTCTCAGGTTTCTTCTTTAGTTTTTTGCATTGGCGTTAGCATTTGCCATAAGTCAAGTTGAAATCTTAATCAAGTTACGCGATTTAACCATTTTTTTATGATATTGGAAGGCAAACAAGCAGACGGATTTCCTGAAGAAAAACGCTTGCCGGTGACGTGATAAGG
>NJDD01001331.1:103962-138416 GCA_002245505.1 Calephelis nemesis
TAAAAACAGTAAATTCACTTAGCCGTAACTTACATTCAAGACAAAGGAAGCTCTTGGCTGGACGTAAACTCAATTAGCGAATTTTCAGCTAAACTTAAGTTGTATGTATATGACATTTTTATTATTGGAATATTGTTGTACAGAGCAGTTTGAATTTTGTATCTTTAAGTATCTTAACGCCCATATCCCCGAAGAGGTATGCAGAGCTACAACCAGGGCACCCACGACTAGCCAAAGACACAAGTCCCACAATGTGATAGGTGGCAAGCCTATCGAAAACCGGGCACATATATCCAATACCGAGCAACTTTTTTTATTAGAAAATTGTAAAACACAAATTTTCTTTTTGTTGCCGAACCGGGATTCGAACCCGGGACCTCATCCAGTCAAGTCCAACACCTGAACCGCTAGACCACAAAGGCATCATATATTTACAAATACATCATATAGTTACGATTTTCATAAAAAAACTTCCTCTCCAGATAGTCTCTTTCCTTATTTTTGAAAAATAGTTGCCATATTTTGAACTTGGGTCTTCAACTTAAGGTAATGAATTTGGAGGAAGCCAAACAGGTCTGTCAGGATCGTGAGATTTGGCACTCGATACTATCTGCCAACCCTGTACGAACTTGGCTTGAAGATGTGTATGTGTGTATGTTTATTAATTGTTGTAGTATGTGTGTAAAACTAAAATGTTAAATAAATAAACATGCCTTTGTTCATTTCCCCTTATCTTAATAGGCGTATATAACCTACAAAGTAAGTTACGCGAGTACTCTTACCCAAATAAATACCAAATTGCACCCTGTGGTTCATTACTACCGGGTATTTCACATTATATTAAGTCTACCTTAATATATTAATAAAATAAGAAAGTGTTTGTTTTTCCTTCTTTTATGTCGAGACGGAGTGACGATACAGTAAAATAATTTTGTTGTAGAGATAGTTAAAAAGATTTCGAAGGAAGGTATTTGACTTGTCATACTAATATTATAAAGAGGTAAACTTTGTTTGTTTGTTTGTAATGAATGGGCTCAAAAACTACTAGACCGATTTTAAAAATTCTTTCACCATTCGAAAGCTACGTTATCCACGAGTGACATAGGTTTTGTTTCATCCAAATCGGTATAGTAGAAAGAAAGAAAAAATATTTATTTGCGGAATATGAGTGTTACAAAGATATTACAAATAAGATGCCAAGTTACGCAGGCGAAGCTGCGTGAAACTGCTAGTTGTTAGATAAAACATATTATAGTGCCAAGAATTTTCTTGTAGATAAGAATTTATAGTGAAATAACTAATAATTATTAACCAAATATAATGAAAGGTATGGTTGCCGAGGAGTTTGTTTCGCCGTTTCTTCTCCTGTCTGGCTAGGTTTGGAAACGGTGGTAGTTTACGGTATACACGGTTAAATTTTATTATAGTTATTAAATGTTTTGGTAATAAATAATTAAACTAGTTATAAATATAAATAACTGGCCTATAAGTTAAGGCATATTATGTATCTAATTAAATAATATTTTTTTATAAATGTTAAAATATTTGCACATCAAAATATGGTAGAATATGTTGATATACTTAAATATTTTATAACATCTCATTTACACACGTCATATTACGCAAATAAATAATTTTCTTTCTTTCTAGTTAGGAGGCTAGAAAGTGACATAGGATACTTTATAACCCCGAGTGGAAAAGGATTAGTGTTACAATTCTAACGTGTAGGTACGTGTTGTGTGTGTCTTTCGTATAATATCTAACATCCTGGTGATAAATTAGAGTAAACTATTGTATGTTGTCGCCGCATTTCATACTATGAATTTTGTTTCACCGGCCAGTATATCTTCAAGCCAGTTCACAATGAAGGGGCAGGTCGAGCTGTGATGTAGCTTGAAGATCTCGCGAGGTGCAAGAACATAGATAAACGCGCTATTTTTATTTTTGATTTCGCATAAAATCATTTTAATAAATATTGTATTTTATCACACAAGTGAGAGTACTTTTGTTCTGAAAATAAAAATTATTCCAAATTTAAAAAAATGCACAACGTTTTAATATTCAATGTTACTCTTCTGCTGGCACACCGACTTCTTATTATTATACACGGACTAACGTTGATACTCGTAAAAGTGTAAAAGTTGATTTTATAGTCTTCATCAAATTGTAATGAAAACTATAATAGTAGATTAAACCTTGGAGTACTTTAATCCATGAATATTAAGACGAGTTTAACCCGTTATTTTTTCCTAAAGCGAGAAAAGCAAACAGTACATCTTAAACGCATTTTACACTTAACAAAAAGAAACGTCTAGTTCCTTTAACATTAAGCACAATAAACACGACTGTTTATGTTGTCCCATTATCCCCGTAGGCGTAAAGAACCCACAAAGTGCATTAGCTCGAGTACTCTAGCCCTAATAAATACGGGACTTGCACCCTGTGGTGTTGAAACACTGTGACGTTCATTAGGATGTACTAGGGAAGTATAAGATTTAGCGAGATCTTCAGTGTGGAACTTGCTTATTACAATTTATGTCCGTAAGAGTAAAATATAAATATCTTTAAATAAATTTAATACCTCTAATAGTAGAAGCTACATACCTACACTGAGCTGATAACAAAATAAAATATATTTTATAATTAACTAGCTGCTCCGGCAAACTTGGTTCCGCCTGTTCATTTTCATAATCATCATCATCATCATCACGGACTACGCCCTGTGGTGTTAAAACACTGTGACGTTCATTAGGATGTACTAGGGAAGTATAAGATTTAGCGAGATCTTCAGTGTGAAACTTGCTTATTAGTTATTACAATTTATGTTCTTAAATGTAGGTGAAAATGTAACTTTCTTTGGATAAATTACTACCACCTCATTTAATAGTATTATTGGTAGAGTTTTGTATCGACTCACCCGGATTGGTACCACCGTCTTACCTATTCCTGCCGCCATAACGTCATGACGTGTTCCGGTTTGGAGGTTACTTTTGCTCGAGGCCTAACATCCCGGCCCAAGGTTGGCAATGCACCATTATCACCTTTGGTGTCTCTGGCGGCTTGAATTTTTTTCCATCTACAAATCCGTCTGCTTGTTTGCCTTCCAATATCATAAAAAAAACCTACACTGAGCTGATGATAGAATGAAATACATATTATAAGTATTGTATAATTAACTAGCTGCTCCGGCAAACTTCGTTCCACCCGTTCAGTTTCATCATCATCATCACGGACTTGCACCCTGTGGTGTTAAAACACTGTGACGTCCATTAGGATGTACTAGGGAAGTATAAGATTTAGCGAGATCTTCAGTGTGGAACTTGCTTATTACAATTTATGTTATTAAAATATGTGGATGAAAATATAAATATATTCGGGTAAATTACTACCACCTTATCTAATAGTAGAAGTGCGCCTTCACAGCTGATAATAAAATCAAATAGTATATTGTATAATTAACAAGCTGTTATTTATGTGGTAGAATACAATATTCATTTATTGCGCTATCGTACACAAAAATGACATCCCGAACATTCGCGCTAGCGTCCTGCGCCGTCTTAAGAATTTTTATCATACAAAATTTCGGGTCACGTGTCCTGACGCGAGTTTAGAAGTTTTTACCCATTCCAAAAAAAGTGCGCCACGCCGCTAAGGAAGTTTTTACTTTAATAATATTTTTTTATTTTCCATACAAACTGAACGGGTGGAATGAAGTTCACCGAAACAGCTAGTAAGAAATAAAAAGCACAATATGCTAAGTATAAGGTAAAACAATTTATTTAATTTATTATATTTAAGTATAAAGGAATCGTGCAAATTTGGAACAACTTCTAGGTATGGAATTGTTAAGAAAAGATTTTCCGATGCGAAATTCAATAGCACTCCTATTATTCACAACAGCCCACTTGGAATAAGTAACGAGGTCACCGTTAGCCGTTAGAACATGGCAATTGTCCCCTCCTTGACATAAAACTGAATATCGTTAAAATTATGGGTCCTAAAGTGAAAATGTATTTTAACGACGGTATTAA
Organism: Calephelis nemesis; assembly: GCA_002245505.1. Taxonomy (NCBI): domain Eukaryota; kingdom Metazoa; phylum Arthropoda; class Insecta; order Lepidoptera; family Riodinidae; genus Calephelis; species Calephelis nemesis. The sequence continues at coordinate 107,994 of NJDD01001331.1, forward strand.
ACTAAAAGGCTGAAGATTTAGCATCTTCTTAAATGTTAAATCAGTAAATAGGTTATTATTGGAACTGACGATATTTCCTTTGCGTAGCAATTAGTCAAGTCTCAGAGACTTACCGTTTTTAAAACAAAAGTAAAGTAACGTCAAGTATCATCACGCCTATATCCCCGAAGAGGTAGGCAGAGGCACAACTAGGACACCCACGACTAGCCGAAGACACTAAGTCCCACGGTGTGATAGGTGGCACTTGGAACTTGGTAAAATTCAGACACAATTTATCACTTGCACTCTTACTTTCCACTATATGGTTGCGTTTTCTGTTAGCCAACTGGTGTGAAAGTACTATCATAATACAGACTTATAAACAGCGAGACAGACAGACAGAACAAAAACATTTCTAAAACTGTGTTCTGCTCCGCTGTATTAGTCACCTGCGTTTATTTTTTTAGTATCTTAAATGTACAGAATTTACTCTTTTGCAGTTTTACTTAGGTACAGAAAATAGAAGAATTAAAAAAAAACTTCTTGGGCATTTCTGTCAATTCCAAGATATAAATCAAAGAAAGAACATACATACATACATACATATCTTCACGCCAAGTTCCTTACGGGGTAGGCAGAGAGTATCGAGTGCTAGACCTCACGATCCTGACAAACCTGGCTTCCTTCAAATTCATTAACCTTTTCATACAAACACGCCGGTTTCGCAGACCCTTCAGACTACCCTCGGATAATAGCCGAGTGATCTGATCGTGGAATCAAAGAAAGATTAGCTGTTGAAATGTATTACATGTGTCAAAAACATAGATCACATGTTGTACGAATGATGACGTCAAACATCTTAATTTTTTTTTGGACAATCTATTAAAAGATATAAATTAAAAGTTTGTTGAAATGTTTCATGAAGAGAAATGGGTTTCCTTATGGTTAATATGGTGTGATGCAGCCAGATCATCACATTATTAATTATGTTTAACTTTTTATTGTTTGTTACATTTCGCCTGCATATTTAAGCTATTTCATAAAGAAAAGGCATTTTTTTTTTTTTTTTAGAAAAAAGAGGAATACAAGTGAGTAAAGTCCGTCACACACGTAACTATAATATATATTAATATGAACTATAGCAAGACATATTACAATATATTTTCTATACAAATATTCAAGCGACCGCACACGCAACTATAATATATATTTGTATGACGCCACCAACGAATATATTATCGCATATTAAAACGCTAGGCTTACCATCAATGAGTGAGGGCAAAATTTATATTATAGCATCGTCTCCGTGTGTGGTAGCTTACTATAATATATATTATAGCGTGGCATATACTATATATTATAGCTACGTGTGTGACGGGCTTAAGAGTGAGTAGGCTCTATTGAAAGCTTTTACCGATGCACATGACTGACATTAGAATTAGCTGCCAAAGTGAGCTTTTATGTTGGAACCTAGGTGTTAAGATTTAAGTCTAATTAAACCTACGTCATTTTTGAAGGTCTAATCCCCAACCCAATTTCAGGTTGGAAACGCAAAGTTATCGCCTTTTTGGTCTACAAGTGATTTGGATTTCTTACCACCAGTAAATCCTACTCCTTAAAAAATCTGCTTTTTTTTGTCTTCCCATAAAACTTACAACAATAAAAATGTGTACATACATACTTGAAAACAGAACTCAATACACACATTTCTGGTAATCGCATAAAAATATTACGTACTTAACCTATTGAATGTATGGAAACCGGGTTAAACAATTTTAGGCAGAAAAACTTGCAAATGATTGGCAAATCTTATTTCACAGTAAGTATCTCACGTTGGTGAATGGCTCAAGTACTTTGTTTAGTCTGCGGTCACATTAAACATGTCAAAAATTGGTACATTTGTTCTTACGTAACGCCACATGTACAAAAAGATCAAATGCGGCCAACATGTGTGCTGAAAACAATTACATAATGTGGAACAAGTTTTAATTTGAATATTTTATTACAATGACTATCAAATTACATCGACTTTGCTCTAAGTTTCAATTTGACATAAATCTAAAAAAAAATATTCACGCCCATATCCCCGAAAAGGTAGGCAGAGGCACAACCAGGGCAACCAACGAGCAATTTTTTTTTATTAGAAAATGGAAAAAACCAAATTATCTTTTCGTTGCCCCACCCGGGATTCGAACCGGGACCTCATGCAGTCAAGTCCAACAACTGAACCGCTAGACCACAGACGCGATAATACAGAGGAAGACATAAATCTAGAATCTTTTAATCATGTAGATCTTGTCCACTTAGTAGAATACACCATCTGCCTCTCTGCCAGATAGTTCGTAAGAGGCGAGCGCTAATTAAATACATTCATTATTAACATTGTTTTATTCATCATTACCAACAAGACCACGGGTGATACAATTCTTGGCAGCAACTTGACTGGGTTGGGATCCACAGCCTTACCTATTCCTGCCACGATAGAGGCTCTGTCATGTCCGAGTCCAGGGGATTAGATAGCCAGAAGATTGCACAATTGGCCAATTGGCCCCAGCCAAAAGAGTGCAACGCAACTATAAAATCTATGGTGAGTATCAGCCACGGTTGTCTTACCATCAGGAGACCCGTGTGCTTGTTCCCTGATCCCTCACATAAAAATACCACCTGGTCGGTAAGCCAGTGCCGTATATACTATTAAGAATAGTCTATATTATAAATATAATATTTAATACTATTAAGAATATACTGGAAATACCAATACATAATCCGAAGGTACGACTCGGTCCCACAATGCGACAGATAGCAAACCGAGTATTTATCGGGTCCCAGGCAATTTGTTTTAAAATTAAGAAATCAAATTTTAAGTTCCCTAATCCGATAATTGAACCCGGGACTTTATGTGGTCAACGCCAACACCAGGCCACTAGAAGCCAAAGGGATTTAACCACATTATTCTCATTAGTAACTCAAATTGACGAAGTTACATGTGCGTAACTAACTAAAATTTTACGCGGTTAACATCAACAACGCTCTTTGTAACAATGACGCAATTAAGGAGCTCGCACATTAAAAATAGAACTTCTTTGTTCAACCGAAAAATTAATAACGGCTCTTTGACTACTTCAAACAAAAGCCATTGACATTCTTAACTTTTTATTGTTAGTTTTCAACCTACTTTAGACGGGAAGCTTTCAGTTCGATTTTTAATTTATTTGTGTTTGAATTTTTATTACGTGTGACTACAGTTTAGTGGTTTTGTGAATTTAACTAAAAGTGTGTCGTTTTTTTCATATCTTCAGTACAATACAATATACTGATTTATTTCATGCATTGAATTTATATTTTTATGGCGTGGTCGCCTCTGTGGTCTAGCGGTCCAGGTTTTGGACTTGACTACAAGTGGTCCCTGGCTTGATTTCCGTGTCTTGCAACAAAAGAAAATGTGCTTTTTCCAATTTTCTAATAAAGAAATGTTGCCTGGGATTGGATATGTGCCCAATTGGCGATAGACTAGCCACCTATCATTCTGTGGGACTTAGTGACTTCGGCTAGTCGTGGTTGCCCTGGTTGTGCCTCTGTCTACCTCTTCTGAGATATGGGCGTGAAAATACTCTTTTTTATGTTATATTTGTTGAGTTTTTATAAAAGCGCTAAAACTTTAATTTTAAATTATTTTAAAAGAAGAAAACTTAGCTTCTTAAAAATTTAGCTTCTTTTTGTAAAATGTGTAACTTCAAATATTTTTGCAGGATGAACTAATTTTTTTAATGAAAAAATCAATCAATATTAAAATTAAATACCTGAAGTGTTTTTTGAGTTACACTTAACAATTTTTGAAGTATTGGCTTCGACTACATCGATGACTTTAAATTTTCAATGCAAGGGAAATCGAAGTCGATATTTGAAGTTTTTGTAGTCATTAAATTTTCTCTTGCAGTAAAGACAAAACTAAACATTTCCTTAACAAACCCAGCCTGACACAATAGCAACAGTTCCATGTGTTCTAAGAAAGGGTTCATAATTAAGAAAGTCATCTTATTTCCTGTAACGCCACGAGTTAAGTAGTTGCGACGAAATGTTTATTATGACATTATTCAAAACAAAGCGTTTTGACAGTGATATAGCATTTCAAGCTAAGGAACATTGAACTTTTCATTCTTGAAATTTTAACTTGAAGTATACGTATTACGTAATCTTTTCGTTTAAACTTCAAACTTGTAACACTTACACAGACTGAAGTACTCCAAGGTTTAAGCTGATATTAATGTCTTTGTTACACTGTGATACAGCCTATAATATCTATGTAACTTTACTCTGCCTTTATTTATTAATAAGACAACGACATAGTTCAGAAAGTCAGCAAGCTAAAGTGGCAATGGGCAGGCCGCATTGCTTGCAGAATCGACAACCGTTAGGAAAGAAAGGTTCTTGACTGGCGGCCCAGCGTCGGAGGAGGTAGTGTTGGACGACCTCCCACCCAGTAGACTAATGAGCTGGTCAAAATCACGGGGAGTCGGATACAAGCGGTTGGTGACCGTGACTTGTGGCGCTCTTTGAGGGAGGCTTATGTCCAGCAGTGGACGTCCTCCGGCTGATGATGAAGGCAGCAATTAATCACTTTGAAAACTAGTCGACTACAACTTTTCGGTAAGTATAACTTAATGTACAAATATCACATTTTTTTTTCTTTTTATGTTATAGGAAGACAAACAAGCAGACGTATTTCCTGATGTTAAGAAATTCACGCCGCCTATAGACACCAAAGGTGGTAATGGTGCGTTGCCAACCTGAGGTCAGAATGTTAGGCCTCGAGCAAAAGTAAGTTTACCGGCTACCTTACTCTCCGAACCGGAACACGTCATGACGTTATGGCGGCAGGAATAGGTAAGGCGGTGGTACCAATCCGGACGAGTAGCTGCCAAACTCTACCACCTAGTCAGATGTCACGATGTTAGTGATGATAAACCTATGCTCGCCTTTTACGAGCTGCCTGGCAAGAAAGGTAGCTGGTCTATTCTGCAAAGGAGCCCGGACCAACACATGTCAAAATCATTTAAAAGATTGAAAATATTCAACGTTATTAGCAATTTTTTTTAAGTACTATTAATGAAAAGGGTAATCACATCCATCAACGCACAACTGGACACTGGACGAATTCTGATAAAATTATAACTACATAAACTGCCAAAGTACGATTTATACAAATCAATCCCTAAAGGGTCAAAAGGGGGTGAAAGTTTGTATGAAAGTCCGTCAATTTCGAAACAAGGATCTTTAAATATTGTGACTAAGACTGGCATTTTGAAGTTGTTGTATGCAGATGTATATAAAAACTAGTATAAAATTCGAAATAAATTCTAGATTAGAAACTCCTTAGTGAAATACTCCCTTTTAATACATGAAGAACACCAAAAACTTATTTTGGATGCTCGTGTTCATTAGTAATAATTCGTTCATTAACTTAGTTAACATAGTACATTAACTAAGTCGTCTTCAATTGAGGCAGAAAAATGGTGTATGATATCTTGAGATACTTCAAGAAAAGAGTGAATAGGCATCGTCTGAGAAAGTAGTCTTTAATCTTCCATAAATATGACTAGTGGTTAATAGTATAACACATACATGTTATAAAACAGTTAACACGATTCAAACCAAGTAAAAAGCAACATATTTCAAAAATAACGTAAATACAGAGGGTTTCCTGATCCCAAGCTTTGATTACTGAAGACAAAGTTAAGCCTTAAGGCTTTTGTGAATATTTTATACACGTCATTAGTTTCGTTTCTTATAAGAGATTTTGTGTACAACGGGTAACAAAAAATATACTTGAAATGTATATTTCTCTACCCCTGTTATAGGGCCAAATGCACAATGTTTATTAGTTTTTGATCATCTATAATCAATTTGTGTTGTTGTAAAATGTGTTTTTTTCGTTTTCTTTTTTTTTATGATATTGGAAGGCAAACAAGCAAACGGAAAAGTAAGAAATTCACGCCGCCTAGAAACACCAAAGGTGGTAATGGTGCGTTGTCAACCTGGGGCCGGGATGTTAGGCCTCGAGCAAAAGTAAGTTTACTGGCTACCTTACCCTCCGAACCGGAACACGTCATGACGTTATGGCGGCAGGAATAGGTAAGGCGGTGGTACCAATCCGGGTGAGTCGCTGCGAAACTCTACCACATAGTCAGATGTCACGGTGTTAGTGACAGCAAGCCTATGCTCGCCTTTTACGAGCTGCCTGGCACAGGAAGGCAAATGGTCTATTCTACAAAAGAGCCCGGACCAACACGTTTTCAAATGTTTGTGCTCTACCTCATGTGTTTTTTTACCATTGCCCAGGATAAACTGGGAGAAAACGCTTTTTTGGCATTAATTTCGACTCGGTACGTTTATTTATGTGCAATGAAGGATTAAAATAATAAATAATGAATATTTTAACGTTCTGAATGATATATATTTACCGTTAACTTTATTTTAAAATACCGCCTTTGTGTTCTAGCGGTCCGACGTTGAACTTGACTTCTTGAGTTCCCGAAGTCGATTTTCGAGGTAGGGTAGCAAAATAAAGCAAATGTGTATTCTTCATTTTCTAATAAAATTACGTTTCCCGGTTGGAGATAGGCTTGCCCCTGATTACATTGTAGACTTAGTGTCTTTGGCTAGTTGTGGGTGCTCTGGTATACCTCTTCTCACCTCTTGGAGGATACTTAAAATATAAATTATGTAAACGTAAGATTATACAAAATACCTTTCTAACAAATTTGCTATTTGTACTGAAACTTCCACAGTATATTTAATGTATAATTTTATCTTTACTATACTTCACATTAAGAAAAATGAGAAAACAGACATGTCTACTATGTTTTTCCCGTCAAGTCTTTTGGACGCGTTCCGATTCAGTAGTAAATTTTAGAATTGAAAAATTAGAAATATAAGTCAAACTAAGTCAATAAAAAAACTTACAAGTTATCTACTGGAATAAAACAATTGATAATAATATTCTTTGTTGTTTTGTTGTACTCTTTACTATTTCTCTACTAGTACAATTAGATTTCTTTTCCTATCCACACAACGTCAATTTTCGCTTCTATCTTGTTCCAGTCAGGGCAACCACTAAACTTGATTACAGAAGAGAAAATTCCATTAACATCTTTGGTGCCTATAGGTTATTTCTCACCGTCACGTAATTCATTTGGTTATTTTCTTTTTTTTCAAATATAAACCTACAGTTTATCTCAAGCTTAAAATTTAAGAGACGGACACACGAACTAATAAAATTTACCTCAAGTTGAAATTGCCAGCACTTGACTAATATTACTTCCACCTTGCTTTACTTCAATTTAAATTGTATTAAAAGTTAGACTTTAACAAATTATACAACTTTACAATTTGACATTAAATTCCTCGTGTCTGAAGGCGTTAACGACTGCGAGATTTATGTACGAACTTCACGTCAAAAACTTTCATTTAAATTAATGAAGACATGTCATACGATAAAATTGCATTTGCGATTAGTACTATGCACTTTCAAACAAGCTGTTCAGATTTTCAAATGAAGAAACACTTGTACCTACTGATTTACTTATCACTAATATTTTATTAACTTATAAATAGCCTATCAGTTTTGCTTTTTTAATAATAATAATAAATCATCTTTATTTCACATAAACCTGACGAGTCCATATAATAATAAATCTACCACCGGATCGGAACGCGGCCGCACACTGAGAAGATCCGACAAGAAACTCAGCGGGCTTGTCTTTTTTTCTTACTTTAAAATATATTAACAATAATTTATGTAATGATACATTATATTTTATAAGAGATTGGCATGAGGAGCAATTAATCCCAAGCAGTCTTATCTGTTAAATTTTTCTTTTGTTAGCATCATCACTCAGGTAGTAATTTAAGCCCTGATGATGCTGATGATGATGCCGTACGCTAAAATTTCTCTTAATAAAACAGAAGTAATAATTACAGTGTACCCACGGCTAACCGAAGACACTACATTTCACTATGTAGCAAGCCTGTCGCCAACCGGGCACATATCCAATCCCAGGCAATGTTATTATACTAGAAAATTGAAAATACCAACACATTTTCTAGTTCTTTATTTGTCTAACCCATGGATCGAAGTCGAGACCTCAAGAAGTCAAGTCCGAACCGCTATATCACAGAGGCGATGACTGAGATGTTAAGTCTAATATACAAATCTTATTACTTTACTCTCCGGACCGGAAGTTGAAACTGTCATCATGGTGGAAGGAATAGTAGATCCTGTCTTATTACTAACAAATTAACAACAACCTACTAAATAGAAAAGTAATTAGCCCTACATTCTTCGAAAACACGCGGAACTAACCCAAAAATGCAACTTGGTCGAAATTCAAGGAAATTTAATGACGTGTCTATTTTTATCTTTTTAAGTGTTTGTTGTGATGGTCGTGGTTCCGCTAATTGAACCGTACTCCATACTTATGAACTTCGTGTTGGAATATACAAATCGCGTATGCGCGTACGAATGTCACTTGTCACGATTTTTAACGGCTACATTATTTTAAACATTGCATTGCTATTTAGTATGCTAAGTGAAGAACCTAATTATAAAATTAGTCTCTAGCTCTTGAAGTGTTGTTATTTATGTATCTTGATATATCGATGCTTATTTATATTACAAGTAATTAAAAACAGCGTGAAGAATCTAAGGACACCTGTCAGAATAAATAATGAATAAATATCCCTGGACAAGTTACGCAAATGGAATCGAGCCCCCAAGTAAGCAAATTATATGATTGTAATATAGGTGTTAGTCATCGATTCTAATACATAGAAATACTTAAAACATAGATACCAGAATAAATTTATTAAATACCTAGATCCGCACATGCAGACATCTCAATGTTCATCACACAAATGCCTGCCCCCGTTGGAAATCAAAGGCGAGCCTCGAAACGTTAGTCGGTGGAGTTGGTAGTAGAGGCGTGTACGCTAGCCACTCGACCAACGAGGCGGCAAGGAATAAAGTTTCTTTTGCTTTTATGTACCACACCTATCGGGACGTCTCAAGAAAAAGTCTTGTTATGCTTTTTATCTTGTTTTTATCTCACTCAGTGCGTGTACTGCGCGTTATGATACTTCGTCTAAAAATACAATCACTAACGTAACTTGATTGTATTAAAAAAGCAAACGATTGCCATTCAATCGTTGCAAAATTTTGCATACTAGAATCATTTGCAAGTGCCTGGATTAAATTTAAACGAGAGCGTTATTATCAAATATAAAGTTTGACCCTATGTAGAAGCTAATTTATAGATAAATATTTAACACCAAAACATGCAAGTGGACCTAAAATACATACCAATTCCTGTTGTCACCTTTGACACATCTTTTTTGTGTTTGGTAATAATCACCACTTATGAGGGAATATTCTTTATTTACCTGAAACAATTAAATTTAAAAATTTTAACAATGATCGTAAAATATATACTATTCATCGTCGACATTAGTTAAGATTCCATTGAATACATATTTTTAAATTTTAATAATCCTTGGACATTTCCACAAAACTTTTATAATTTTGTATATTGTGGAAAAATACAGTACAGTATCTTCACGACCATATCTCCGAAGAGGTAGGCAGAGGCACAACCAGGGCACCCACGACTAGCCGAAGATACTAAGTCCCATACTGTGATAGGTAGCAAGTCTATCGCCAACCGGGCACGTTTCCAAATCCCGACCAACATTATTTTTTATTAGAAAATTGGAAAAATCCAATTTACTTTTTGTTGGCCGACCCGGGATTCGAACCCGAGACCTCATGCAGTCAAGTTCAACACCCGGACCGCTCGACCACAGAGGCGACTAAAACTACTAAAATACAAGTTTTAAGTCTGTAATAGTAGATTTGTCGAAGTAAAGTTTTGCGACTTCATACTGCTACCCCACGTTAAAAATTCAACAAATGGAGTTAGTGAGACTGTACACTTTTTAAGGACATGCATATTTTTCCATGTCATCATAATACCAAGTATAATATTCTGGTTTAAAGTTAATAGCTGGTAGGCTATTACAATACGCTTAAGATCCCGGTATAGGATTATCAACTTTCTATTAACGAATATACCGTCACACTAATAAACATGGATTACCATGGGAATAAAATTAAGCTTATAGTATAGTCAAGTGTATTAAATTGTATTAAAGACTATAATACCAGGTTGACCTTCAGAATACCTTACTCCGTGTTTATTAATAAGACGTTTTGTGTCGATAAGTTCAGCGATTTATTACCCTCAAGAAACCAGTCTGCTTGTTTGCGGGCGCAAAAATATGTTCTTCATATAAAACTGTATTTGAGTGAACGATTAATTCATTTATTGAGCTTAAATTTCGCATACTGATCATGTCGTCTTCGTTGAGAAAAAATGTAACTAACTATAGCTGAGTGATTGAACAACTCAAACTGGTGGACTTCAATTTTAAAACCATTGCATGCAATGCAATTGAGCAGTTTGATGAAGGCATTATTTTAAAAAATGGAATTTAAACCCTTCAAGGTGTAAACAGGGGATAAAACTTTGCATAAAAGTGCAATTATCCCCTGTTCGTTTTAAATGAGTGAGTTTTGGCTTAAACTGATCGAGACAAAATTTGGCAGATGGATAATTTATTACTGGAAAAATTATACAAGCTCCTTATTTCATATATCTCAACGACATCATATCGGATAGCTAACGAACTACGTACAACAACTAGTATTTGCATTCAGATAAATATAATTTCTCCCTGAAAATGTAATTATAGCTTGTACGTATGTAATATGTAAGCTGTCTGAGAACATTGAATATTATGCGATAGATATTACTGGGACAGATAATAATAGTTTCGATATTCCATGTCTATTGCTTGGGGGATGAAATTGACAGATACCAAAGCATGAATTGTTATCGTGTTTATCAATTTCAGAACAATAGACTTAGTAGAATAGCTCTCATAACCGAGAGATTGTATCTCCTTTGTGTAGGGTTCAGAGTCTTGGAAAAGACAAGCTCTTGTACGCAACTATTGTAATTTTAAAAAGCTTCTTGTGAATATCCGTTTATTTACTTTTTCTATATACATAAAAGCAAAAACATACTCACTCACTTATTCATCTAAAAAATATTTGACCTATGAACGTGATATTTACCACAAAAATTATTGATTACAGGGTTGCAAGAAATCAGAAAAATTCTCGTCTAAAGGATAGCGCACAATTTGACATGCCTCATCGGAGCGCTTCGCAGAGCAATAATTCGCCTAGATTCCTTTCAAGAAACGCACATTATGCTGATCTGCTTCGTAGCGGATTTTTGAGCAACACCCCGCTAACAGTCCCCGTATCCCGGTTTGCTTGAGGGTTGCTTTGCAATATGATGGGCTCGGATCCAACAGGCACCGCTCTGACAAAGATGTGCGCTATCTTTCAGCAGCTGGAATAGGGTGTTGAAATTTGTATGGAAGCCCAACAAATTAATTACGAGAACCGCTTAATTGCGCACTATTAACCTCACGTAGAAATCGGATCCTATATTAATTTAATTAATGTTGTTAAAATTTTAAAATATTTTGTCCTTCAACTCCACCCACCGTATTAAGCTTAGATAACATTCATCAAAACATCACATAAGATTGTATCTTTACTAGGGTTTGACTTCTTTCGATAGAATTTAGATAACTTTCCCACTCCGTAAGTAATTGGATAGGGCGTGCAGGGGTGATGGTATCGGGTGCAGTCAATCGTAATAAAACTCTGCAAATCGTTATCTGACTGCGCTCTTACTGCATTCCAAACCAATACTCCTGATGAAATCTAGAGAGGAAATAAAGTTTTATGTTATTTCTCTTAGATGTATTGATCGATATCGATATATTTATTGCTGGTCAAGGGGCGACAGTACATGCCTAGACATGCTCATTAGGAGGGTTCGGGTTTGATTTTTAACAAACATCATCAAGCCAGTTTAAAATGCTTAATTCAAAATTAATGAAGAATTAGAATTCCAAATATAAAAAACGAGGGCAATCAACGGGGAATCCCTAGTGTTAAGCAGTTAATATGTTACATCATCTATATCAATGCTGCGTTGCTAATTGAGGCTGTGTTCTAGCCCCTCATGTGAGCAACTTTAGTAACTACCATGATCCTTTTTTGCAGTCTTTGCGGAACTCTACCCGAAAATCTGCTAACAATAGTGTAATAATCCAGCAATACTTAATTACCAGGTTCCAAAAGCTAGCGGTCATAACGTTCCTTAACAAAAAGAATAGTAAATGAAAGTCTAATCTGCGTAAAACACTGAGAGAGGATATCAATTTTCTATTTCATTAATTTAGGGGAGATTTTAACATGGCTTCAAAAATACTTTTTGGATACGATAAATTATTTTATTTATCGTAACCAAATATATCTGGCGTAGGTATGTGATGACACCATTAACAAATTTATAAAAATAAATTTACTTTAGTTTGCTGAATTCTACTATTGCAATCAGCAGAGATGGAGTTGGAGAGTTGTTAGAAGATTATACCACGATGTCGAAAATTCTCCACCAGCTCACCTTTACTTACGCACAAAATTTAGGATGCAAACCAATATATTATTATTCACCGGGTTGTTAAAACATTTACATTTGTAACATCACCGGCTACCCTACCTTCCCTACCCTATTAGTAACTGAAAAACGTCAACCGAAACTAAATGCACTGCCATCTAGAGGCACGGGAGTGAGTTAGCCATTGCCCAATTCTAAAAACTGTGGGTAAGAAAGCAAATGCATACATTCTTCAAAAGAACACATCACTACCAGGATTAACAACACCGTATTATCCCATGTTCCCTGCAATTTTCACGGCTTTTCTCTTCATAAAAATCTTCTGCTAACAATAAACAACACACAAAAAAATTAGCAAAATGGCTCTATCCGTTCAGGCTGATACGATGACGCTGCGAAATGAGGAATAATTTGTATGTATATAGATTTTGTAAAATCTGGTGAAGTTTAAAAACTTTTTAAACTTCTTCTTTAAGCCGATAGGTTAACACATTTATTTCCCCGTGTTGTTCTGGGCTCCTTTGCAGAATAAACTATCTGCCTTCCTACCTGGCAGCTCGTCAAAGACGAGCGTAGGTTTACCGTTACTAGCACCGTGACATCTAACTAGGCGGTGCAGTTTTGCAGTTACTCGTCTGGATTAGTACCACCGCCTTACCTATTCATACCGCAATAATGTCAGTGCTTGCCGTTCAGATAGTCAGTAAACTAAAGTTTGCTTCAGTCCTAATATCCTGTCCTTAGGTTGGCAACGCACCATTACCATCTTAGGTGTCTCTTTTCTTCCCATCAGTAAATCCATTGTCTTGCCTACCAATGTAACAAAAAAGCCATAAAAAACTATCAGAAAATCTATCTAAATGACTTTGTGTGTTATAAAAAAATCGACGTGTACAGTAATCTGATGCCATGTTGATTGAAGCGGAAAAATCCTCTACAAAAATTGGATGTTCAAAATCCAATTAACTATTACTTCCACACACGTAACTCGAACCTTCTGCTGTATCAGATTTCAATAGACGCAGGTAGGTCTGTTTTATTCAGCTTTTGTGAAATACCTGTGAAAGTATTTTTAACAGACTAAATTAAAAAAAAACTGAGGTGGTTTCAATGAAATCTAACTCAATTTTTTTTCTTATTCTTGTAGTCTACGACTTCTATTAAAAGCCGTAACCATACAAGTAGTAGTAGTTATAATGAGTAATGTAATAGTAACAGTGCAAACAAGCAGACTGATTTTCTGATGGTCAGAAATTCACGCCGCCTAGAGACACCAAAGGTGGTAATGTTCGCCAACCTGAGGTCAGGATGTTAGGCCTCTAACAAAAGTAAGTTTCCCGGCTACCTTCCCCTCCGAACCGGAATACGTCAGCATTAAGCATTGAACGTTATGGCGGCGGAAGAAGGTAAGGCGGTGGTACCAATACGGGCGAGGCGCTGCGAAACTCTACCATCTTGTTGTGTGTTGTACTTGGACTTAAGTACTCCATAGTTTAAAATTAATTAGAATAGGGTTTTAGAATAAAATATAATTGTTATAGAAACTGCCTCTATGATCTACTAGCTGTCCCGGCGAATTTAGTTCCACCCGTTCAGTTTTTTTAGGAAAAATTAAAATATTGTTTTTTCTAGTTTCTTTACAGTCAAACTAGTCCTATGTCCGTGTTCTGGACCAAAGCTAACTCTACTATCTAAATAGTGTAGCTAACTGGTCTTTCTTTTATGAAAATAGATGTAAAATAAATATTTCCTTTTTTCCACTTTCCTGGAGACAAAAATAGACTAAGAAACACACACCATTTATTACCTTCAACATGTAACAGAATAATTCACCCACGTATTTGTAAGAAATGTTTTTATATAAAAGGGACAAACATTAAATACGCAACGAAAACTTCTTTACAATAATATTGAGTGATACTTTTTCCCTTAATGTCGTATTCCAAGACAATACGTCTAATGTGATGCCACAAACGAACGGGAAATTCTAGCGAGGGTACATCTTCAACATGAAAGGACAAAGACTTCTATAATAAACGAGACATACTTTTTGTAGGGAAACTTCTTTAATTGTTGTTATTTAAAATTCAATGAAACGTTATGTTACGTTACTCATACTGTACAGAAAAAATATTTTAATAACTCGCTACACACTATTTTCTAAGTTTTTTAAACAGAGAAATACTCGTAGTCTGTACTGAAGATATTATATTAGGAAAAGCTAAAATGGTTGTATTAATGCGATGTGTTTATTTTAGTATCTTCACGCCCATGTCCCCGAAAAGGTAGGCAGAGGTACACCCACGACTAGCCACTAAGACACTAAGAAGACACTAAGTCCCACAATGTGATAGGTGGCAAGGCTATCGCCAACCGAGCACATATCCAATCCCGGGCAACGATACTTTTATTGGAAAATAGAACATACAAATTTCCTATTTTTGTTTAGTTGCCCGACTCGGGGATCGAACCCGGGACCTCAAAAAGTCAAGTCCGTCACCGGACCGCTCGACCACGGAGGCGATAAATAAATATATTTATGTATAAATAAACAAAAGAACTTTACTCATAATAGTAAAGTACAAAACAATACTTAATATGTTGTATCTATTAAAATGTCAAAGGTATAAATGTAAAGGTAACTTTCGGGAAAAAACTACGAAACTGCTCGACGTTTATTTCAAGCTTTAGAAAATATTATAAGTACGTTTTATTTCAAAATCTAAAATTTAAAAGCGGGCGAAATTTCGAAAATCCTATCCTATTAATATTATAAATGCGAAAGTTTGTATGTATGGATGTATGGATGTTTGTTACTCTTTCACGCAAAAACTACAAAGCCGATTACGATGAAATTTGGTATGTAGGTAGCTGAAGACCCAGAATAACATAAGCTACTTTTTATCCCGGAGTTCCCGGGGGATTGGGACTTATGCGGGTGAAACTTTGGGGCGCAGCTAGTAAATAAATATAACTATTAGTTTCAATCAAAAGTTATTCGAACAAAACATTTTGATACAAAAGGCAAGTCTATTTCAGTACCAAATAAGTCTTTTGAAAAGTTCCTTTTGGAACGCCAACATCGGAAGGAAGTCAAAGTGAATCAGATTGTCTGGACGGTTGGATTAATTCTCTAAGACGGCTTTCACAGAAGAAAATAAAAATGGACAGACCAACAATCACTTTTCCTACTAGATTTAGCTTTCACCTATTGTTACCGATTGAGTTGATTGGATTAAAATTTGGTACATTATCTTGGAAGTTAATCAAGAAAATAATTGAGTTGATGTGGGTCAAAACACTTTCATTGTAATTGAATTGGGATTGAATTGGAATTGAGTTTCCGTGGACGGGTTTGGAATGCTCAGTTCGGATTTAGTACAAAGGTATTCATTATAGAGGATTATTGAGTTGTTATGCAGATCAGAGGTGTATTATCCCTAAGGCAAAGTAGGCATGTGCCTAGGGGCGCGATATTACAAAGAGGCGCGCGGAAGTTTTTGAACAAAAAAAACAATAACAAACTTAACATTTATGCCAAAATATACAGTCAGATCTGATTCTACAGGGACATCATGGATTTCTATGTTCCTTCTGTCTTTCTTGCTTTCTTCGCTCTCATCACATAATATTTCATACCTAAATATACGTGTCCTAGTCTACCTAGTTATCACCAATAGAGGGGCGCCAACGAGATGTTTGCCTAGGGTAATCTCTACATTTAATCCGCCTCAGATGCAGATAAAATAATTTATTATTACTCAATGCCTGTTACTTTATTTGCATGGTTACGGGTTAGAATATAAATAATAGATTATTAAAATAAGAATTAAAACAATTGAGTTAGATTTCATTGAAACCACCTCAGTTTTTTAAAATTTGAGAATTAAAAATATTAGAGTCTAGGGCTACCAACATTAAATTTCTTGTTACATTTCAAAAGTCGAGGTTTAGTCTAGTCAAGATTGAAGAGTTTAACGATGTCTTACCTTACCTTAAATACTTTTATAACTTCAGTGCTCGCCATTGTCGCATTCCCGTCAGATGGGTAGGCAATTCAGTAAATTTGTAGAAGAGGTTTTACATTCAAGGCTCAGGTTGTCAACGCACCATTATAATATTCGGTACATATGTAATGTTTATTTCTTACCATCAAAAAATCAGTCACTTTGGTTAAACCTAAATATGGTCGTGTATATAAATGTTTTCATATAAAGCAGACAAAGGCGCAACTACAAGTTAGTAAAGTTAGTAATTAGTAAATCTATATTATACACTTGAACAATCGGTTCCAAAATGACCAAATGTCTACTATTGAAACGTACGTTTACGTATGTACTACCGGACTACCCTGTTTCTTTATTCAAGAAACGAAACGTCTTACTTACGGACGGTAGGATTTTGTAAAAATCGTAACATATAAAGGTTTGATAGTAATCAAATTACGGTCACTCGTAGGTACTCGAAACATTTTGGGAATTCGTAAGTAAGCCTTCGTTTCTGTAATGCCCGATTCCTATAATCAACGAAACGTAATCCGTAAGTTAAATCATTCATAGTTTGCTGAAAATATCGGAGCTTTATTCATATTTTCAAAAATGTGAACTATCGAAAACGAATAACCGTTGTTCACAATCTTACTAATCGTACAAAATTCTATTATCTGTAATCAAAAAGACTCGTTTTTTGAGAACCGAGCATTAGAGGAACTACGAATGGTTATACTTACGGATCATGGTTGGTAATGGAAGGCAAACAAGCAGACGGATTTCCTAATGGTAAGAAATTCACGCTGCCTAAAGACACAAAAGTGGTAATGGTGCGTTGCCAACATGAGTCCGGAATGTTAGTTCTCGAGGAAAAGTAAGTTTAGCGGATACTTTACCGTCCAAACCGGAACACATCAACGGCAAGCATTGGACGTTATGGTGGCAGGAATAGGTAAGGCGATGGCACCAATCCGGGCGAGTCCCTCCGAAACTCTACCACCTAGTAGGATGTCACGGTGTTAGTGACGGTAAGCCTATGCTCGCCTTCTACGATCTGCCTGACAGGAAGGCAGATGATTTCTGCAAAGAAGCCCGGACCAATACGGGGATGGTGAATAACACTTCATGAACTTCTTTACCTAATTCTGCAAACATGCAAATAGAATATCATGAATTTGGAAGTATCTTCACGCCCATATCCCCGAAGAGGTAGGCAGAGGTACAACCAAGGCACCAACGACTAGCCGAAGACACTAAGTCCCACAATATGATAGGTGGCAAGCTTATCGCCAACCGAGCACATTTCCAGTCCCGACCAACATTTTTTTTTATTAGAAAATTGGAAAAATCCAATTTTCTATTTGTTGGCCGACCCGGGATTCGAACCCGGGACCTCATGCAGTCAAGTCCAACACCCGGACCGCTAGACCACAGAGGCGAGATGAATTTGGAACATAATAATATATTCATTAAAATAATCCTCCTTCCCAAATCGGATTAAACTACATCATGATACGTTTAGCAAATACGTAGAGTGAATAGAAAACAGAATTTGAGTTATTTTGAGCTCATCATATAACTTTAGTGAAATCCCAAGTACGAGGGTCGACATACGACGGGACATAGTGATATATATGCAAATGTTATAACCCGCTTATTATATTTCCCCAAGCGAGAACAGTAAGCTGGCAAAATGTAGTGATATTACATCAAAATTTATTCGAGCTACTCGGGTACAGGTTATTATGTGTTAAATTTAATTTTGGGTACTGTTTATTGTTTTGTTATGGCTAGGTAAAATATTTGAATAATTGTCTTTTAGTCGTTTGTTTACTAGTAAAAGTATCTTCACGCTCGTATCCCTGAAGTAGTAAACAGAGTTACAACTTACGATTAGCCAAATGTACTTGGCGAGAACAAAATTTGTTGCTTTTGATGTAGTAAAGCCGCCTAGAAAAGTTATGTATTAGTTACCAGTAACCATGTACAAAAGAAAGAAAGCCGTGTTAGTAACGCTATTTATAATTCAAGAACGGCTGAACCGATTTGGCTGAAATTGATAAGGTTGAGGTAGCTTCGATATGGGATACTTTTTATTGCGTTCGATTGCAATTAAAATAGAAAAACATCATTTTTACTTTTCCCATGCTAACTAAACGGGTGGAACAAAGTTTGCCGGGACAGCTAGTTTTCAATAAGTAAACCCGGCGACAAAAGTAAATATATTCCTCTATTTCTTTGGGATTTCATAATCAGATTCAGGTTTGGTGGCAGTATTATCACCTTTCAACCACTCTCAAAACCAAAGTGTTGCTAGCTCGCGGTTTTACAACTCCACCGGAACTCTACAAATTCTTTTATGCAAACTTCGTTTTATTTTTCAAATTTGCGAACATACAAACTGTTTTCTTAGGCGGTTAAAAATTGGTTCATTTTATATTAATTACGTCCTCATTTTTGCAAGTCGATAAAATTACATCGAAATTTGTTCCACCTATAATATAAAATGTGTTGGTAAGCGCATAACTTGTAAACGAGTAGGCCGATTTGGCTAATTATTTTTTTATTTCGTTAGTTATTATCAGGAGAAGGTTCTTATGAAGAGAAAAGCCTGGAAAGTTGCAGGGAAAATGGGAAAAATAGTACTTCATTATTTCCCATTGTGAACGGGTGGAACGAAGTTCGCCGGGGCAGCCAGTAATTAATAAAAAAGCCGTTTTAAATAAATCAGAACATAAATTGTATCATTCAAGTGATTTATACATCGAATAATTTATCCAACAGCAGTACTGGAAATTAATGATCGCATCAACAGTATTAAAACTCGAGGTATTCATCATTAATACGAGCATTAATATCTATTAACGAAAACATATTAGCACCAACATAACGTTATTAGGGTTCTGTAGCCGAATGACAAGAACCAAGCCGTTATCGGCTAATATTAACTTATCTACGGATAAAAATAGGCCTTCCAGAGTTTTTTTGCTGAGATTTTTTTAAATATTGAAAAAACAACAGCGATTACGTAGCAACTGATATGAAATGACTATACTTTAATGGATTTAAAGTTTTTAAAACGTTTTTAAAAAAGTTTTTAAAACTTCACCGGACTTTCATCGGAGTCTCTAATCTGAGATAGGTAATTAATATTGACCGAAGTCGATACGCCCGCCTATCCGTCCGTATGCTAAAGTTGCTTTTTTCTACCACTAGCTGTTGCCCGCGGCATTGCGCTTGTGGTGATTGGTCGCACAGGAACATTATTTTGGGATAAAACTATTCTATATGTTAATCCAAGTTACCCTTTAAATGTGTGCCAAATTTCATGGAAATCGATTCAACAGTTTTTGCGTGACAGTAACAAACAAACAAACATATAAACTTTCGCATTTATGATGTTAGTAGGTTTTAAATCACATAGTTGAAATTGGGTAAGTAGATAAACTCTGGAAAACACTTTACGATTTATGCAAAAATAATAAAAAGAACTTACCTTCCTTAACTTTCTGTATTCAATTTTAATGTAGAAAGTCTAAGAATAAGTCGTGTAATTCAAGTTTAACTTGGCTATTTTTCACGAACAGGCTTTAATAAATTATCTTTCTCGAATCATTTGCAGGTTTGTTGTATTCCAGTTTATCGGAACGTATTTACTCAAATCAGTAAGTTGACATAAATAGTGTGTTCTTTTTTGGCCAATCCAAAAAATCGGGAAGTTCTCACTTTGACTGCATGTTTTTTTGTATGTTTGTTACGCGATTACTTGGACAATAGCCAAGCGATTTTGGTGGATCTTTTTTAGAAAGACAGGTAACAAATTCCGAGGTTGTTAACTTTATCATGATCCGACTAGTTTTCAACATAAGCGAAAAAAATATTACACTGTTAAGTATACATAATTCAAAAAAATACTAGATACGAATAAACAGGATGTTGATAAAATGTAAATAGGGCTATTTCAGAATCATTTTCTATCTTCCTTATGATATGCAGTTTTTCTAGTCCAAATACGTATTTTGGCGCCCTCAAATATCTCAATTCTTTCATTTGTGGAGACGTATGTTTTTATGTTGAACTTGGCTGTCGTTTCACATTTATGTTTTTGAATTAACCGATACTGCGTACAGCTGTTAAATACAGCTTATTTGTACGATACAACTGATATTGTTAAAATGATTAACGCTTTTATTATTGTAATTTTAACATTGCATAAAGTAACTTGATTTATACGAGTACGAGTAATTCGTCCAATATGCAGTAAATATTAATTACCACTTCAAAGGTTATAAGGATCTGTTTATTCATCGTTCATATTATGACTATCATAAATCTTCACCAGCGGAAGCATTTTTTGCATTATTGATTAAATAGTGATTTATATATAGCCTACTTTGTTACCTTTTATTTAAGTGAAAATTAGATTGTAATTTTAATCTAGTTTATAATTTAACTATTAGTATTGAAAAAACAAGCCCGCTGAGTTTCTTTCGTCTGATCTTCTCAGTGTGTGGCCGCGATTCCGATCCGGTGGTAGTAGATAGAAAAAAATGTCGACGCGCACAAGTACCTACAACTTGTATGGTTCACATGAATATAGATTGACACATTGATTCTGATCCTAAGATTTATTAAGTACATTAAAAAAATATAACTAAAAATATTCAGATTGGACTTCAATTCAAGGTACGAGTATATAGGTGGTAAAAACTGTGAATCAACCGTATAGGGTCCTCCTCAGTTATCCCTGCCACCACACTGGCAATGTCATGTTCCGGTCCGGAAGGTAGCCGGTAGGCTTAGTAGACTCGAATGTTAATAGAAAGTGGTCAAGTGCGAGTCGGTCTCACCCATGGCATGTTCCGTAGTGGAGCAGTAAGAACTATAAAAATCCTTGAAAACTGGAATGATTTGCATTTTGTTCATTTCACATGCAATGTTTGCGGTTTACGTGACTAAGTTTAGGAATTACACCCTTAGCAATATGCGTGTGTAAAAATGGCTGTGACATACGGACGAACAGACAGACTAACATGACGAATGTGGGGTTCCGTTTTTTAGCCTTTGGGTATGGAACCCTAAAATATTTCGTTAAAACTATTAAAGGTTCTTACAATAGTATTTGTATCACTGAACATATTAATATCCCCGTGTTGTTCGTGCTACTTTGCAGAATAGACCATCTGCCTTCCTGCCAGATAGCTTGTAAAAGGCGAGCATAGGCTTACCGTCACTAACACCGTGACATCCTACTAAGTGGTAGACTTTCGGAGGGACTCGTCCGGATTGGTGCCATCGCCTTGCCTATTCCTGCCGCCATAACATCAACGCTTGACGTTGATGTGTTCCGGTTCGGAGGGTAAGGTAACCGGTAAACTTACTTTTCCTCGAGAACTAACATCCCGGCCTCAGGTTGGCAACGCACCATTACCACATTTGGTGTCTCTCTGGTGAATTTCTTACCATCAGGAAATCCGTCTGCCTGTTTGACTTCCAATATTATAAAAAAATCTAAACTACACATTTAAATCTAACCCCAAAAAACCTTTAAAATCGATATTGACATCACAAACACTTTCACAAAACCAGACAGAGATGTATTTATGATTCATCAACATTCTAGCGGCATCACGGAGGGGGAGACTTCGGGGGATTCGGCGGAAGGCACTATATGGAAATGTTTTTGCATTCACTGACAGTCCGCTTGATACCACCCACGACGAACAGATATGGGGTGGTTTCCAGGGAAATATTCCTGTGACATTTTTAATCTGTATTTTAAATTGAGAGCGAAATTTCAAGCATAGAAATATGCATAGAAATCTAAATGTTAAGAGTCAAATTTTTTCATCAAAATTTTAAATTAGAATTGATTTTTTAATCTGTGTGTGTGCCCGTTTTTTAACCAGACACGGAAAAGGAAGTTTGTATGTGTGTGTGTGTGTGTGTGGATGTGGGTGTTGTATGTTCACTAGGTGGTAGAGTTTCGACGACTCACCCGGATTGGTAATACCGCCTTACCTATTCCTACCACCATAACGGTGTGACGTGTTCCGGTTCGGAGGGTAAGGTAGCCGGTTAACTTACTTTTGCTGGAGGCCTAACATCCCGGCCTCTGGTTGGCAACGCACCATTACCAAATTTGGTGTCTCTAGACGGCGGGAATTTCTTACCATCAGGAAATTCGTCTGCTTGTTTGCCTTCCAATATCATAAAAACAAAAAAACAAAACAAACAGACAAGCCAGATTTATAACACCCCTTCTTTCCGTCGGGGGTTTAAAAATACCATTCGTCGAATATCTCCATTGCATCGCTCTAATCGATTTACCTGAAACAAGAGAACCAAAACATTAGTTATTTGCCTTAAAACTTAAGTAGTGTCAGTACACCTACAAGCAATAATGGCTATCGTAATAAATTGAGAATACACATATACGCCCTAGGTGCAAATTAGGTGCAAAAACAAAATGCAAACAGAATTTATAATTTTTAGTTACACCTATAGTCACAGTCTTATTGGATAATAACTAATATAATAACTATCAATATTTGACCATCGCTTTTAGTAAAATTAAATTTCACTCTCATAAAATTGGTATTACTTTTTGTTTCACGAGATAAGTTTAATCTTTATCTACTTCACTATCTTTTTGAAAATATAAGAAACATAAAATTTCTCTATTACGTTATAAACTGTAACATTTTTTGTGACAAATTCTCTTGTGGGTGTACCAAACTACCAACGCCATCTGCAGTTTTTTTTTGTTTACACGGAGACATCTTTTGTTGAAGCGACGTAAAAGAAAACCTACCGTACTTAAGCAAATTAATTTATTAAATATACATTAATAAGTAAAAAAAAAAAAATTCTTCACACCCATATCCCCCAAGGGGTAGGCAGAGGCACAACCAGGGCACCCACGACTAGCCGAAGACACTAAGTCCCATAATGTGATAGGTGGCAAGCCTATCGCCAACCGGGCACGTTTCCAATCCCAAAATTGGAAAAATCCAATTGTCTTTTTGTTGGCCGACCCGTGATTCGAACCCGAGACCTCATGCAGTCAAGTCCAACACCCGGACCGCTCGACCACAGAGGCGACATTACATTACATACTATTACATTAATAAATCAAATTTACGGCCATTTTGTATTTAGACAGAGTTTTATTTTAAAATAGAATATGACGTGGCTATTTGAAGTCGATATGTATTTTGCTACAGCAACTAAATACGCTGTCAAATGAACTGCAGTCCGACAGTTTGTGTTCTGTATTACTAGGAAAATAGGATTTCGAGGGTACAAATTGCAAAGGCAAAGGGATTTGATTTTGTGTGCAGAAAGTATTATTGTGAATCGCTACACTTTACTAGATATATATATATGTCCAGCTGTTTTCTTAGGTTATGTACATAATTTTTATAATATTAAATGACTAACAAGCAGATGGATTTCCTGATGGATGGATTTCATGTCGCCTAGATACACCACAGGTGTTAATGGTGCGTTGCCAATCTGAGACCGGGATGTTAGGCTTCGAGCAAACGTAAGTTTACCGGCTACCTTACCCTCCAAACCGGAACTCGCATTGACGTTGTGGTGGCAGGAATAAGTCAGGCGGTGGTATCAACACGGACGAGTCGCTGCGAAACTTTACCACCTTGTCAGATGTCACGGTGTTAGTGATAGCAAGCCCATGCTCGCCTTTTACGAACTGCCTGGCGGAAAGGCAGATGGTTCATTTTAAAAATAATCCCGCGCCAACACCTAGTTAAACCTATATACATATAAAATAACTATGGACAAATTGTTCTATTCCCAAAGTAAGCAAATTAAATGCTATTATGTGAGACAACGATACTATTACATAGAAAACTTGAATTAATCCTGCAATAAATTTAATGAGATTGAGTCCCGAAAATACAGACACCTAAATAAATGTTCATCACTCAAATGTCTGCCCCCTTCGGGAATTAAACCTGAGCCTCACTCATGTGGTGCCAGGCGTGTCCGTTAACCCGTCGATCAATGAGGCGGCATATGTTACTGGAAACCGCTACCTTATGACCAGGATCATAGGTCACATGTACAATGACAATCCTCCAGTACGAATCACGGTGATGGCAACTATATATTATACAACAGCCTACAGGAATCGGTATGGTGGTGGCATCAATTCGATAGAGTTGATGGAATCTACCACCAAGCTAGGACTAGTGCCTAACAGTTATAGAGATAAAAAAGCTACGTTAATTAAACCGACTTCAAAACTAAAAAGAAAAAAATAACAAAGATTTAATATAAAATATTATATACTGTCTATTACTTCTTTGCACACCAAAAGTTGGTAGAATATGTAGAAACACCTAAATAATTTTGTAACATCTTTGTAACACTCATATCCCGCAAATAAATATTTTTTCTTTCTTTCTTACTTACTTATATGTGCTAATAATTTAATACTTATATTATAAGTAATAAATCAGATTTAGATTGGATTTTTAATTTATTGCTAATATAATTAAATTTAATAAAAATTAACGTCGGGATAAGTAAAAATAGATAAAAAATGCTCATAATATAAAAACTAAGGGGCCTACCTAAATCAATTTTTATGGGACAATTGGAAACTATTCCGCATAAAACAAAAAAAGAATTACGTAAATCGGTTCAGAAACCACAGAGAAATCGGTGTACATAAATAAAAAAATATACCGGCCGAATTGAGAACCTCCTCGTTTTTTAAAACTCGGTTAAAAACCAATAACCTAAATTACGGATTGGGTCGTCACATCCCAATGCCGACAATTTGGCGCCATCTTAAATTATATTCACGAAACAGAAAACCAGATGCACATCTGTTCAAAACGAGTGACAAAAAATTTTAAACCCGATGCATCGACTGTGCTTTAAAAAAACAAACAAGCGTGAACACTTATCTAGTAGCAGGTGTTTTTCTTTCGCTCGGTTAGTGCTTTTTGTCATGTTTGCACAAAATGTAAAACCTTTGCCAAGCTCTGATGAAAGAGTTTTAAAGAACTGAAAGAAACCAGACTTTAAGCTTCATAAATTATATCTATTGTTACAAGTTGTAGGATCTATTTTAAACCGACTTGAAAAATAAGGATTATAATCAGACTGGAAGTTTTATTAGTGTTTTTTATGTTACGTGATAATAATACCTATAAATATTTTTTTTTGATTCAAATTTTCTAAGATTACTTTTCTAAGACTTTCTTGCCACCTATCACAATGTAGGACTTAGTGTCTTCGGCTAGTCGTGGGTGCCCTGATTGTGCCT
This sequence comes from Calephelis nemesis, assembly GCA_002245505.1. Classification (NCBI taxonomy): domain Eukaryota; kingdom Metazoa; phylum Arthropoda; class Insecta; order Lepidoptera; family Riodinidae; genus Calephelis; species Calephelis nemesis. The sequence continues at coordinate 133,862 of NJDD01001331.1, forward strand.
CTACCTACCTTTTCAGGATATGGGCGTGAAGATACTTTTCGAATTTTCTAAGACCATCTTTATAGATGGTACCTTAAAAAATAATCAAAATCCGATTGGAGATATTTTTAATACTGTTTATTTTATTAAAATCGATTTCGTGCAATTTCAAAGCGCTATAGTTAGAAAGAGATGCAGAAATTTAACTTCTATAAAATGAAAAAATGTCTGGCCACAAAATCATCGGATCTCGCTCTATTAGTTTTAATAGTCAATTGTTAGTCGATTTTAAAGATGGTAGATTATACTTAATTTCTCGGTAAATCTCTGACGGCCACTCTCACTACCACAAAGCTATCAGTGCCTTTATTATATCAATCTCTGTCGAAATAATCATGAAACTTTCTAAATTAATCTACAATTTGAAAAGATTTTGAAAGTTTTGCTTAAAAGGCACTTAATCAGTTAGTTCCGACAAAATCAACGGAAAGATTAAACGATCTGAGCAAAACTTTTAACTGCTCTGATAAGAACTCCGCTAATTAGGAGTTTGGGAATGATTATTTTATAGATGCTCAATTAGAAAGCAATCTAATTTATAATTATATATTATAAAATCTTGATAGATCAATTTTGTTGGTTCCGGGCGGTTTGGAAGGAGATAGGCAAACTACTTTTGCCTTCGAGTTTGCCTATGAAACTGCTTTAGAGACGAGTGTCGTTTTTTTGCTACTCGACTTTAAAAAAGGAGGAGGTTTAATTATGTGTGACGTCTATTTCTAGTAAGTATGTTAGTCAAGTCCTCTGTCATTTGGAAAACAATTTTAAAATAAATGCTTTAAATTGAAAGACGGCACTTTGGTAAATTCTGGTACGCCTTTGTCTACCTTCAGGTGCTATCTTCAGATCAGCCTAATATCATAACTTGGCATTGTCATCTGTTCATAAATGCTTAAAAAAAATCAACTTAGTCGGTGGCCACGACGTGGTTCAAATTCGCCTTGTAAGATTCCAGTCAGACAAACATACATACATCACAAGTTAAGCTTTTAAAACAACCAAAGGGCTATCAATAGCTAGGCAAGCGAATTGATCAGCGTATTTTACGAATTTCATTCAAACTTTCACTTTTCAAAAGTTAACCCCTATTATAGACTTTTGTAGGTTGATTTAAAAAAAATAGCCTGTGTTTGAACCCCGATCTTTGCCTATATGCATATCAAATTTTATCAAAATTAATTAAGTGGTTTAGGCTTAGAGCAACAGACAGATAGACAGACACGCAGACAGAGAGGTAAAAAGACATACAAACCGACAGGCAGATAGATAGACAAACAAACAGATTTTCGTATTAAAATATTAAATTAGATTAGGTACAAACAATTTAAATACATTAAATAAATAATTGAAAGGAAAAGCAATTTCATCCAAAACAAATTTGAATTGATGATATTAAGCATTAGATTAGCCATTGTTACAAAAATGTTGTTCTAGCACGATATAGCCATCTTTATTTAATTACCATACCCTAAACAAAGAATTTTCCTCGTCTTTTATTATCCAAAGGAAAAAGATTTTAATTCGCTGCCCAAAGCGGTATTCTTTGGGTAATTTGTGTCCTTTGAAAAGAAAATTTTATTAGACCTATATTTTCCCGCCGTTTTTTCCACACTTCGCATTTAAAGGTGACTTATGTTAAAAGAAAAAAGTAAAGAGCTTTAATCCTATTATTTGAACGCCTCGTTGGTTGAGCGGTTAACGTACACGCCTAACGCAACCAACCAACAGGGCTCGTTTTCGATTCCCGACAGGAGCAGACATTTGTGTAACGAACATTTAAATGGCTGTATTTCCGGGTCTCGGTGTTTATTAAAATTGCTGCCATTAATGTATTTCTATGTATTCGTATCGTTGACTAACACCTATAACAGAAGCATATAATTTGCTTTGAGGTAAGTTCAATTTGTGTGATTTGTCCAGCGAATTACTATGATTAATACTACTTACTTATTAGATTTGAATACCAAATCGCTTAGGTGTTATCCAAAGGTAGTCAAGAGTTGCAAAGAAACCGCTGAACTGATCTTGATGAAATTTGATATGCATATTGCTTAGGACCCGAGTTCAAAACCGGCGTGTTTGTATGAAATAAGTAATAAATGTGAATGAAGCTAGGCAGGTTTGCAGAATTGTGGCTTTTGGCTTACAATACTCTCTGCCTACGTAGTAAGCCACTTAGTGTGAATGTATATATAGATGATTATGTACGATGATATAAAAATAGAGATTTAAAAACTCCAGGTATGGGAAAATATAATTCTTTTTAATAAAATGGGATTAAAGTACAATTAACCAGACGCATAAATTTAAAAGAGGTTAATACTCTTTTTAACATCTTTAATAATAAAACAACCACAATTAACATCATTGCAAAAAACAATCGTTGACTTAATTAAAAACAAGATTTGACATGCTTCAAATAGTTTAAGCTGTAAGTATGATGAAGAATTCCAAAAAAATAATAATAAAGTATCTTCACGCTCACATCCCCGAAGGAGTAGGCAGACGCACAACCAGGGTACCCACGACCAAGTCCCATAATCTGATAAGTGACAAGCCTATCGCCAACCGGGTTTATATATCCATACCCGGGCAACATTATTTTTATTAGAAAATTGAAGCATTTTCTTTTTTTTTTTGTTGTCCGACCCGGGGCTCGAACCGGGGATCTCTAGAAGTAAAGATCGACGCCGGACCGCTAGACCACGGTGACGATATAAAGGATTCCAGCTTAAAATATACTTTGTGTCCTATCTTCAGCACATTGTACTGAACTACCTGTTACAACAAAGTTTGATCAACTTTGACCGCTTCTTCAAATACCTATACCGAGGAGAAGAGTGACTTGAAAAATTTATCTCGAAAAAGGATCTACTAAAATAAACACTAAAAATTATGAATATACAAATCCCTGTCATATTTTATGTTTATAATGTAGTGTTCATTATTTTCATGTTCCACTTTTTCGTGTCAATTAAAAATATTTCAGATCACGTCGATTCTTTTTTAAACTTGAATGTTAGCTTTGGATGTGAAAACAGTACTCGAGATCCAGTCTAGTACAAATTGTGGTAAAACCCAAGTGTTCATACGAATACTAACAATTCCAATCTAAAAATACAATAGTGAGTTTGAATGTTTGAATATCTAATTGGTACTGAACTTTGTAAAAAGGAAGAGGTTATGGGTTCAACTCCTATATTTTTTATTGTGTTTATCGATTTCTTTATCATTATTTTAAGGTATTTTTTCGAAGCCTGTACCTGATAATGGAAGCCAAAGGAGATCGAGGGAAATATTTACAGTTTAATTTATAAATAGGGTGTATCTGAGATCATAAAATTTTTGTACGTTTTAAGAAATCAAACAAACTAAACGTCTTTTAAACAAACTTCGAGAAAAGAAGAGGGTTATAATTTATTCGACTCAATTCTCTTAATCTATTGCTCCGTAATATCTGAACCGATTTCAAAAATTCTTTTTATTTTAAAGAATGTACTTTCAAAGTATCCCTTGCCAAGTCTCGACGAAATCTGATATAATTATTGAAATCTAAGTCGGATTCGTACAGTTTTACTGACTTTAAATTATATGGTATCTGATTAGTCTAGAAACAGTGCTTGGTATTGTCGTGTTCCGGTGCATAGGACAGAACACTCGCTAAACGTACCTATCCACCAAACTTACCTGCCAAATGTAGCATTACAACTTATGACGTCTATATGCGTCTGGTATTCTTAGAATCAGGAGATCCATGTGCATTGACGTTGTAGTTTAAAAAAAATATATAAAAAAGTAAAAAAAAGTATTTTCACGCCCATATCTCAAAAGAGATAGGCAGAGGCACAACCATGGCGCCAACGTCTAGCCGAAGATACTAAGTCCCACAATGTGATAGGTGGCAAGCCTATCGCCAACCGGGCACATATCTTATCCCAAACAACATTTTTTTATTAGAAAATTGGAAAAATCCTCTTACTGTTGCCTGACCCGGGATTCGAACCCAGGACTTCAGGCAGTCAAGTCCAACAACAGAACCGCTAGACCACAGAGGCGATTGATGTTTAAACTATAATATAAAGTGCTAAACATAGATAGCTTAGTGGCTGGCTTCTCACACACTAGGAAAATTGTCTCTTTTTTTGCTATCTCTGAACTACAAGCAACCTAAACTAAAACTAATTAACCTTTTTCTACCGATGTCTTTTCTAATTGATGGACGTCCCTGTTTAAGACGTGCACATCCCTCTTTTTTCAGAGCCTCTTAAAAGCTATCTACTATGTTGTGGCGGAATGTAACGACCCCATCACTCACCGATGTATACTGGAAAATTACACCACACATTTTTTTAATTCTAGAAGACAGAATAATCACACGGCTTTGCTGATGATGAGAGACAACCTTTGGACAAAGACATTATAAATGATACCTACTGGGAAAAGGTATGTCTGGCACAATGCTTAACTCTACCGGGTATACAACTCCCGGACATATAATGCAAACACACATAACACT
>NJDD01001331.1:153904-166876 GCA_002245505.1 Calephelis nemesis
AAGAGGTAATTGCAGGGGCACAACCAGGGCACCTATGACTAGCCAAAGACACTAAGCCCCCCAATGGAATAGGTGGCAAGCCTATCGGGCACGTGTTGAATCCTGAGCAACGTTATTTTTATTAGAAAAAAAAATCAAATCAGGCAACAAAAAAAGTGTTTCTTGTTTTACCTAATGCTTGGATCGAAACCAGGACTTAAATAAGTCAAGTCCAACGTCAGTCTACAAAGGCGGAGCGTTTTGTTTATTAGCTAATTATTTTTTTTTGCAAAAACGTTAAAATTTACGACATGAACCACAATGAGCTGTTTTATAAATGTTAGAAACAATGAGAAGTAAGCCCGCGTAAGTTTAAAATGGTAATACTATTTGTATATGTTATGTACAAAACCACTGTAACTAAAAGTTCGACTCGCACTTGGCTACTTTTTGTGAAATAATTTTTTATTCCGCTTTAAAAAGCAAAAAAAATAGTTATTGGTTTTTGTGAAGTCATGCTTTTACGCTTTAAAGAGCAGACGTAAATAGTTGGTAGTTTTTTTATACTTTTAGTATTACGTGATAATATTATGTTTGAAAAGCGCTTGCGAAACTAAACTTTTTTTAGTTACGCTGATGAATAATCTTTTTTTTATGATATTGGAAGGCAAACAAGGCAAACAAGCAGACGGATTCCCTGATAGTAAGAAATTCACGCCGCCTAGAGACACCAAAGGTGGTAATGGTGCGTTGCCAACCTGACTCCGGGATGTTTGGCCTCGAGCAAAAGTAAGTATATTGGCTACCTTACCCTCCGAACAGGAACACGTCATGACGTTATGGCGGCAGGAATAGGTAAGGCGGTGGTACCAATCTGGGCGATTCGCTGCTAAACTCTAACACCTAGTCAGATGTCACGGTGTTAGTGACTTTAAGCCTATGCTCGCCTTTTACGAGCTGCCTGGCAAGGAAGGCAGATGATTTATTCTACAAAGGAGCCCGGACCAACACGGGGTTTATTATTATGTTATTATGTTTAGAAAATTGTGCCAAGTGGCAGGTCTGTAAATGACCGACGTAAAAATGGGGGGATTGGATTGGAATCAAGAAGGTCATTTCTCTATTGCAATTCGGTTTTAACAATTTTGAGTCTCCGACGGAAAAACTGGGGTGTCATAAGTTTTAAGTGTATTTGTGTCCCTGTGGCATCATAATTTTTGAAGAGATGGACGGATTTCGATGTGGTTTTTCATTGAAGCTGATGCGGTCGAGGCAGTTCTTAGCTAATTATATTTAAGTTTTGTCAGGGGTTATTGCGTTTTTATTTTTAGGTTACTATTTTATTTGATAGAGCATTAACCATCTCATTAATAAAGGATTAAAGTACTCCAAGATTCAACCTGGTATTATAGTGTTTATTACAATATGACATAGACTATAATATCAACTTAATTTTACTCCTACGTTAGTTTATTAATAAGATGGTAAGAGTATTAATGGAGTATTATTATAACCTTGAGGTGCCATTTTTACAAATGTTTTAAAAGTAATTTTTTGCTGAAAAAAGTTTTTTTATTATTCCATTTGCAAGCGATGGAATTTTTACATCCTTAAACCAAGAAAAGTTAATATCTTCACTGTCGCAGCCTTGAAGGTCTGACATACAACACATGTATGTCATGTACACAGGTACAACCTGGATGTCTACGATTAACCCTAGGCTACGTATATGATATGTGGCAAACCCATCGTTCATACATATCCATGCCTGAGCAAAGTCGTTTTTATTAGTAAAATGAAAAAAAAAACTTTTTTTAATCTGCTGACATGGGAATCGAACCTGAGATCTTATGTACTCAACGCCAACACCAGACCACTAGATCTTTAAATTAAAATACTAAATAAAAAATATCAAGGACCTCAGACGTATGTAAATTGCGATGCCATTTTTAGTATTTACTTGTAAATAATAAACAACAAATAATAAAATACAATAATGAAATCCAAAATATTACGTTATCAGTTATTACAATATTATAATTTCATTGACTAACTAAAACTAACGTCCTATTACTAATTATAACAAGCTAATGACCTGAATGCACGAATGTGTCTATAAATATTATTCAAATGTTATTGCATTCAATTTGAAGCGATCATTATTATTGGAACAGAAATCGATAGGGCTGCCAACATTTTAAAATATTTCAGTATCCTTACTATTTACCTACCTTCCTTTTACCGCCACTCTAACGATAGTGTGTGGCACTACAAAGAGTAGTAGTTTTAGCACAGAATAAATAAAATAGCACTACGTACAGAAAACGCACTGTTGTAGAAAACGCAAGCAAACTTGAATCTTAAAATGTAACGTAGCTAAATAAATTATCATAATCTGAAACCAAATACGATTTTTGCAACTGGTTTTGACTTAAGATTCTTCAAGAGATATGTTACCTGATGCTACGTTAACTGGCCTAGTTTAAAAAAGTATTACCCCAATTGTGTAAGTTGCAACTTAAGTGAAGCACGTGTAACGTCTACGTGTGCTTTTAGCTGCCATTTCTTATTCCCTAAAATAATAATACTAACACTTTGTTTAATAATAATGTGTCGATATGTATGTTATGTTCTGTTTTTACTTCATGTTATTTATCTTTAATTAACTTAAAGACAATACTGTTATTTTGTAAGCTGACCGATTTCGTTAACATTTTATTTTTTCATATTATTTTAGTAACATCCCTTTCAAATTTCATTGTACACCAAATAAATTCGTTTTGTACAAAAGGCGACCTTAATGCCTACTTACATTCACTACTAGTCAACATTTAAACTAGCAGTGTATTGTGGAGGTGCTTTACAAATAACATTAAAGGGAATTAATCCTACATACTATACTCTGCTGCAAAGTGAAAAATACGTAGTTATTTCATTTACATAATCTATTACGTTATGCTAGTCTATAGCAAAGACTAATCTAAGCCTTAATATTCCGTTCACTTCGTTCGCGTTAAATTTAACAAAATTATCTTCACACCAATATTCCCGGATAATTAGGCAGAAGCACAACCAACCCTCGATTAGCCGAAGACACTAAGTCCCACTATGCGAAAAGTGACAAAGGTTCTGGCCAACCGGTTAAATATCGAATCTAGTTGTTTTTTTTAGAAAATTTAAAAAACACATTATTTTTATTACCAGACCCGGGAACCGTGTCATCAAGTACAAGACTGGACCGCTACACTAAAAAGACTTTCATATTAAAGAATTGGAATTGCACTTTTTTCACTTTCACTTCAAAAAAATTTAAACAAAAGTATCCTAAGCTACCTACCATTAAAGTTACTTCAAAATTTGTCCGCCTGTACAATTTAGATTAACCTGTACCTGTAGATATTAACCGAAACAAACAAACTCTACTATTTTAAACAGAAACTTAAATTTATTTTTAGTATACACGAAAAATAATTTGTGACAACCCTAACCATCATATCGGTTCGCATTATGGCGCTTACTGAGATGTTAAGTGTACAAACATAAAGGTTGAATGCTCTGTCTGTTTATTTACAAATGGCGGGTTTAGTAAACGTATCAATTGGTGTTTAAATAATACTGATGAGAACATTATTTTGAATACTTTAAGCTGTTAGTGCTAACTTTGAATTATGTTTTATTTAGTAATAGCGATTTGTAGTTTATAAAAACTACACTATGAAAAAATAAAAGAAATGCCCTTACGAAACAAATATGTACTGAATTTTTTACTTGAAGATAATATCTTAAGCTCTATGTGTTATTACATCGGAACACGATAATAGCGAGCAGTACGATGGCAGGGATAGGTGGTTAGTTACCTATAACGTCATGATGTGTTCCGGTTTAGAGGGTAAGGTAGCCGGTAAACTTACTTTTGCTCGAGGCCTAGCACCATTACCACCTTTGGTGTCTCTAGGCGGCGTGAATTTCTTACCACCAGGAAACCCGTCTGGTTATTTGCCTTCCAATATCATAAAAAAAAGTGTTTGGCACTGTCTTGTTTTTATTTATTTGCGCTAAAGGACACACCAGTAACCTTTATCAAGCCTATCACCTGCAATTATCGCTACTTTAGTTTACAACAATTATGATGATATGATGATGAGAGGAAAGGAATATCAATTGAAATTGGCCAGGAATCGCAATACTGAGATAATTCAAGAAAGGTTAAGGGTTGTCACATCTCAAAACCTAATTTTTTAGAATCAAAGATGGGGATGTCGTATCTCAATGTCTATAACATTTCTACAACAGGTCTATCACAGGTCAGGACTATCACAAAAAAATTCAGACTTTTTTCGACTTCAGATTTCCAGAAAATTCAGATATAGGATAGTCACATTGCAACAAATAGAGCATTCTAGAAAAAGATAGGGTTTTCACATATCGATACCCAGATTGTCCCAGAAACAAAGTACTCTAGCAATACAATGTTGTTTTCAATACATTTAAATTTGGTCAGCAGAAACTAATCCCATAAATTACAAAGGATTTACAGTCGGTCGCATTCTCGTACCCACCAATGTACAACTTTTATTATTTAGATAAATCCTTGCTTCAGGGATATTAAATCCAGATGTCAGGGGCTCGCAAGAACCTTTTCCTTATAACTTGGGACTGGGACTCAAGTTGAATAATAATAATAATGATGTTTTAATTCTAATAATTATGGCCTCTGTGGTCTAATAGTCCGGCCTCGGACTTGAGTTCTTGAGGTACTGGGGTTCGATCCCATTAAATATAACGTTGCCCGGGATTTGCCTATCACATTTTGTAAGTTAGTAGCTTCTGCTAGTCGTAGGTGCCTAGGTTGTGTCTCTGCCTACCTCTTCGGGGATATGGTCGTGAAGATACTTACTTATCAAACAAAAATAAATTATGTGAGACATTGAGTGTCAATGCACTTTAAAAAGTAAATACCTTCTTACCCGTATTCCCGTAAAGATAGGCAGAGGTACAACTACGATCAGTCGAAGTACTTGTGTGTGTCATGCTTTCCACAAAATTTTAATAATAATATTACAAATTGGCAAGTCTATCTATCTATTGCTATTTCACAGCTAAACCACTGAATCGATTGTGATTAAATTTGATACGCATATAGCTAAATATTTAAGTTCAAACATAGGTGAATTTTTGGTAACATTATATAGATTGGATAATAGTACTGTAAATTATACTGTTAAAATTTAGAACGTGAACTCCATTATGAGACTATAATAAACCTAAAACAAAGAACCGTTAAATCGATAACAGATTAAAATAATACATTAACAAAGTGTTTAATTATTTACCCTTTATACAAAACAAGTGTGTGGTCGAAACAAACAAATGTCAGTGGAGCGTATGTTTTATAATAGCTGGCAATTTACTGCTTTAGTTGGCAACACATGGCGCGACTGTCGCAGTTTCACAATTTACCTGAAACAAAATGAAATAAGAGTTAAATGAATTTATCGTGTCTATGGTCTAGTGGTCCGATGTAGGCAGTAACTGTAGAGGTATCGGGGTCGATTTTCAGGTTGGCCATCTCAAAAATATTTTTTTTTTGTAATAAGAAATGAAATTTGATCACCTCTGCGGTCTAGCTGTTCAGGTGTTGGATTTGAGTTCGTAAGGATGGATTCGATTTGGGTTGGACAAAAAAAGAATGCATTTTTTCCAATTTTCTAATAAAGAAATGTTCTTCGGGATTTGGTATTTGCCCGATTGGCGATAGGCTTGCCACCTATCACATTGCGGGATAGTGTCTTCGGCTGGTCGTGGGTACCCTGGGATATGGGCGTGAAGATACTTTTTTAATACGACAATGTTGTCCCCGATTGGATATGCGTCCGGTTGGTGATAGGTGTTACACCTATCATATTAATTGCCGTATTAATAAACTTAGAATTAATATTAAAGTTAAGTTGAAATTAAAGTCTGTATTACTCTTTAGTAAAGTGGTTGAACCTTGGAGTATTTTAGTATTTGTTTATTAGCGTCGGTAAAAGAGTAATTAATAGCTTCGGTTGACTATAAATTAATTGGTTTCGCCTCTGTATCCCCATTGGGGTACGTGCGTGAAGAGACTCACTAATATACTTGTTTTAAATAATTTAAGTTCAGTGAAACTGAGGAAACTCTTCAATTTATATATAATTAAAAAACTTGAACTATAATAATTTTTTTTAAATATATTTTTGTATGGGACTAGACTTGAAAATATAAGGAATCTTCAAAATCCATTTGCAAAGGGCGGATTTGCAAACAGAAAAACTAACATACAGACGAATAACGAACCTTCTTCTTATTGGAATTGGTCTCAAACAGAGTTTCTCGTAAAGTATGTTTGTTAAGGTAGACATGATACAATGGTGGTTATATATTTATAAGATCCAAATAGTGATTTTAGTGTTTTACTTAAGACTGATTTCGCGTTCCTGGGTTAAATATTTAACCCCGAATTATCTTCTAACACAGGCTCGAATCACCTTATCGTTGACAGTTTAAACTTTTATAAACTTTTTTGTTTTCATAAATGATTAGGCACTGAAATTGAAGTCATAATGCCTTAAAGTTTTATTGTTTTTAAATTATTGCGACTTTTCTATAATTCCATGTAGAGTGCTATTTTAAAATAAGCCCCCAACTAAAATTGGCTCCACTAAACAATCTCATAAATTTAAAATGAGCAAAACGTCAAACACAAATGTGCAAAGTGGCATGAAACGGCAGACAGCGACGACAGCGGTCACTACTAGGTGGTCGGGACCTGCACACACTACAGACATCTGCTCTGGTTTTGTTTTTATAGCTTGAGTCTGTTTTATTTCCAATCGTTTCATAAATTTGAAATAGTTATTTGTAGGTATCTTTTATGTGATTGTGACTTTTTATAAGACTAATCAATTTGATTTTTCTTATATTATTTGAAAGTTGGTGCTTTTCACCCGATTTTAAACAAAGGAGGAAGTTATTTCCCTGGAGGAGGAAGTTATATGTTCAGCTCTTGTATTTTTTTATGTATTTTAACCGGTTTCTCCGTTATTTCCGAATCGATTTAAAAATGTATATGAACGAGCGCATTTCATAAAATATAATATGTATGCACTATTACGTATAACTCAAAAACCACTAGCCTGATGATGATAAAACTATGTAAAATAGAACCACCTCAAAACCATGACGTATCTTTATAAAAGAGATCCATCAAAATCGGCTGAGAATACGCTTAACAAACATTCAAAAAAATATAAAAACATACAGTTGAATTGAGAACTTCCTCCTTTTTTTGTTTAGTTATAAATAAATAAATATCCTTAGACAAGTCACACAAATTGAATCTAACCCCGAAGTAAGCAAATTATATGCTTGTGTTATGGGTGATAGTCAACGATTTTAATACATAGAAATACTTAAATAGATACCAGAATAAATTTAATAATCACCCAGACCCGGAAATGCAGACATTTAAATGTTCATCACACAAATGCCTGCCCCCGTCGGGAATCGAACCCGAGCCTCGTAGTTGGTCAATGTAGTTAGGCGTGTCCGCTAGCCACTCGACCAACGAGGCGGTCAAAAAAGAAAAGTTACTACTTGAATTTTTAGTATTGTATTAGGAGGTAGCGATACAAAGTTTACCGGGTCGGCTTGTAAATATATACTTTCTTTTATTTTCACAATACCAGTAGTGTGACACATTCTTGTTCCAATAAAACGAGACCGGTAATTGGAGTATTTAAATTGTAACAACCGGCAGTACCCACATCGCTATAAAAGGATGTATCTACTAAAACATTCACCGACAAAACACCACAAATGGATTGCGTAATTAAGAAATGTTTTGAAAGTATACATGCCAATTGTTTAATTACTTTATTTGAGCCTCTTTGCACTTGTGGTCTAGTGTTAGCGTTGACTACAAGAGGTCTCATGTTCTACTCGCGGGCAACTCAAAATGTGTTTAATAAATCACCACATAGTATAAAACAAAGTCACTTCCTTTGTCCCTATGTTCCATTGTATGCTTAAATCTTTAAAACTACGCAACGGATTTTGATACATTTTTTTAAAGTGATTGAAGAGGAAGGTTTAAATGTATATTTTATACCCGTGCGAAGCCTGGGCGTGCTGCTAGTTTTCTAACAAAAACAACTTCGCCCGGGATGCAATAGGTGCTCAAATGGATATTGATTTTAAATATCACATTGTGGGACTAAGTACCTTTTGCTGATCAGGGTCCCCTGGTTGTACCTATCTGAGTAAATTGGCGCACAGTAAATCATGCTGGTAGTGACCCATTAACCCAAGCATAGGCTATATGCTTGGTTCTTATTGTCGGTCTGGCAGGGAGGCAGACGGTATCTATAATAAAGAAACGAATTGCTACATACCTATGTTGGTAGGCGCATAACATCCAAGCAACTGAAACATTTTAGATTATGCTTTTTTGTTGTTTTATTTATTATCAGAAGAAGGTTTTTACAAAGAGAAAAAACCGAGAAAATTGCAGGGAAAATGTGAAAAACAGTACTTTAAAGAAAAATATTATCCGAAAGGAAGTTCGCCAGGATAGCTATACAGAAGACTAAGAACAGGAAAACCAGCTTTAAGGCCAAGAACAAAATTGGCTAAAAAATTCAACAAGCTTTAAAAAAAAGTATCTTCACGCCCATATCCCCGAAGGGGTAGGCAGAGGCACAACCAGAGCACCCACGACTAGCCGAAGATACTAAGTCCCATAATGTGATAGGTGGCAAGCCTATCGTCAACCAGGCACATATCCTATCCCGCGCAACATTTTTATTATTAGAAAATAGGAAAAACCGAATTAACTTTATGTTGCCCGACCCGGAATTCGAACCCGGGACCTCATGCAGTCAAGTCCAACAACTGAACCGCTAGACCACAAAGGCGATCAACAAGCTTTGTCCACAAAAATGTCGAAAAATTCCACATCAAAGTATTTCAGCTGTTTCGTGTATAATGTGGATATATTTTGAATATCTTAAGGATTCTGTCTTTAAATCTACTTTGCTACGTAAATTTCTTTAAGTTTCTAAACGATTCCGTTCTATAGTTTATATTCATACTACACGAAACCTGAAAACCAATAACAGTTTGTGTAGGAAGAACAAATGGTGGTAACCATGAAGCTGTGAACTATTCCTGGAGGGTATCTCCTAACAAAGAATTTGTGATTTTAGCGAACATTGATGACTCTATCTGGTATACCAGCCTTTCTTTAAATGATCTAGAGATCCGGTGTCAAACTCAACTTCTTGAGGTCAAAGGTTCGATTTTTAAGTGGATAACAAAAAAAAACGGAAAATGTTTATTTTTAGTTTTTTTAATCACATTTTCCGGTATTGGATATGTACCTGGTTATCTAAAGGCTTACCACCAATCGCATTTTGAGACTTAGTGCTTCGGCTAGTCGTGGGCATCAGCGACTAGCCGAATAAATAATAAAAATATTATTAACGTGTTATTAACACATATTTAAATTATTTTTATTTCATTTCTATACTAGTTAAATTATTAAAACATTTCATCAAATTAACTTTTGTAGTAAAATTCAGTGAAGATTTTTTTTGTCAATGGTTAATTTTAAAAATGGTCGTCAGTGCGAAAGTTCTCATGTCCTCCATTATATTGTATTATTTTCCTGTCACCTTCTGATTTGCAAATAAATTTCCTCTACAAGGTAAACTGTCAAGAGCAGTTTGAAGTGCATCTACAGTTTATTTTGTGACAGCAAATAATGAAACAGCAAGATATGAGCCAATCGATGCCTATAAATTTTACTGGTGCATGTTACAGCTAGTGTGCATTGAACAAGATAATAGCAAACACTGATACTATTATGGTAGGAATTAGCAAGGTGGTGACAACAATCCCGGATTCTACTTCGAAGTAAAGTACAATATAAATACACATAACAGTACATTGTAATGACGTATGTTTATGCTCATATCACCGAAAAGGTAGGCGGAGGCACAACCAGGGCACCCACGACCAGCCGATGACACTATGATGATATATGATCACAAGTAGGTAGGGGCAAGCCTATCACCATCCGGGCACATATCCAATTCTGGACAACGTTATTTTTATTAGAACATTGAAGTTATACAATATTATCTAGGTTTTTGTTGCCCGACCCGGGGATCGAACTTGGGACCTCAAAAGAAAGAAAAGAAGTCAAGTTCAACTCCGGACCAATAGACCACAGAAGTGAATTCATCTTATCACTACATAGTATAAAACAAAGTCGCTTCCTCTGTCTCTATGTCTCTTTGTATGCTTAAATCTTTAAAACTGCGCAACGGATTTGGATATACTTTTTTTTACAGATAAAGTGATTGAAGAGGATCGCTTTTAAACATATTTCATAACCGTGCGAAGCTGGGGCAGGCCGCTAGTAAACTATAGAAAAACAAAAAACCAGGCTTAGTGTAGTCAAAATATTTAGCGCTTTATACAAATGTAATACAATTTACGTCATCACAAAATTAAGTTTCTCTGCCATTGCCAGCGTCTTATTTTGCTTAAAAATATGTTTTTCGAGTTCCAAGACCTATTTAAAATTCCAAAAATATTGTTAACTACCAACTCAGTAAAATCTTTTTTTCAACATTTCACCAGATTGTAGCTTAGAAAAATGTTATTGGTTATAAGAATAGTTTTAACCGACTCCTAAAGAAAATGGATATTACATGTTCGAATAACACATTTTTTATGTAGGTATGTTAATTGATTTTTCCGTCAACCTAGAACCGGATTCCAAAATCTTTCTTTTGCTGGATCAAATGTTGTAATCAAAGAGAAATCGAGAAAAATATTCAATTTTTGTGAAAACGATGTCGTTATTGAAACTGAAGACATTTTTTTTGTCTTACGTCCATAAAACAAAGTCGTTTTCTGCTGCGCAATGGCTTTAGATGCAGTTTTTTAATAAATAGAGTTATTCAAGGAAAGTCTACATATATAGTAAGTACCTTAGAATTCCATCCGTGTAAAGCTGGAAATGTGCCCGGTTGGCGATAGGCTTGCCACCTATCACATCGTGGGACTTAGTGTCTTCGGCTAGTCGTGGGTGCCTTGTGCCTCTGCCTACCTCTTCGGGGATATGGGCGTGAAGATGCGTGTAAAGCTGCGACGGGCTGCTAGTAAATTATCGATAGAACCAATCCAATGAAAATCTAATTTAGCCATGTTATTAGAATTTTGAAAAATAATGGCGTTTGTTAATTGAGACCAAAACTGTTAGTAAAGACTTGTTTGTACTGGCTGGTACATAAATTATACTGTGCTATCAACACGGTCCAACGCCGCCAGAGTTTACTTCGGTATCGCAATGCTTTGGTGAATAATGTCTTGAACTTCTAAAATTCGATATTATTAACTATCTTTAGAGAAGTTTCTCGTACACTGCACTAATTCTGCACCATCTCACCCACTTTTTCAAGTTTAAAGTACAAAAAACGATCTATAAATGTAAAAATGATATTAAAGACAATGTACACACTTAAAGTTTTAAGTAAACTACAATACATAATTCATCATCATTATCATCAGCCGGAGGACGTCCACTGCTGGACATAGGCCTCCCCCTCCCCCAAAGAGCGTCACAAGTCACGGTCACAAACCGCTTGCGTCCAGCGTTCTGCGACTTTAACCAGATCATCAGTCCACCGAGTGCGAGGTCGTGCAACACTATGTCCTCCGGTATATACCGAGTGCCTCCCGAGAACCTTTCTTCTCCAACAGTTGTCGGTTCTGCGAGCAACGAGGCCTGCCCATTGCCACTTCAGCTTGCTAACTCTCTGAACTATGTATCACCGAATTACGGATCATATTTCGCTGAGAAACACCGAGAATATCCATAGCACGCTGAGCGACTCTGAGCTTAATTAAGAGGCCCACATTTAACGGCCGCGTTATGTCATGTTCCAGTCCGGAGGGTAGCCGGTAGACTTGCACAACAGGGCTAACATTACGGCCACAGGAAAGGGGCGCATCTGTATTTTTTTTTATACATTATAAGAAGGCAAACAAGCAGACGGATTTCCTGATGGTAAGAAATTCACGCCGCCTAGAGACACCAAAGATGGTAATGGTGCGTTGCCAACCTGAGGTCAGGATGTTAGGCCTCGAGCAAAAGTAAGTTTACCGGCTACCTAACCCTCCGAACCGGAACACGTCATGACGTTATGGCTGCAGAAATAGGTAAGGCGGTGGTACCAATCCGGGCGAGTCGCTGCGAAACTCTACCACCTAGTCAGATGTCACGGTGTTAGTGATGATAAGCCTATGCTCGCCTTTTACGAGCTGCCTAGCAAGAAAGGCAGATGGTCTATTCTGCAAAGGAGCCCGGACCAACACGGGGATATTGTTTATAATTATGTTGTTTGTATAATTATGTTGTTCTATATTGTTTGCAAGCTCAGATCCATCGGGTTACCATCAGGAGGTAAAAGACAATCGTGGTCGTAGGTTGCCGTATGCCAAAAAAACGAATCCCTATTTCCCTAATCATTGTATCATGTGAACGGATAGCTGATTCTTATTTTTTTGCTGTGTTTATGAAACTCCTTTGCATGTTTAGCAGGACAGACTAAATAAAAACCACAGTATGAAATACGGCGACAACATACAGTGGTTTTACTTGCCGAATTCGAATTTTCAGTGACGTCACTTATTCCTCTGCGACTTTAACACTTTTTACCTATTACAAAAAGTGCACACCACTGCTTAAAAAGTTTTCATTTCAAAAATACTCCGTATTAATATATTAAGAATAAGAAAAATAAAGCAAACAAATATCTTGTCAGTGAAATACATCCTTCCTATTAATGTTATAAATGCGAAAGATTGTATGTTTGTTTCTTACTTCTTCACGCAAGAACTGCTGATTTTCATGAAATTTCGCACACAAACACACACACACACACACACACACACACA
>NJDD01001331.1:166906-182554 GCA_002245505.1 Calephelis nemesis
GGGTAACATGGATAATAAAGAATAGTTTTTATCCCGAAAAAATGTCCCTGTGTGACCATTTATCACGCGAACAACGCCGCGGGCAACAGCTAGTATAATAATAAAACAATATGAACATTATCGACGTAAAAGCCTTGTAATTAGGTCAAATTTGTAGTTCACCCAACTGCGACATTATTGCATTTTCGATTTTGATGTAACAGTCATCAGCTCACTTGCTTACTAATAGGTAATAACTCACAGAGGTTTATTCGATATTCAGGTGGCACATGAAATCTACTGAAAATTATTAGAGTGAATTAATTGCAGCGCTATTTGTGACATAATTTGCATGGATATTAGTGACTGTTCCATATTCATACATATTTTAATTATAATTAACCCACAACGGAAAAAGAGGGGTGCTATAAGTTTAAAGCGTCTGCCATTGTGTGTGTGTGTGTGTGTGTGTGTTTGTGTGTGTTTGTGTGTGTTTGTGTATGAGTGTGTGCATGTAAGTTTATGTGTATGTATGTATAAGATGAGTTGTACTGGGGTTAATCTGTAGTTATAGATAATATATAGAAAATGGATGAACTTTAATGAAGGGAAGAACGGTATTAAGTCACTGGGGAAAAATAGTTCAGGTCCTTCCTCAAATATCAAACTGTATTTTTAAGTAGTTCGCTAGGCAGTTGACGTCACTAGTTTCTTTTTTCTATTTTCATCGTAACTTTTGAAAGGATAGGCCGATTCACACTTAACCCCAACATAAACTCACAAAACATCACACTACATTTTGTAATGTAGAAATGAAGAAGTTCTTCATAACAATAGCAAAGTAAATATTTTATGGTCAATAACAGTTATGCTATTAAAACCGTTTTATAAAAGTACATTAGTAATATCTACAATAATATTGAAACAACTTTAAGATTTATAACGATTTTGCTATTAAAAAGCTTTTAATTTTAACTAAGTAGTATAATTAGCGATATGGAATAAAAGTTAAACAATAACTTATAAAAGCGCAGCTGTTTAGAATAATAGCATGCGATATTAATAAACTTCATACAGTTTTCTTAGTTCTAATGTAACTATTGCAATCTAAAGATGCTTTAGGTTTTTTATCAATTACAACTAACAAACATACATATTTTATATTAAAGTAGTATTCACTAATTCATGATTTTGTAAAAATGATAATGTGCATGCTCTGCTGGTTCGGTCGTGTGGAAAGAATGACAGATGAAAAATTGACAAATTGACAGTGAGAATGTGGAAAGATGACCAAGGTTGACCCTTTGCAATCATATCACTCTGATATTATCCTAGGGTGGTGTCAAAAGTTTTCGAAACCAGCATGAGTGTATGAAAAGGGTAATGAATGGAAGCCAGACAGGTTTGTCAGGATCGTAAGGTCTGGCACTCGATACTATCTGCCTGCCACGTAAGAGAATTGGCGTGAAGATATGTATGTATGTATGTTTGTATGAATGTATGATTTTGTTATTAAGATTCTCGTTATAAAAATATTTAAGTAAGCGACAATGTCGCAATAAATTATCAAAGCTTTCAATTTAAAAAATGATTATAAGCAACACAGAATAAAGTAATACGAAAGCTTACGAAAGCTCAGTACAAGTGGTCTGTGTCCCAACTTTACCAAGCGTTGCTCATTAAGCTTGCTGCAGCCTGGAATTTCATTCACAGTAATTTATGCATTTTACACAGACCTCATAAAATTATAGATACAGCATTTCTGTAAACGTTTATTTATGTGTGTATATGTCTGCCTGTGTCATCACAACTCCTAAACGAATGGACCGGTTTCAATTTTCCTTTTGTAGGGGCTAAACATTACACACATATAAGTGAAATTTCTTTATGGCATCCTTTTTTGTGCCACGTAACATTAAAAAAAATACTAAAAAAAGATTTGCGTATATTGCGCGCTGTGCGAAACAAAAATCGCAAAGAACACAGCATAAAATTCGGAGATAAAATACAGTGTTTTTTTGTGAAACGTAACTACAACAAAGTTTCGCTTCAATAAACTAACATTAGACTGAATGATACTTTTGCAGCTAAATCCTTTTATAATAAAAGTTAAGCCATTTTTGCGTAAATTCAAAAAAGAGGTTATCAATTCGTTTGTTTGTCCCCACGCGAGTTTTCGTCCAATAAAGAACATTTTAATGGTTATTTTTCGGAAAGGTAAGGTAAGTCTAAGAAGTCTACCTTTAAAAAAACATCATTATTTTTTAACTACATTTAACAGTACTTACTTTTTGTGTACGTAAATGGTTTAATAATAAAATGGAATCGGTTTTTTAGACTTTCAGTATATTTCAATTATTATAACTAAATAAATATCCCTAGACAAGTTACACTGTAAATTATATGCTTGTGTTATGGGTAACACCGGCATATAATTTGTATAGTAGTCAACGATTTCTATAATTACATAGAAATACTTAAATAAATATCAGAATTAATTTAATAATCACCCAAACTTAGAAATGCAGACCAGACACGTAAATATGAACATTTTAATTTACCAGAATAAATTTAATAAACACCCAGACCCGGAAATGCAGACATTTAAATGTTCATCACACAAATGCCTGCCCCGTCGGGAGTCGAACCAGAGCCTCGCGGTTGGTCGGTGTAGTTAGACGTGTACGCTAGCCCCTCGACCAATTATTATAATAAGAATAAAGTAACATAAAGTAAACGTGCATCCCTTATATTTTTTTTTATATAACGTAAACCGGTACAGTATAAAAACTCACTTATAATTTAGCTTAGTACTAACGTAGTACTTACTTAGTAAGTTTAAGCAATTAAAGGTCTGTAAAACTTTGCAATTAAAAACCAAATGATTACTTTTAATTTAGGTTAAATAAGCAATTGAGAATAAAGTGGAATAAAGTTAAACGATAGCTTACGAAAGCTCAGTTATACACGCGATCTCGCGTCCCAACTTTACCAAGCGCTGCTCATTAAGCCTGCTGTAGCTCGGAATTTCATCTACCATAATGTATGCTACGTTGAACTGAAAAGTTCCAAAGTGATAAAATGTGCTTCATTTTTACAAGGCTTTGTTTAATTTTGTGTATTTTGATGAGTAATCTTACATTCAAATACTACATGTACGAAATTATTCTAAGCTAGCTATGCCGACAGATTTTCTGTCCTAGCTGTAGATTTTTTTTCTACTAACATTCTCCTGACAATATCTAACACGAGGAAAAGAATTAGCAGAACTGTTTACGCGCGAGAAGTTCAAGGAAAATGGAGATTCATCTTTAATTACTAAATAAAAACTAGCTGTCCCGGCAGACGTTGTTTTGCTATTTTTTTAATGTGATTTTAGGAAATGAACTGAGATGAGTTATCCTTATCACTTAAGAGTATGAAAACAGGTGCTGGCAGATTCTTAGACCTACTAAAATAAAATAAAATACACAATATGCTCACAAAAATTCATGAGAATCGGTCAAGCCGTTTCGGAGAAATACGGGGAATAAGATGAATCCCCATTTCAAACGGTGATTGCATAACGTCTGAATATGTTACTACTAAATTTGCTGATAATTTTTATATTGAGTTAGTAATAGTCAGGAGAATTTTCTTGAGCTGGCTGGCTGTCTTTGGCTAATCGTGTGTACCTTAGTTGTACATCTGCCGAGGTAGGCAGATTCAGGGATCTGGAAATATACTTTTCTTGTTTTTAACAAATGTGATACTTGAACAAGAGGTAGCCACCAAGCTAAGGAAGAGAGAAGAGGAATATCTTATGTTTGTTTAAGATAAAGTATTTGGGATGTTATGACAATTGTGGAGTTATCTTCTAACTTAGATTTCTAGGTTGTTCTAAATAAATAGTTATTCTGCTAGTGTATTTTTTTCCATCAACGTACTCCCTTATTTTAACGCCTGTCTATAATTCATGGAACCGAACATGGTGACAGACAAAGAAAGTAAATTTCAGAGGCATTGGTTTTTTTAATTAAATTTACAAATCGATACATTTGAATCTAAAATTACTTCAAAAATATTTAAGTCTAGATATAACCCGCGTAATAAAGATTATAAGCTCTTATCTGGAAGCCCGTTAAAAAGTCGTTATAAAAATTAACCTATGTCCTTTATAACCGACGACGTCAAAAAAAGAGGAAGTTCTTAATTAGACTGTATGTTTTATGTTTGTTACGCGATTACTCAATCAATTATAAACCAATTATGATAATTCATTTTTGAAAAGATGATTAATTTTTGATGTGGTTCCATATTAATTTAAACGATTGTTATGTTACTTTTTCATTTTAATTTATTGTTAATAATGTATAACTAAAAGTGTTGGTCCGGGCTCCTTTGAAGAATAGACCATCTGCCTTCCTGCCAGGCAGCTCGTAAAAGGCGAGCGAAGGCTTACTGTCACTAACACCGCGACACCTGACTAGGTGGTAGAGTTTAGCAGCGACTCACCCGGATTAGTACCACCGTCTTACCTATTCCTGACGCCATAACGTCATGACGTGTTCCGGTTCGGAGAGTAAGGTAGCCGGTAAACTTACTTTTGTTCAAGGCCTAACATCCCGGCCGGTTGGCAGCGCAACATTACCACCTTTGGTGTCTCTAGGCGGCGGAAATTTCTTACCATCAGGAAACCCGTCTGTCTGTTGCCTTCCAATATAATAAAAAAAAACTAGAAGGATGTTGATTAAATTTATGTAAGACAATTTTGGAACCATTTGTCATGTCGTGGTTCCTAATGCAATGTCGGTCTTTGCAGTTTCACTATGAATTAAGCCTCTATGATCTAGTGGACTATTGGACTTACTTCATGAGGTACCTGTTCGATTTCGGTATAGAAAATTGCCGAAAAAAAGAATGAAAAAGTTTTCAATTTTCGAAAAAAACTAATTTGACAGACTGAAATACAGTTGAATAACCAATCTGGTTAGCGATAGGATTGCCACCTATCACGTTATGGGACTTAAGTGTCTTCGGTTAATCGTGGGTGGTGGTCATCTTTATCCTCCTCATCAGGATACAGGCGTAAAGTTAATCTAAAGTCTAATCAATTCCAGTCGTGCAACGTGAAAAGGGAATATACACTTTTGCATTAATATTATAAGTAGGGATCATCATGTGGTAATAAATATAGATAACTCAAGAGGCTACCCTGCTCATAAAGTTCAAGTGCCTAAAGGATAGATAAAGGCAGTCGTTTCCTGATTGGTGAGCGAAGAAGCACTTGTAGTATTTGATTGCATGTTTAAAAATAAACTAAAAGAGAGGCTTGCACTGATAAGCTGTATTCAAAAAACCTTAGTGAGTTTTTATGATATATAATACAAGGAAGGGGGCTACTTTAAGAAAGATAAGATATACGTATAGCTCCACCGACCAACTACAAGCCTCAGATTCAATTCCCGACGGGGGCAGGCATTTGTTGATGAACTCATGAAGATAGATGTCTGTATTTCCAATTTTTGGTGCTTATTACATTTATACTGGTAGGTTCATATATTTCTATACACTTATAAATCTTTGTCCAACACCTGTAATATGATTGCAGCATATAATTTACTTTCTTTGGGGTTAGAACCCTTTGTGTAATTAGTCCAGGGATATTTTAACCAATAGATGGTGAAAGAATTTTATTTACCATTTTCACTTTTCAAGGTTCCATTTTACCATTATAAAGTTGATTATCAATAGTTTAACAGCCGCGCTCAGAGACGTTCATTAACATTTGATCAATCATTAAGTCAAAATTTGAAAATAAAATGTCAACTTAATGAATAATTAAAAAAAGGGTTAACGACTTTGAGTGTGACTATAATTTTTTATATGTGATAGCAATAAGCACGTGGCTCTCCTATTTTCTAAGATGCATTACTTACTTAAAGCATAGTTAAATAACGTAAGAACTCAAAAGTAAGCTTTCCCTTCTGTCACAATTTCAAAGCACTATCTAATCTTTAGAAGGTATACATAAATTGAAGATCCATTACACTACTTTCAACCGGATGACTAAGCCACCTCTGAACTAACACCTCAATGGAAACACGAGAAAGCGTATAAATAAATGTAAAATGCAATCAATATTGAAACACAGATTGTATGAACGTGATTCACACAAGTCATAATTCTCATCCAGCTCTCGAGTTCAAATTGCTGTTAAATTAGTTGTAAGTTATGTAGACGTGAGGGAAGCTTCTCGAACATTCCTTCAATTTAAGTAATATATTCGAGAATTTAGAACTTCGCGAAGAATTCTACATGTCAAAAGTTATCTGACGGTTTACTCTTTTCATCTTTATGTTAATAACTATGGAAGAAGTTTTCAGGTTTTTAAACAAGATAACTCAACTAGTAGGTAAAACATTTTTTACACTAAAGTATTTTATTTACAAACAAAAATCGAAGCATAAGGCAAACGCATACCTATATCGTTATAGATTAATGGATTTTTTAACAAAATAGTTTTATTAAAATGAACCGATTTCAGGTTCAATATGTATAAACTACTTAATTAATATACAAGGTCAGCAATTTAGCGAAATAGGATGAAATATGTAACGACTTTAAACGACACTCAACTTTAAGGAATTTAGTAGTTCGCGAAGAATTCTTCACGTCAAAAGTTGACGGTTAACTCTTTTCACCTTTATGTTAATAATTGTGGAAAAAGTTTTCAGTTATTTAAATTAGACAACTTAACCACAGAGTAAAATATTATTTTCTACACTAAACTATTTTATTTAAAGATACAAACGAAATAAAAAGCAATCATGTATATCCTCACGCTTAATTATTGCATTTTTAACAAAATAGTTTAATGTAAAGTTGCATGTTAAACATGTACAAATTAATTAATTGATAACAATTAAATTAAAAAGGATAAAATGAAAAATTTAAGGATCACTTAAAAACCGTATACTGCTGATACTTTTTTTTTATTTATACAGAGACATATTTAAACGTGTTCGCTAAATAAGACTGCGCACGGAAATGTATGTACCCTGAGGTTTAACAATATTTTTTTACCAATTACGGTACCGTCAAAGCCTTTACCAATTAGTTGTATTAAACATTTCTTTGAAAGTTGGGGATTTCCAATGCAGTGAAAATAATAGTAATTATCTATAGTAGAAGCCGAGAAGAAATCTATACTCATTGAGTTAGGATTCATTAAAATTTCACAAAAATTGTGTTTTATAATTGGTCACAAAATGTATATATGTACATACATCTTAAATTAAATGACAGTTCACAATACGTTTTAAAACTTATAGCAACTAAAAATTGGTGCTCAAATGGGAATACTCCAACAAATCATTACCATTGACTTCGCTTTCTAAAAATAATGAGCTTTTACGGAAATCTCCTTACATCTGGTAACATTTGACGAATTTCATCATATTGTAAGCGTGCCAGGTTATAAAGAAGATCACTTTAGTAATCTACTTAAAAAATATAACATTTGGTAGATACATATAAACCGTCCCTATATTTGCTTGAAATAGAATCTGAAATTATTTAGAAACGAAGTTCGAGTACACTACGAGCACAATAAATGTGAGTTGCAAAAATAACGAGATTAGGTAGATACATATAAACCGTACCTATATTTGCTTCAAACAGAATCTGAAATTATTTCCAAACAAGGTTCGCGTTGCACAATGAATATAAGTTGTCAAGATAACAAGAAAACTGTCGTAAAATAAAGTATCTTCATACCCATATCACCGAAGAGATAGGCAGAGGCACAACCAAGGCACCCAAGACAAACTAAATGTAAGTAAGTAGTAAGTAGTAGCCGAAGGAACTAAGTCCCACATTTAGATAGGTGTCACTCCAACCGGGAACATATCCAATCATTTTTAATTTTTATTACAATTTTACCGACACAGGGATCAAATCCGGGACCTCAAACAGTCAAGTCCAACGCCAGACCACTAGACTACAGAGGCAATAACTAACATAACAGTTTACTTAATAAAGAAAATAAAAAAAATAAACAGGTAAACTTAAACAAGATCAATATCAAAGTCACAGATGCAATTAGTAATATACACAACAAAAAGACCTCAGCGTCGAGTAACAACACAAGATACATTCTATTTTCCTTCTCAATGAGACCCATTACAAGAAACAACGTCACAAACATCCATTCAAGAATAACGACAGGTAATGATTTACAAAGGCTGATACAGCGTAACATAACGTATCAAAATAAGAAAGGGACCATATCAAAGGCAGCAAGGCATCCCTGGGGGCAAGACCTTTATTTATGGCATGCCTTTGTTGGCTGTGTGGAGAAATATAAATAGTTCGCAGCGAAGTATCGAATGCTTTTTGAGGGTGAGATATAGTAGAAAATTAATGATGTGGTCAGCACTTGAATTGGATAAGGGTGTGGTTAATGGATGGGATGCTAAAAAGCTTGGGCGTGCGCCATTGTAAACACGTAAATTGGGATGAGAGGGCACGTAATGCTGTTAAACGCTTTCACGTTTCTTTATTATACGATTACATCTGTTTGCTTCTTTATGGTTCTACAAATTATGTTTCGTGTACATTACGTGTTTTTGTTTAATTGGGTGTTTCATATTTATATTGCGCATTAGTTATATTTTGTTAAATTTACTACCGATTCTTTAACTTTTCGTTTAATTCTATGATAAATTGTTTGCCTCTTTATTATTCTTTAAATTGTGTTTAGTATATTATATTCAGTATATTATACATTACATTTAACATTATGTTTAATTGGATGTTGTTTTTGTTTATTGTACGATTTTTTTTTAATTTCTCTTTCTGTCAAAGAATTCACATCTGTTTTGTAAACATTTTGCATAGGTTATTTAATGCTTTTAGTGATCTATTCTATTATGTCATTAAATCTATCTTTAAACAAAATAGATGATATAGCTAATATCATTTGGAGGATTTTTTAATTACAGTGAAAATATCTTTTAGCCTTGCATATGACAGTTATAAAAGCATAAACAAAATAACTTACTAGAGCCTAGAACAATCCAAAAAAAAGGCGGGAGTAACCAATGTATGAATAGGCTATTACGAATGTTATTAGAAAAGAAAAAACTATATGAGCAATAACCTATAATCTAACTTTACATTTACACCATTAAATTTTCAAAACCAAAAAAAGTAAAGTATAGTTATCTTATCGCTAAAGAGGTAGGCAGAGGCACCCACGACTAGCCGAAGATACTAAATCCCACAATGTGATAGTTGGCAAGCTTATCGCCAACCGTCCGTCCATGTGACCAGGCAACGTTACTTTTATTAGAAAATAGCGAATACACGTCTTTTTTTGCTGCCCAAAACGGAGATCGAAACTGGGACTTCAAGAAGTCAAGCCCGACGTTGGACCGCGAGACCACAGAGGCGATAAACAAAAGCAAAACCAAAACACTTCGTTGAATTTAAAAGAATTATAAAATATAAAGAGCGAAAGCATAATTTCAAAAACAACGAACAAAGAATGAATGCAATAGTAAAATACAAAACATTACTACAGACGTAAAGAAATAAGAAACCTTTAGTAAGATTTGGTTGAAATATGATCCGAAACGAATCGTAAACAATTTAATGGAAAGCAATAAAACTTTTACTGTATTCGTGGTTGTTCCGCTTAGAGCAACTGTTCCACTGTCGTAAATATTGTTCATTTTTATTCATTATTCATACACGAAACTATGAGGCAAAAATATGTTTTGACATAAAATGAGGTTCAGGTTTGATTTTGGTTAGTGGTAATGTGGTTGGACGATTATTTACTTTAAGGGCCGGTTTCACGTCTCTTAGTTAAATTTAACATTTAATCAATTTATCGAATATATAATGTGATTCAATCCAAATTAGAAATTAAGTCACTGGTAAATATTTAACTCAGGATCGTGAAAATGGCCGTAGTAGCAATAATTGAGTTTTGTATGTAATTAAAGTGGAATCACGAAGTTAAACTGATTATGCCTTAAACTTAAAACAGCCTTATCTATGGACTATGTGTATCTTTTTTTAACTATGTTCTATTTCTTCTAAGAATCATGAAAACACATACTTTATGTACAACTTTGAAAAAATATACCAATTATTTGGCAAATAGTAAGGAAGCGTCGTACATCAATTAATTAATCTTTTACTTAAACCATGACTGTGACAAGGTAAATTTGGCAACGACTTGTTCAGATTGGTATCAATGAGAATGATGAATAAACGATAAGTAAGTATAACGCCAATGCTCGCCATCATCGTATTTCATTTGTGGAGTATAACATAAACTCGATAGTATATAGCCTTGTTGAAATTCAAAATTCTAGACTCACGAGCCCTTAACACCTAAGGGTTCTAGACGGTCGTAAACATTGGTTAACTACAATTTACATTAGTTTACATCCGTTGGTACCACAAATTTAATCCAAATTTAATAACAATCAGAATATGGCAACAAAGTTCTCTCAGAGGTTACCTTGATTGGAAGGCGTATTTACAACCGTCTGGAATGACAATAAGACTTTCAATAGGCGACATGCATTTCTTTCTTCCATAAAAAGTACCATTTCAATAAAAGTAAGCATACATTTTACGTAAACGTTCAGTTTCGCAATATTACAGCCTCCCATTTGTTTTTATTACTCGTAAGTACATAGGTCATCGACCTTTCCATCTAGAACAAAACAATAAAGCTTTTAATGTTTTACGTACATAATTCATGATGAGCAGTCTCCCGCCGGCGCCCGGATAAAAATTCCACACATAAAAGCTATTAAACGACAAAGGTTGGAGGTTTTTTAAAATTGCATTGGAATAAGTCATCCAGAACGCTAGCCAAGTGGCGACGTGTGGTACCTTTTTCGGTACTGACTGCCAAAAAGTTTTACAACTGTGCGTTTTCAAATATTTTTAACTGCCCACGAAAAACGAAATACTCCTTGTATTTTACGTGCATGTGTGTGTACGTGTGTATGTCTGTGACATTGTAACTTTTAAACGTGTGGACTGGATTGTTTTTTTTAAACGTGTTGTTCGTTTTAAACGTGTGGATTTTAATGCGGATGTTTTCGATTGAAAACTGATGTGATCAGGATGGTTATTAGTCTTGACACCTCCCTCGGATAATACCTGGGCGATTTAATCGTGGAATGTCAACCTAGGTCTTCCAAGTACCTACATCCATCCATATTCGCACTGTATATCTGCTTTGTCCATCTTTCATTTGTCATTAATTGTACATGTCCAAACTAGTGGAACATGCCCTTTCTCATTTTAACACCAAATCTTTCTTTCAATCCCACTCATTCTTTTTAGGATACTTTTAGTACTGTTCTAATATAAACGTCACATGACCTTTTTTATTCTTCACCGTCAAATCGACAAAGTCTAATAGATGCCAATGCATCTTATGTAACTACACATTTATCAACCTGGGTTCCCGTACTATAAGGTTTTTAAAACAATATTTGACCTCTGCAATCTTTCTTTCAACCAAGTTCATTTAAATCACACGCCGTAAGAAATAAAAACCTCATTGTAAGCCAGGCTTTGTTCATTGTCGTGGGACCTTAGTTATTGCTTTCTGAGGAAAACATAAGTCAGCATTAAGTCGAAATGAATAAAGTTATTGTTGATTGTTTTAGGTCGACAAAGCTTAAGTGAGAGTAAGCTAAACTTCTTTCTATGTAAGAAAATAGTGACGTCATCTACCTAGCGATCCGAGGTTTATACATGCGATATTTAAAAATACTATTTGATATTTGAGGAAGAAAGTGAACGTTCTTGCACCAGCGACATTTAATACAATATGATCTTCACCTACATTGAGGTTCATCCATTTTCTATTTCATGGTACTGACTGTAGATTCTTATCCTCTCTTCTTATGCTATAACATTATAATATTAATATTATAAATGCGAAAGTTTGTGAGTATGTATATATGGATGTTTGTTACTCTTTCACGCTCGAATGGCTAAATTGATTTGTCTGAAATTTGGAATACAGATAGATTGTGTCCACGATTAACATATAGGCTACTTTGATCTAGATCGCAAAACGAGTTCTGTGAAAACGTGGGTGAAGACGCAGGAAAAGCTAGTAATGTAATAGTAACATAGAGTTACTAGCAGACCCAGCAGACGTTGTTCTGCTATTTTTTTTGTGACTTTAGTATAAAAAAAGTTTGGGGCGAGTCACCGTGGTGAAGGGAATAAAAAATAGATGTTGACCGATTCTCAGTCCTACTCAATATGCTCACAAAACTTCATGAGAATCGGTCAAACTGTTTCGGAGGAGTTCAATCACGCACACCATGACACGAGAATTTTATATAGTAGAATTCAGTCTTCTGCAAGAGTCAGTAACGAGTAGCTAACTCCTCTTATCATCAGGTAATCCGTTCGCTTATTAGACAATTCGTCTTACAAAAAAAGCTACTAACAATCCATACCAATAATATCAGCAAAAATTCTATAAGCGTGATCTAGCATTTTTACTTTGATAAATAACAGTTACATACTCGTAACAGTGATCATAATACTTTAGGAACAAGTGCAAATAACGGCGCCCTAGATCATCGCGAATGAGGTAAGAACATTCATTGTCTTTGCCTCATGAATTCCGAATCCCGACTGCTCCGGGAAATCTTTTATGTAATCGTCTTTGTGTTATTTCACATCCTCTTGTACATTCATAAAGATTTAAAATATTGCGTTAGATTAAAGTATTAAATGTAGATTTTATTGTTATTTAAGAATTAGGTTTTATTTTAAACTAGCTGTTCCGGTGAACTTTGTTTCGCCCGTTAAGTATGGGAAATAATATAGTATTATTTTTCCCATTTTCCCAGCAACTTTTCCGGTTTTTCTCTCAATAAAAACCTTCTCCTGATAGCAACTAACACAATAATAAATTGTCACCAAAAATAAATTCTGTCTTATTTTGAATTAACTTTGAAAAAAAAGGGAGGTTATATACTACTATATTTTTTACGTATGTTATTCGATAACTCCATTCTTTGTTAACCGATTTTAGAAATTTTGTATTAAAGAGAGCGTACTTTTGAGGTGCTCTCATTACCACCAACCAAGTCTGGATTTAGATATGGAATTTTTGAAAAATGGAGAAAAATACCAAATTTTTTTGTACGTAGATGACTCTTATTATTAATATTTAGTATTTGTTTGTTAAACCAATCAACGACGCACAGTATAAATTTTATTCTGTTACTAGTAAAAGTAAAGAAAATATACCTATCACTATCACTATCAGGATATAAGTACACGTATGTAAGTATTCTAGCTATCCTATCCTCCTTTTAGGAGCACAAAATGGAATAGCTAAGGTAGTGGTACTGATTCAGACGAAACACAGCTCCTCTTCACCACGGGACATCACGGGGGCAATTGGCAAATAACCCAATAACCTCAAATATCCCAGTGTCAATAAAACGTTTGATGATGGTCTAGTAATCCAGTGTAGGCATTGACTATATAAGGTTTCGGGTTTGGTTCCAACTTTGGACTTCTCTAAATGACATTTTTAAATTTCCTTTTAAAAGCAACTTTGCTCCTAATTGTCTGGCTTTAGATAGGTTTACCGAATGTCAGTTTGTGTAACTGAGTGAATTCGGTTAATCTTGAGCATCCTGATCATACCTCTGCCTACCACTTTGGAGATATGAGCTTAAAGATATCTACTTCTTATTAACTACTCTTTAATTTACAACAAAATAAAACAAGTGTAATTCACCACTTTAAGATCCAAGATGTGATTAAAGGAACGAGCGGAAACACCCATTCTGATACTTCCCAACCTTTTCGGATAAAGGGATTACGGACGCCAACTTACGCAATAAACGTCTAACGCTCCGTTAAATTCAAAACCCATTGAAGGTTCTAGAAAACATTAAAGAAGTTTATCTTGGTAGCGTTCGAAAAACTTTCACGATTCTGGCAACTTTCAAAAATTTAAATTTCGAACGATACATATATTTATACTAGCAGTTTCACGCAGCTTCGCCTGCGTAACTTGCTTCGATTTTGATTGATGAAACATAGCATATGTCACTCAGGAATAATGTAGCATTCTAAAGGTGAAAGAAGTTTTGAAATCGGTTCAGTAGTTCCGGGGCCAATTCATTTAAAAAAAAATTAAAAAAATCAAACTTTTCCTCTTTATAACATTAGTATAGATTTCGGTAACTTGAAAAAGGTTTAATAACTTTCTCATAAAAACGACTTTGACCGGGACTGGATGAGCATCTTCAGATAATTACTGTTGCCCTGGTTATACCTCTGCTTACCTCTTTAAGGATACGGGCGTGACAATGTTTTTTTTTAAATAATACATTTAATTCGGTTGTGAGGAAACTTAGAAAAACAACATTTCGATTTTTTCCATGCAAACTGAACGGATAGGACAAAATTTGCCGGCTAGTATATAATAAATTTATAATAGTTTCGTATTTATTACAAATCAATTACTGAATTGCCAGAAGAAAAAATATGTATCATATAAACTTATAAATTCGAATAAAACTTAAAGAAATCTGTGTACATGTTGAAAGAGAGAACTAGTAATACATGCTATAATTTAAAAAAAAAACTGTTATGAGCTAAAAAGTATATCCAATAATGCCTATGTTACAATAATTTGCACAAATTATATCAAAATAATATAAAATCTGTCAAAAGCTTCCATAATAGCATGACGTACAAAGCTGGAGCTATAGTCAAAAGGCTATGAACTTAAAATAAACATCAAGCGTCGTTGATTTTTTTTTAGTAGGCACTTAAACCATACCCTATATTTCCATCGTAGACAACTGTAGTTCTGTCGGTTCATACCTGAAACAAAGTGGACACAAATTATTACTATACATTTACAAAATAAATCATTTAATTTGAGTGGTAGTAAATAATTTCCTTTTTATGTGTGGTATTTTATACTACGCTAAAAATAATTTATGTATTTTTATCAAAAAATTTAAAAATATTTTCTTTCTTCTAGTTACCCTACCGTCCGAGCCGGAACACGACAGAGTGAATACGGCGACACGAATAGGTAAGGCGGTGGATCGCCTACTACCTTACCCTACCAGGGATAGGATTGCATAGCTCTCTACCACTAGTACTACTAGTCTAGTCTACTCTCTTTTTACAAATTGTAATCGCGCTGATGTTGGTTTATTTTACAAATTGTGTTTGGAATGGAGGGCCAAGAGCTCTGACAGTAGAAACTATTCTCCACACCTTTTGGGTGAATAGGTATATTTATTACCACTTAGAGGTCGCCCATTGGTCGAAATTTGACGAAATTGCCGTTCCTATCAACAAGAGTTGACAAGAACGCCATCTTCATTTCTCAGGACCAACTGTATGTTTTCCAAACTTTTTAGTGCGCCATCTGTGATCTTTAATCGTTATCATCAATATATTTGAATGTGTGTGTCAAATGAATGGTAGTGTAGGTATTATTTTATTTGTTGATTTAATGTACTTTATAAGCATAGTTATTGAAAATATTAGCGTTCTGCACTTCACCTACACTTAAACTATAAGTTCGTACAAAGGGGTCAAAAGTTTTGGCATCACGTATTAATATATGTATATGTAGATTAAGAAATA
>NJDD01001331.1:188854-204298 GCA_002245505.1 Calephelis nemesis
ACTATCGGCCAATATTAATAACCTATCTACATATAAGGATAGGCCTTCTAGAGATTTGATGCAAAGATATTTTTGATAATTATTGGAAAATATCAGCGGTTACCTAGCAACTGATCTAAAATAGCATGAGCTCATACCTGAGATAGGTTATTAATATTGGCCGTAAGTCAGCTTTCAAAGAAAATAGTCCACATCAATATCGGACCTATCATTTAGGAGCTATCATGTCGCAAACAGGTCTGCCAGAATCGTGAGTTTTGGCACTCGATACTCTCTACCTACTACTTGAAGGACTTGTCATGAAGATAATACATACGTATATAATAGGAAAATAATCCACGTCAATATCGGTCCAATCATTTACGAGCCAACATGTCACAGACAGAACTGCCAGGATCATGAGATTTGGCACTCGATACTCTCTGCCTACCACGTGAGGGAATTTGTGTGAAGATATATACGTATGTAGGCACACAGACACAAAGTTAAAAATAAAAATAAATAAAATAAATAAATATCCCTGGACAACTCACACAAATTGAATCTAACCCCAAAGTAAGCAAATTATATGCTTGTGTTATGGGTGTCAGTCAACGATACTAATACATAGAAATACTTAAATAGATACTAGAATAAAATGTAATAAACACCCAGACCCGGAAATGCAGACATCTAAATGTTCATCACACAAATGCCTGCCCCCGTCGGGAATCGAACCCGAGCCTCGCGGTGAGTCGATGCAGTTAGGCGTATACGCTAGCCACTCGACCAACGAGGCGGTCAAAAACAGAACATCTCTTACTTTCGTTAGAGGTTGAAAACAAATATTGTGGTATGAAGAACTACGTTTGCATTTAATGTTTGTATTGGCTTCAATTCACTGGCAAATATCGAAATGAATTATATTTGACGCAAGCCGAATATTGATCAAGCCGGAGTTGAGTGCAGATGTTACCAAACATGAGGAATTTTTAATCTGGTATTACACATTTAAAAAGCAATCCGGAAATCAAACAAAATTTCCGGCGATTTAGCACTTTTTTTGTATTAAAAGTGAATGTTTAATGTGATTCCGGAAACTATTAAAACAGCCAGTTTTTAATTTAAAAAAACTAAGTTATGGTTCATCATCCTATACCTATAGAAATTTTTAACACTAACTTCTGCCCGCGACTTCGTCCGAGTTGAATTACTACTTTGGACTAACGCTAACTTTAACCTGCGACTTCGTTTATATACGTAAGTACTAGGTTTCATGATCTTATACCATGTAGGTTGTAGATTTTTAGAGCCTGATTTTGAAAATGAAGAACTTTCGTCAAAAATCCCCCGTTAACCCCGTGTTGGTCCGGGCTCCTTTGTAGAATAGACCATCTGCCTTTCTTGCCAGGCAGCTCGTAAAAGGCGAGCATAGGCTTATCATCACTAACACCGTGACATCTGACTAGGTGATAGAGTTTCACAGCGACTCGCCCGGATTGGTACCACCGCCTTACCTATTCCTGCCGCCATAACGTCATGACGTGTTCCGGTTCGGAGGGTAAGGTAGCCGGTAAACTTACTTTTGCTCGAGGCCTAACATCCTGACCTCAGGTTGGCAACGCACCATTACCATCTTTGGTGTCTCTAGACGGCGTGAATTTCTTACCATCAGGAAATCCGTCTGCTTGTTTGCCTTCCTATAATATAAAAAAATATATTTACGATCATATACGATCTTAGCGGATGACTACTCCTTTTTGATAGCAAAAGACAACGAACAATGGTATCAGATAACCGCAACCTATTGACACCATAGATGTTGTTGGTGTGTCGCTGTCCTGTGTCCAGGGTGTTATTCCAATTGTGCAAGTTTACCGGCTACCCTACGCTCTAAACAGGAGCATGACATGGTTATTATGGCAGAAGGAATAGGTAAGGAGATGTTTGCCTACCTTAATGACCCGTTTGGGCTTTGCTCGCCTTTGGTTACGATTTGCCAGGCAGATCGCTTTTTTCTTTTCACTAGGCAATAAATTTCTTAGCGGATTGTTACGTCATTTTATCTGTGTGCCAAATTTAAGAAAAATCTTTTTACCAGCAACTTCTGCAAATTTGATTTTTTATAGAAGCTTTCATTTTCCATAGTTTTGGGTTTAAATTTTTCTAGCTGTCCCGGCGGACTTCGTGTACTGTTCAGTTTACATGGGAAAATTTAAAATGATGTTTTTCCTAGTTTCCTCGCAGTTTTTCCCTTTTTCTTATCTTAAAAACATTCCCTGGACTTGAATAAATAACTCAAAACCAAAATTAGCCAAAACAATTCAGTCGCTCTCGAACTTAAGCGAGACTAACGAACAGCAATTATGTATCTTTATATTATGTGTATTTTCACGCTTATATCTTATATCCCCGAAGAGGTAGGCCGAGACACGACCAGGGCGCCGACGACTAGCCATAGAGACTTTGTCCCACAATCCTATCGCCAACCGGGCATATATCCAATCCCGAGCAACATTTTTTTATTAGAAAATTGGAGAAACCAATTCTCTTTTTGTTGCCCGAACCGGGAATCGAACCCGTGACCTCACGAAGTCAAGTCCAACACCTGGACCGCTAGACCACAAAGGGCGATATACGAATAGCAATTGATTTTTATATACACTTTTTTTTAAACTACAAACAACTTCCCTTACACAGTTAATCTTAGTAATGACTGTAAGTGTTACGAACCCAGTTTAAAGTAGTCTCAGATTGATCTCGGATTTAAAAAAAAATATCTTCACGCCCATATCTCCGGAGAGGTAGGCAGATGCACAACCAGGGCACCCACGACTAGCCGAAGACACTAAGTCCCACAATGTGATAGGTGGCCGGCCTATCGTCAACCGGGCACATTTCCAATCCCGACCAACATTTTTTTTTATTAGAAAATTGGAAAAATTCTATTTTTTTGTTGGCCGAACCGGGATGCGAACCCGGGACCTCATGCAGTCAAGTCCAACACTCGGACCGCTAGACCACAGAGGCGATCACAGAATCGGATTTTTAACTATAGTAATGCTCAAAATCGGTGCAGCGGTTTATCCGTGAAAGCGTAACAAACAGACTGACAGACCTACGCGTAGTTTGTCTTTTAATCAATTTGCACTAGATACTCGTGTTATGGTATATTGTTCGTGGGTGCCCTAGTTGTGCCTCTGCCTACCTCTTCGGGGATATGGGCGTGAAGATACTTTACTTTAATATTTTTCTAAAATGGCAAAAATATAATAAAATAAGACTATCATGGTTACAAAAAACAACTTTAAATATATTTTATTTATTTGGGCCAAATTCTCATTATCGTTTTTTTTTGTTTGTACAAGTGTATTATCCATATTTGTAGGAATTATCGTTCGCCGCCATTTTGAAAGAAACACAAAATGGCGACGGTTGAACACAAACGTTCAAACTTCTGTCTGTAGATTTATCTCTAATGTAATAGGGGTTAAAAGTTTGTATAAAATGTGAAGTTGACCAAAGCTGCTTTCCGAAGTGTTCTACATTGACGAAGTCACGGATAAACAGATAGTTTTAAAAGAAACAGGAACATAAAATCAATAAGATATTGCAGAGAAACAAGTCAATTTCCCGAAAGCACTTGAACAATTCTCAAACCGCATGTAGCAGGTCACCTTGGGACTACAAAAAACAGCACTTTAGAGAAAAGCCAACTATTTATTGGGGATACATTTTTAACTTGTACACAAGAGCTTTAGCTATTGAGATAACTTTTATCTTA
The DNA here is from genome assembly GCA_002245505.1 of Calephelis nemesis. Classification (NCBI taxonomy): domain Eukaryota; kingdom Metazoa; phylum Arthropoda; class Insecta; order Lepidoptera; family Riodinidae; genus Calephelis; species Calephelis nemesis. The sequence continues at coordinate 192,618 of NJDD01001331.1, forward strand.
TCTTATTGCCTCTGTGGTCTAGCGGTTCAGTTGTTGGACTTGACTGCATGAGGTCCCGGGTTCAAATCCGGGGTCGGGTAACAAAAAGAAAATTGGGTTTTTCTAATAGAAAAAAATGTTGCTCGGGATAGGATATGTGCCCAGTTGGCGATAGGCTTGCCACCTATCACATTGTGTTTTCGGCTAGTCGTGGGTGCCCTGGTTGTGCCTCTGCCTACTCATTCGGGGATATGGGCCTGAAAATGTTTTTTTTTTTACCTTATAATAGTCAACTCGAATAGAATACAATAAATTTTCGTCATGAAAACCTATACATGATCTTGTTTATTAATCGCCTCTATGGCTTAGTGGTCCGGTGTTGGCTTTGACTACATGAGGTCTTGGGTTCGATTCCCAGACAGGCAAGTCAAGATATGTATTTACTCAATAAGTTTATAAAAAAGAAAGTCGTGTTAATTACACTATTTATAACTCAATAACGGCTAAATCGATTTAAATGAAAGTTGATGGGGAGATAGCTTAGAACCAGGAGATGGACATGTTATATTGTTTTTATCCTGTTAAACTGCGAGGAAGCTAGGAAAACTAACAATAAATCTTTGCCATGCACACTAAACGAGTAAAATGAAGTTCGCCGGCATAGCTAGTTCCTAATAAAAACCACATTGCCCAGAAATGGATAATTACCCGTATCACGATAGGTGTCCCACCTATCGAAATGTATATCTGGTTCCTTCGACTGCCACAGACGCCCTAGTTGTATCTCCTACCGCTTCGGTAATACGACTGTGAAGTTATTTACTTGATTTGTTTATTGTAACCTATTCTAAAACTACGTACTTAAAATCGATTTCAGTTTCAATATTGCCTTACATAAATCAGAAAACGTGCATATACATCTCAAAAACAACACATTTAAATGAAAGCTGTTGGAAAAAAAAATCGGAAAGCTTTTACCAAATAAAAAAAAATTGTGTGTGTACTTATTTATGTACACGCGTTAGAAGTTGTACTTCTTCGGCGTAATAAGATAAAAATCTTTTTAAAAATTTTATCTTTTGCCTTATTTTACATTTGTAGACAAAATGAAACTAACCATAGAAAAAAGGTATTTAATACATTAAAAGTTTTATTATAATGCATTATTTAGTTAAATAAAGTTTATTCAATATTTAATAAAAATATCACAAAAAAATATTTCTACATAATTAAAAAACTAAAATGTTATCTGTAGCTAACTTCATCATGTCGGTTTTTCGTAATGGTGTGCGCGCGCATCGTAAAAATTTACCCTCATCATTTTTTCCTAACGCGCCAAAAGAAGTATAACTTCAAAATATTATTGGTTCATCCAGTAAAACATTATGAATTATTCCATCCCCTTATATCACTTACCACCAGCTACCACTTGCCTGTTTACATTTTCTATAAAAAAGTACAATTAAGATCCTCCTTTTTCACAACTAGGTTGAAAATATGTAAAGTGGTCACAGTCTCAGGCTTTGGTTAGGAATAATTAACAATTTCTACACTTCCTGACAAAACTATCTCATGTTTATCTATTCAAATTCGTGACCAAGGTGGTAATTATATGAATGAAGTAGTCTTTCCCATGCGCTGTTTGCGTTTACTTTGTCCCGTTTTGTCTTTTCCATGTCTTATAACTTTTAAAACAGTTAGCAGCTTCATTTAAAACTACTATGCAAGCTAAACACTAATTATTCAAGTAAACAACATGGTATTACATACATTAATTTGAGTAAAAAAGTATCTTCGTAACCGTTACCGCAAAAAGGTAGACATAACCGGGGAATAGCCGAAGATACTAAGTCCAACAATATGATAGGTGACAAACCTATTGCAAACCGTGCACATATACAATCCCGAGCAACGTTATTTTCATTGGAATTGAACCCAGGAACTCATGAAGCTAAGTCTAATACCAGACCGTTATGTCTAACATGGTTGACAATACAAACTTAATACTATACCAACATTTGATATGCAACATGTAAGACATACCTACATATACATATAGCTAAAGGTACTATTCTAGTTTAATATTTTTGCCATTTTTATTTTATAATTCAGTTATATCTCACACGTTATAATTGCAAAAAATATTGTCAATCACAACAGATACAGCTTTTGAACGAAAACTCTCCTATATTTCACGTTTAAGATTTAATATATTTCGAAATTAAATAATAAAAATATTCAGATATATATATCTGCAGTTAATTCGGAATCATGCAGAATACGGAGAAATATTGCGTGGTGTACTATAATAAAGATCCGATGATCCTCTAACCAGACCTCAGTCATTTAAAAAAAAACATAATGATACTCCCAATGTAGTTTCTCCCAATTTAAAAATTATGACAATTGAATCATTGTGACTTTTGTATAGCAAAGTAATAAAATTGTAGTAAGGATCAAAACTGGCGTACCTGATAGTTACTCGGTTAACTAGTTGGTTTCTTACTACAACGCTTGTTTGACAAACGTTAAATGTACTGTTTTACTAAAGTATAATACTCGTATATCATAGCTCATAAGGTAACGAATAAACACATGGCTCTTCTGATGGTAAAAAATAAACGTGGCCTATAAAAATAGTTATTATAATTAGGTGCGTCGTGATCGTAGTATTAAGCCAATTGTACAAGTCTACCAGCTACTCTACCCTCAAGATTGAAAAATGACGGCTCAAGATTAAGGCGGCAGGAATACCTAAAGCAATAGATTCCTACCCGAAAGAGTTGCAGCGCTCTATCTGTAATGATGACCAGTTTGATTGCAGCAATAGGTTTTATAGAAGTGTCAGGTAATGGATGACGGGATTTGTAACATTAATCTAAAGGATATTAAAATACTTCTTGATTATACTTAACGACATTTAGTTACATTTTTATGCTTCTTTAATACTAATAGCTGCAAAAATTATAATGATCCCGAACCCAAAGTAGCTTTATTATTTAATCGGTTGCATTAGAAGGTAACGCTGCCAAAATTTCAACTTTAACAAAATGATAGAGGTCTGGCTGTTCACGAATCTCGGTCTATAATAGTGAGTACCCGTGGCCGTCGCAAGCTGTGAGCAATAAAGCATTCCATACTTACATATATTTATATTATACAGTCCGCATTGCAACGGAATTATTGGGTAGTTTTCGAGGTTAAAGGGGTCAATGACCGATATATTACCAGTAGGCCTGGCATTAAGTTTTTGCGAAATCGAATCGACAAACGTGCGTTACGTTAACGTTAACGTAATATAAATTCCAAATACATCTTAGAAAATATAAAATCGATACATACATACATATCTTCACGCCAACTCTCTTAAAAGGTTGACAAAGAATATCGAGTTCCAAATCTCACGATCCTTGCAGACCTATCTGGTTTCCTCCATATTCATTGCACTTTTCTCACAAGCGCGCCGGTTTCGGAGACTCTTTAAACAACCCCCGAATAATAACCGAGCGATCTGATCGTGGAATATCAACCTAGTTCTCCCCGGGCACCTACATCCATCCACATTCGCATTCAATATCTGCTTTGTCAAAAATCAGTCATTTATTTATACAATGAAAATTAGATTGATTCAACTATTTCTATCTTCTTCCTTAATAGGAAATGCTGCTTTTTTTTTCTTCTCGAAGTCTGACATCAAAATAATTTTTCGACAATTACCATTTGGTGTCAATCATTTATTCGATACTTCCAGATTTAGTTTGTCGAAACTAGCAATCGTATCGACGAAGCAGAAATATGGTTGTAGGGACTACAAAACTCGTGTTCTCATGTATAATTTTGTATTGAAAGAATATTTGCAAGTTGTAACCAAGTAATTTTTAAGAGTTAGTTCTCAAATAAATGTTGTGCTTAATTATTACGTTTTATTTACAAAAAACTACACATGTTTTAGTTTTAATGCATTTTATGATAACGAAAAGAAATATAATTCGATATTCTACGAAAACAATAATAATAAATTAATAATAAACATTCCTGGTCAAGTTACACAAATTAAATCTAACCGCAAAGTAAGCAAATTATATGCTTGTGCTGTGGGTGTTAGTTAACGATTCTAATACATAGAAATACTTAAATAGATACCAGAATAAGTCTAATAAACACCTAAACCCGGAAATGCAGACATCTATATGTTAATCGAACCCGAGCTCCGCGGTTGGTCAGTGTAGTTAGCCGTGTACGCTAGCCACTTGACCAACGAGGCGACGAAATTAAAAACCCAGCTAAGATAATTTCATTTTATTTTACACAAAAAAAGACGGGTTTCACTCCGGGAGTGCCGGCAGAAGTGAAAAAGAATATTAACGTTGTGCTTTTTTGATATTTTGTAATGGTTAGGGAATAATTTTGCACGAATTGCTTCAATTATCAGTATGAAAGTACTATCATTTATGCATACATATTACTTTCATATCAATCACCTGCGTTTAGCTTGAAAAAAACTCGCTAGAGTAAGACCGTGTGACGGCTAGGAGCGTCGTCATATTGTCTGTACAACGAACATTGCTCGTCTACACATACAGCTTATTTTCAAGATGAACAAATAGAGCAATGTCTGTTGATATTATACGTATCTACTATCTGTGAGAATGAAATGATAGGTATATTGCGGCGCATTATCCATTGCGCATCCCTCACTCTTCGGAAATATCTAAGCAATACAAAAACAGCAATGAATCTACGTTTTATTTTAGATCTCGCGCCGTCTTATTCGCGCATCTTTACGCGCGTGTACGCCGTCTTACGATCTGACGATCTGACGCGAGTTCAGAAGTTTTTACCCTTTTCAAAAAAGTGTGCAACGCCACTAAAGAAATTTTCACTTCAAAAATGAAATTTCATGCATGGATTCTTCCATTAGACGTATGTAATGTGCCCCATTAGCACAGTTTGAAGCTCTATCGCTGGCCTTAATCCGTCAGTCACTTAGTAGTTATCCTTTCATCCCTTAGAAGCTAGTATTAAACGATCAAGAATGCTTGCCTTTTTTGATACGAGTATTTTATGTATAATACTAAAATTTAACGTAAAAGTTACTTGATGAGGATCTAAAATTTTAATAAACCATTAATATAAATGAGATTTCTGTATTCTAAAACATAATGATTCATTAAAACGGATTCTCAAGTTCTAATTGGTAATAAGAGAATAATTGTGTACTAGTGGTCGCCCGTTGGTCGAAATTCGACCATAATACATTTTAATATCTTGTTGATAAGAACGCCATCTTCACTTACTACAACTACTTTGATTCCAAACTTTTATCGATATCATCAATATATTTGTTTGTGTGTGTCAAATGCATGGTAGTGTGGGTAATGTTTTATTTATTGATTTAATGTACTTTATAAGCATTATTATTGAAAAATATTAGCGTTCTGCACTTCTCCAACACATAAAGTATAAGTGTGCCAAATTTTATGCTCCTGCGTTCGCGAATTTTCGAAAAAAGGAGTCCAAAGTTTTGGACGTCATCACGTATTAATATATAGATTAGTTCCTTAATTTGGAAGTAAGCTGTCAATTTTTTTTAATAATAGAAGTTTAATGGAAGTACATGTAATTGATAAAATGGGACAATTGCCAAGTGTTAACAATAAATTATTTTTTTATTTAGACTTCTATAACATGGACATGCGTAACTTTACGCCCGTATCTCCTTAGAATAAAGGTGGAATTGCAATCAGGTCAATCATGATTAGCCGAATGTACTTCGCTCGACTATTTGATACGTGGAGGTGAGCAAATAAATCCTATCGCCAACTGGGCACCTCTTTAATCTCGAGCAACATTATTTTTACTAGAAAATCGAAGAAACCCTTTTTTTTTCCCCGTGTTGGTCCGGGCCCCCCCGTGTTGGTCCGGGCTCCCCCGTGTTGGTCCGGGCTCCTTTGTAGAATAGACCATCTGCCTTCCTTGCCAGGCAGCTCGTAAAAGGCGAGCATAGGCTCACCGTCACTAACACCGTGAATTCTGACTAGGTGGTAGGGTTTAGCAGCGACTCGCCCGGTTTGGTACCACCGCCTTACCTATTCCTGCCGCCATAACGTCATGACGTGTTCCGGTTTGGAGGGTAAGATAGCCGGTAAACTTACTTTTGCTCGAGGCCTAACATCCCGGCCCCAGGTTAGCAGCGCACCATTATCACCTTTGGTGTCTCTAGGCGGCGTGAATTTCTTGTTTGCCTTCCAATATCATAAAAAAACAAAAACACTTTGAGGTTCCCTACTGGGCAACCCAGGACCTCATGTAGTCAATGGCATTGATCAAGTGGTCCGGACCACTATAGTGATACTATAGGCGAGTAATTTAACTACCACCAAATTATGTAACCAACAAATACGATAACCTAAATGAGTGAGTTGGAGATTGGAAGTTCATTAATATCAAATCACGTTTAATCTTAGACCATCAAGTAGGTAAACCTTAGTCCCTATGTTTAAACTTAAATTTTGTTTTTGCGCCATAAAGAGAAAATATGGTCGAAGTTTTTTCATAATTATTGAACTTCGTATTTATATTGAGTGACATAAGACGATTTTGGTAGAATTTTGTACAATTTTGTTCAGTGAAAGTGCACAAATGAAATATGACATCATGAAGAAATTAGCGTATCGTATATTTCCTCGTTGCCGCCAAATGTAACTACACGAGCTTGAGTAATGAGGCCACCGTTTTACCCAAGACCCTGACATGACTTATTGACAACTCATGACTAATTATAATTGAATCCGATTTTGGTGAATTTGATGTAAATTTCTACTTGACTAATGGCAAAATACTATCGTGAAAGTCAAAACCTAAAGAAAGAAAGAAAATTAAATTTAAATGCACAAATCCCAGTAAATGACAGTGACATTTGAGTTGAAAATTCATGAGGATTTTTATAATAAGACATCCTGTATATGGCCACTAGATTCCGAGGTCTGGCACCACGAGATACCTTCAAAGCGACAGTGACATTAAATTAAAGAGTTCTTACATTTTATACCTCACTTTATAAAATTTTAAATTCTGTGAAGTTTTGAATTCATTTCATTTAATTGAAGTAGAAGAAGTGCAAAAACATCAAGATTCATAACTTCATAAATTCTCTAATAACATAAATAGGTATTACATAGGTTTTTTTTTTATAATAGCTGTTTGCCTTCGTCGGCATAGAATAGTTATGATTTTCATACAAACTTTCACCTCCCTTTTGAAGACAGATATTTTGTAAAAATAGCGTATGTTTCAACTTGGAGTTATATGCAAATCAAATTTCATCGGAATCGGTTCAGTGGTTTAAGCTGAGTGAAAGAGTAACAGACAAATTATCGCATTTTATATATGTGTTTGTGCATGTGTGCTTAACAAATTCTTAATACATATTTACCCATGACAAATACGTCGTTTCGGACAGTTTTACATACGAGTACGAGTGTATATCATTTCAAGTGCCTGAGTAGACAGAGAGTATAGAGTGCCAAGTGCCGCGATTCATTTAACTGCCTATTGTTTTATGGATACTAGCTGTCCCGGCAAACTTCTATATTCAGTTCAGTTTATATGCGAAAAATTAAAATGTTGTTTTTCCTATTTTCTTAGCAGTTTTTTCCTTTTTCTGATGCTTTAAACCTTCCCTGGTTATATGTTAAACTTGACTGCATGAGGTTCAAGGTTCTATTCCCGGATCGGACAACGAATGGAAAATTCATTTTTTTAATTTTCTAATAAAAAAAAGGTTGCTCTCAATTAGGTATGTGCCTGGTTGTCGATAGGCTTGCCACCTCTCACTCACATTGTGGGACTTTGTGTCTTCGGCTAGTCGTGGGTTCCCTGATTGTGCCAATTCCTACCTCTTCGGGGATATGGGCGTGAATATGCTTTTTTTTAAACCTTTCCTGGACTCGAACAAATAATTTAGAAAATGAGGCAAATCGGTTCAGCCGTTCTCGAGTTTAGACTAACGAACAGTAATTGATTTTTATAATAGACTAGCGGCCCGCCCCGTCTTCGCATGGGTATAAAATATACAAATAAACCCTCCTCTTTGAACGCTTTATCTTTTAAAAACACGCATCAAAATCCGTTGCGTAGTTTGAAAGATTTAAGTATACAAATGGACTTAGGGACAGAGAACGCGACTTTGTTTCATACTATAATATTATAGTGACTAGCGGCCCGATACGTGCTTCGCAATGTATATGACCATATGAATGACATAACACAAAAAAAGAAAGAAACAACTGAAAACAATTTCAATGTGACAGCGACGACTGTGCTGTCATCTTAAAAAAGTTTGAATTTGACTAAAAAATACTCATCAACAAAATGATCCACCATTTATTGAATTCATTTGTTACAAAAAATGTGAAAAATGAAGAACCGCTCGACCGATTTTATGCAAACGGTATGCAAATGGTTTATGTTAAAACCATCTACTAAATAGTCCGAACAAAGCCTAAATATTTGGTTTAGATAGGTGAACCCTTTTTCTTTTTTTGAGATATAAAATTACAACGAAAAATGGCATTGATTTTTTACATATAATTTACGTTCCTAACCTCGCGGTTTTTACAACTTACCGGGCTTTCCAGCTGGCTATCATTCCACAAATTTGATGATTTCCAAGGTTCTTGTCAGTTTTAAGCAGATAATATTACGAAATGTGATTTTAATCCCCTTTCCTGTATAAAACAACATGCTTATCAGCGTAATTAAACGCTTAAGTACGATACAATCAAGCTTTTCATTAGCCGGTGCGAGTGAAATGTGGTGATCCATCTCTCAGCTCGTGTTGCGATCATGCTCGGTAATCTGATACAGATTTAACATTCTGTGAGATGAACAACAGATAGGATCCCACGCTGAAACAGACCTTTGTGAAATATTGGATTGTGGAATAAACCGTCTGATCTGTCAACATTTTTGAACTGTAATGAAACATTTAACATTTAATTACTGTCAATACAAAATAAATGCAGGATCCCAAGCTGAATTAGATACTTAGACCTTTGTGAAATATTGGATTGTGGAATAAACCGTCTGATCTGTCAACATTTTTGAACTGTAATGAAACATTTAACATTTAATTACTGTCAATACAAAATAAATGCAGGATCCCAAGCTGAATTAGACGCTTATACCTCTGTGAAATATTGGATTGTGGAATAAACCGTCTGATCTGTCAAAAATTTTGAACATTAAACATTTTTAATTACTACCATTACAAAGTGAGTCTGTTTATGTCTTTGTTCATTGTTAATTGTTTTTTTATTGAGTTTTGTTTATAAATGTTATCGTTTTTTTTAAATAGTCTATATATTTTTAACCGGTAGAATAAAGGGTTAAAAACAGGTTGCACTCCGGGAGTGCCGGCAGAATTGAAAACTTGAATATTAACGTTGTGCATTTTTAACATTTTGGAATGGTTAAGGAATAATTTTGCAAGAATTGCTTTAGTTTTATCAGTATGGAAGTACTATAGTTTATGTGGTAAAATGCTATATTCATTTATTGCGGTGTCGTACACAAACATGAAAACACGAACATTCGCGCATTACGAATTTTTTGCGTCCTGGCAAGAGTTTAGAAGTTTTTACCCATTACGAAAAAAAGCGCAACGCCACTAAAGAAGTTTTCACTTCAAAAATTTGAATAATCAAAACACTTATATTATAAGACCTACAATTTTCAGATAAAAAACACATTTAACATTTATGCTGAGGAAGTCCTCGAATGAATGAATGAAACAGTAATTTTCGTGTCACTCCTCGTATAATGCAGCTGACATGATACATGATGGCTTATGCAGAGAGTGGAGAGCATAAGTAAAAGGCCTAGAGTATATTTTACTCTAGAATAGATGAAACTTATTTAATTTTTACCAACATTAAAAAATTATATACAATTCTGCTTTGACGAGATGACAAATGTTATTATTTGGCTTGTTTTTTGGAAAGATATAACCGTGGCCTATAGGCACCATAGATGATATAGTTGCGTCGCAGTCCTGCAGCCGGGATGCTACGCCTATTATGCACATCTACCGGCTAACCTATTCTTCGGACCAGAACACGACAATGTCATTAAGGCAGTGGATATCTACCCGGGCAAGTTGCTGCACAGTACTCTTCCATCAGTGGTCTAGCCGGTACTGATGTATACGTCAACCAGTGCTCGCCTCTAACTAGCTGCCTGGCGGAGATCATCTATTTTTTTCAACGGACCCAGACCAATACCTACGAGAAAAATGCACTGTTTTTGAATTTGATTTTTTTGCGTTCCAAACAAGTATTTAATAATTATTGTACGTTAAATTAACATATTATTAATTATAAAATTTATTTACTTGCTCAAGTAAGAATGAATTTGTAAGCTAATTTGTAATACATAAAAATTAATGAAAAATTTACTGTGATTTATTGGATATGTGACTGATCTTTTACAAACGCGCTTCACGTTATTTTGCACTCTATGGCAAAATGTACTCTAATATAAGATCTCTTATAAATAATGGATCCCAGTTCATCCGTCTGCCAATACCGTTACATATTTATTCGACATGTCGAGGAACAATAAATAAAAACAAAGGTCTCCAAATATAATGCACATAATTCATAGCGGATACTACCGACGTTAAAGGAAATGAAATACTAAGGCATGGGTTCTCAATCTTCTGAAGCTTTATCTTGAGGGAGATAATATTTTAAAGCTAATATAACCCAAAGTTTTTATAATTTTCTCTTGGAACAAATATTATCTTGAAATAGAAAATCGTTTATTATACATAGACCATACAATAATTACTTGTGACGGTTAAGGAAACTTAGCGGTTATTTTTATTCAAGAAGAGACAAACGAGCAAGTGATCACCGCCACCTACAGACATCCGCAGCACCAGGAATTCCTTTTTTACCCCTTTTTTAAAAGATAGTTACAAATATTACACCTTGCAATATGTTTGTAAAAAGTGATTTTAGAAGAAATAAATAGCAAGCTTTATCATCAGTTAGATAGTCTGAAATATTATTTATTTATTTTTCATATGTGTTTAATTTTTTTATTTAATTTTCAACGCCCATTGTAATTTTTTGTTTAAGTTATTACAATGTACCAATTCAATATTTTATTTTTAATTTTATTTGCTCGCCTCTGTCGTCTAGCGGTCCAGGTATTGGACTTGACTTCATGAAGTACCGGGTTCAATCCTCAGATCGGGCAAAAAAAAATTGTATTTTTTTTAATTTTCTATTAAAAATAACGTTGCCCGGGATTGGGTATTATGTGCTCAGTTGGCGATAGGCTTGCCAGCTATCACATTGAGGTACTTCGTGTCTTCGTCTGGTCGTGGGTGCCCAGATTTTGCCTCTGCCTACCCGTTCTAGGCTATGGGTGTGAAGGTACTTTTGTTTTTCTTTAATTTTTTTTTCATTTAAGTAATTTAAAATAGAAAAAACGTTTATTTTACATAGACTATATAATACTTTTTACTTTTTTTACGCTTTATACTTTTATTTTTAAATTGGCTGACCTAATCTATATTGAAGCGAAATAGGGTATATGCATGTATTTTTTAAATGTTTTTAAATGGTAATTTACATCATTATATAAATGTTAAAAAAAACCAGCACCAAAAAAAAAAAGGAATTCAGGTAAAA
>NJDD01001331.1:206249-234185 GCA_002245505.1 Calephelis nemesis
ATTAATTAAAAAGTCAATTTAGACAATTAAGCGTATGATTAATAGAACTGGCATGAAAAAACTTGGATATCATCATCAATTCTACCTATAGAGAATAAATGCCTATTTTAAAACTTTTAAACAACAACTCAAGATGACTTATATATATGGAAGCAATAATAAATTTGTTATTTCTGATCATTAATCTACCGGATAAAACGTTTAACGGCAATCTAACTGATTCTTGCTAATTCGAGACGTATGCATATGCCATATACGTCATGCTTATACATGCTTGCAAATTTTATACATAGACCGTAACTTTGAGGTACTATTAAAAACAGTACCAAAAATGTATTCATATTTGACAAATATGTTGCAGGGATGGAAGGTAGGATGTAGAAAGGAGAGTGTGTGCAGGGAATAGTGTGAATGGAGCGTTGGGTAAGCTATTCCAAAGCGAGGTTTTGAGTCGAAGTGCTAGACTTGCTTTGCATAATTCTGTGCTTATTCCAACGTTGCTGTATGGAAGCGAGAGTTGGGTATGTCAGAAGCATGAGAGTCGGATAAATGCGGTTGATATGAGAGCACTACGGAAAATCTGTGGTGTTACGCATGTTAACCGCATTCATAACAGAGATATGCGTGAAAGAGTGAGATTGATAGGAAGTGTTGGTGTTAAAATGAGAAAGGCTCGTTGATCGAGTGGTTAGCATACACGCCTAACTACACCGACTAACCGAGAAACTCGGGTTCCATTCCCGGCGAGATCAGGCAATGTCAGATATTACAATGTCACTTTGGAGTTTGATTCCATTTGTGTAACTTGTTAAGCGATATTTGTTTATTTATATTTAGCTAATGTAGTAGGTATATAATGCGCATGAAATTAAGCCAAATAAAGACCGCGGTACAGTGTGCCAGCAGAGGACTTCCTAATGGTAAGAAATAACCGCAGTCTAGAAACACCATAGATGCTACAAGTGCGTCGCAATCCTGTGGCCGGGATTTTATCCTTAAGTCTAACGGCTATCCATATTTCTGCACAGCAGTCTACCACTAGTGCCACTAAGATATTAGAAGAGAAGACTGATCGATTTTTTATTTATTTGATAGAAACGTATGTCAAAGTTTATTTCTTGTCGAATGTTTAATGAAAAAAACGAGACCATAAATACTAGTCTTACAGTAGGTACCTATTTTTTACTGATTTGTTAAAATATTGTAATTATTTGCAAAAAACACACACACACAAATGTCAATTCCGCGAGATCTCGAAATTGATAAGATATCGCAGTATTGCTATTCATAATCTCGAGGGATCTCGCTAGAGCCCAGAGATTTAGTTTCCCTAAATTCGAGAGACGAGGAAGAAGGAAGGTAAAAAAACTATGGTGGATGAATTTGTTCGTGATGCTGAATTATCGATTGAAGATGAAATACGGCAGTCAATTAATTTAGTATCCATAAACTATTTAGTGGTCCCATTTAACTAATGCTTACTAGCAGAGAAGCGAAGAGATAAGTATAAGGTTAGGTAAAGTACAAGGTTTATTCTGCATAGAGGACCCAAACTAACACAGGGAAAACTTATAAGCACCGCTTCTAGTAAATAGTAACAGTTATTCATAAGCACCAGAATGGACCAAAATATTACATGAATTATTTAGAGATAACAGACGCCAATATGAAATATATTTTGGAAGATTTATAACATTGACCCGTGTAACGCTATGTAAATTTTATTCATAAAGGAGTAACTATTTTGGAAATATTTTTATTCGACATTTTTTACATCAATAACGCCTCTTCAAACACACATGACATTATATTTAATACCAAACGTTACTCGTTGGTACGCCCATATAATAAAGTTTGTCCTGAAAAAGTACCTAATTACCAGGATAAAAAGTAGGCTATGTCACTCTCCAACTACTTAAGTATATTCACACATTAAAATAGCATAGCTTGCGACGTGAAAGAAGGATAATTAATATAAAATGTTAGTAGTGAATTACAAGTTCCAAAAGTCTTAAGCAATTTGCAATATTCAGAGAATAATTAAATAGGCAAAATATAAAATATCTATAAAACTGAGTCCAATTCATAAATATCATGCCTATAGTGTCTTTTTGTGTGTGTGACCTGATTTATGTAAAACAAAATCGTGGGCCAGTAAATTATTTGATTGTGCTAACGCACCTTTAACCATAAATACAGACATTTAGATGTTCATCACACAAAAGCCTGCACCTTTGGATCAAACCCGAGTTTCACGTTTGGTCGATGGCGTTAGGCGTGTTCTCCAACCCCTCGACCAACAAGGTGGTAATTTCTGCTGCCACCACTATATCTCAGTTTCAGGTGCTAGGATAGCAAGAAAACTATGTCAGTAAAAAAGCAAGGGCGGATCCAGAGGGACGCGCTACTGGGATCATGAACAGGGCAAGAGCATAATTAAATTGAATAAAAGTATTTGTCCTATTTAATTTGGTATCGCCTCTGTGAGCTAGCGGTTCGGCGTCAGGCTTCACTTTTTGAGGTTTTTTTTTCCCAAGTTTGATCCCCGGGTAGGGCAATAAAAAAAAATTAGAAAATGTGTATTTTCAATTTCCCGATTTCCAATTGTCCCGGGTTCGAATCCCGGGTCGGCAACAAAAAGAAAATTGGGTTTTTTTCCAATTTTCTAATAAAAAAAAATATTGCTCGGGATTGGAAATGTGCCCGGTTGGCGAAAGGCTTCCCACCTATCACATTGTGGGACTTAGTGTCTTCGGCTAGTCGTGGGTGCCCTGGTTGTGCCTCTGCCAACCTCTTCGGAGATATGGACATGAAGATGTTTTTTCTTCAATTTTCTAACAAAATAACGTTTGAACTTATTTTGTTTTAGGATTGGGTAGGTGCCCACTTGGAGATAGGCTGGTATTACATTGTGGAACTTAGTGTCTTCGGCTAGTCGTGGGTGCCCTGGTTGTGCCTCTGCCTACCTCTTCGGGGATATGGGCGTGAAGATACTTTTTGAATTTGACCTACCCCAAATATACCTTATGTATTTGACCACCCTGGCTTAAAGACTGGATCCGTGCCAGCTCACATTCACATCCTGAGCTTACGCACCATTACCATCGTTCCTGTCTACAGGCGACGTGTATAGCAAACAGGAAATCCGTCTGCTTGTTTGTCTTTCCAAAAAACTTTACCAATACATCCATCAGTACTGACTTCCGTTGTCAAAGTTCAGCCTCCTAATTGTTGTCCCCTTTATTTACCCAAAAGTAACACGATATGTCATCCACACCAGTTTCCCGACCGGATGTCATACTCGTTAATGTCAATAATATTGTCCAAAGCAGACGCTTATTAGCTGACTCATAGCTAGGGTTGCCAGTCGTGAAATATTTAACTCGCAGGCTAAGAAGACGAAGTACTGGTTTTTGACAATTTTAAAAAAGTCACCTCAATCAAACAAACAAATCAAACAAAAATACAACTTGCAATCTTTTTCTTTGTTTTTCGGTCTGTCAGTTGTGCTTTTTATTCAATGTTTATTTATTTTTTGAAGTTATACTTCTTTTGGCGCGTTAGGAAAAAATTATGAGGGTAAATTTTTACGATGCGCGCGCATACCGTCACGAAAAACCGACATGATGAAGTTAGCTATAGATAACATTTTAGTTTTTTGTGATATTTTTATTAAATATTAAATAAACTTTATTTAACTAAATAATGCATTGTAATAAAACTCTTAATGTATTAAATACCTTTTTTCTATGGTTAGTGTCATTTTGTCTACAAATGTAAAATAAGGCAAAAGATAAAATTTTTAAAAAGATTTTTATCTTATTACGCCGAAGAAGTATAACTTCTAACGCGTGAACATAAGTACACACACAATTTTTTTTTAATTTGGTCGATTATGTTTTATATCTAAGTAATCCTGTGATAAAGTTAAACGAATTAATATTTTAATGATAACATGTCCTTCTAAAAAAAGGCACGAGAAAAGTGATAGAATTCTTATTTGTGCACACAAAAATATTCAAACTCAATTTCATTACAGAAGGGCTATTGGTTAGTTATTTTTTTGAAAGGTAAATAATAAACCAAAATGTGTCATTTGCAGCGTTTCAAAAAAAGAACCATTAAATTCTAATTGATATTGGCCTGTCAATTTCGAAACAAAAACGTTTTCGATAAAAAAAAACCTACTATCAAATTAATACCTTTTATAGTCGTTTAAAAATAATTTGTAAATTTATTGCAAACCGGCATCCTTAATGGTATCAGCTACAAATGTTTGCAAATCAACTAAAACGTGAATTTTGTAAGAAGCAAGGAGGCTGTCAATAAAGCTCAAGCTCTGAATATACAAGCATTTTTACAAACCGTATTTCATTTTTACTTTCTCTCTTTGACGTATCTTGTCTGGTTGATTTTGTTATTTCGATCTCAAAAATGGGAACTCACAATTTTGTGTCTTTTTTATTTAAAAGCTTTCATTTGATGCTTTTTAAATTTTATCAAGGAGTTATCTCGAGTGATCTTTAAATTAACCTGGACTGTTTACTGAAGTCGAAGCCAATCAAATGTACCTTTAATTGGCTTCGACTACAGTAATGATGTCCCTATTTTTTTAACATAACTAGCCCAAAAAGAATTTGCCTGTATTAAATTTTAACAGTTTTATTACATTAAAATAATATTATAAAATAAATTTCTTAACATAGCCACGCAAAAAAATACTGTTTTCATATTGAGAGTTTTATTGAGTTAAAATTACTTTATGAAATAAAAATTAAGTACAACAATCCCTTTCCTGACATTACGTCATATTTGTATAGTTTCCTTTGGATTCTGCACTTAGCACCTTCGGATTTTTTAAATGATTTTAGAGGTGGTTTTCGATCCGATTGTGTGTATTTTTATGTTTGTGACTTGGCCAAATATGAACCAATTTTTATGTCATACAAATACACACTTTTTTTTTGATGATGCAGTCGTGAACAAAGACAAATGCATTATGAACTATATCTCCACACCATATTATATTAATAAATAGGATGTTGATAAAACTTTTGTGATACCATCTCGACATCGTCAGCTGTCTTTAGAAAAAATAATTATCCAATCATGACGTGGTATCTAACAAGTTGAAGTCGGTTTTTGCAGTTTTACTGAGCTTAAATAATGCAAGCTATTGATTAAACATTATAATTAAACGCTAGTGCTAGAAAAATAATTTTTGACAACCCTTAACTAAGTTAATATTTAAAGAACCGACTCACTGTAGAATAATAGTTTTGATTACTTTGGACTGTAATTCGCTTGAAACAGTGAGAGACAACGTTACATGGCTCTAGTGTGAACGGATATGGCACGAATGTGTAATTTTCTTGAATTATTGATAAAAGTAACGAGGTTTTAAGTACACTAAAGTGATAAATACTCAATTTTCTTACACAAGTTTTATGATCCTATTTTTAGTACTATGTCTTTATGAATATTAGATTTTGTAAAAAAAAAAAGTATCTTCACGCCCATATCCCCAAAGAGGTAGGCAGAGGCACAACCAGGGCACCCACGACTAGCCGAAGATACTAAGTCCCACAATGTGATAGGTGGCAAGCCTATCTCCAACCGGGCACATATCCTATCCCGAGCAACACTTTTTTTTATTAGAAAATTTTGAAAAACCCAATTTTCTTTTTGTTTAGATTTTGTAACTAATAATTAAATGATAGGTGGAGCAAGTTATATTTTTACTATACTATTGCATTAAGCTTAAGCTGTTAAAATAGCCGTCTTGAGGTTGAGTAAAAATACCTATTCAATTAAATCAATAAAAAATGATAATTCTAAAAATTTCGTTTTTAATTCCAATTTCCATTTTAAATAGGTATGTAGTTTATAGTTGATACATTTGAAATTGGTTTTCTGACCATTAACTTAGTTACTGTTACTTAAGTAATAGACATATTACTAAAATAGCCCCGAGAAATTAAAAATAATATACTGTCAAATTGATTATTTTAATATTCAACTTAATTTTTTTTTATCGGTAGCAATAATTCCATGATTGCCTAGTTCAAACTCATAATTCAAATTGTAATTGGTCCATAAGAACTAAAGTTTGTTTTTGTTATTATTACATTTAATTTATTCATAACTTTAGTTAAACTTTAACCGATAAATTAATCACTAGACAATATTCTCAAAACTATTTCAAACCACTGTATAAATACCAAACTTTATCTTTACTAAGGATTATGTACGTACTTTGTAAACGAGGTAGTGGTAAGAATATACTGACTCACTCAAGTTAAACAACTTAAGAGGGACGTTAGAACTAAAAGCAATTAATTTCAATCAGCAGTCAAACCATTAGAGTTTATGATTATTTATGAATCTTTGACAAAGTTGTTGCACTTTTAGTTGACTGGGTTCCTTTGAAACCCAGACCTTAGATATTTTAAACCGGTAAAGTTTTGTGAAGTATTATAAAAAGCTATAAGAAAGTATTTATGTAGGTATTGTTGCAATTGTGTTCTAGAGGTCTGTTATTTGACTTGACTTCATGAGGTCAAGATGCCTAGGGGTTGAATAACCAACTCCTATGACAAATTGGAAATAGGCTGCATTGTGCCGGTGGCACTGTCACACTGTTAGATTTATTGTCTTCGGTTAGTCGTGGATACCGTGGTTGGGCTTCTGCCTACATCTTCGGTGATACAGGCGCAAATGTATTTTCCAAAATCTTTGTCTTCGAAATTTCTAGAAATCTCCCAACACTGATACTCCTATCTAGATTTTTTTAGTTAAACTGGTTAATGTTTAACCGTAAGCTATTAGCCTCAGTAAACTTCTAACAGTAGCAGTCTCATGAATTATTTTACTACCTTGTTAGTTGCCAAAGTCATATATAAAATCATGAATATGAAATCATATGAATATCCTATGATTAGATCAGATTTTATAGTAATCTTAATATGGTCCCTGCCCCGAGATGAAAGAATACAGTGACAAATTTTAAGGTTTCGAATTTATAAAACCTTAAAATTTACACCGATCCCTATAATTAATTTTACTCAAGTCTGGCCAGAATTTGGAATTACAGGATCTCGCACTATGACGTCTATGTTCATACAACTATACGTATTATAGGAAGTTAGCTGCTCTCAATAAACACTTGATGTTTACCCGGGATTTCGGCAGCCTATAGAGTATTTCCGATTTTTATATAAATTGTCATCATCCATTACAGTCTTTCAGAAGTTTTTTTTTATAAAAGTTGGTAAACTACGTTTGAACTCGTGTCTTTAACTATATCATTTAATTTCGTCAAAACTGTTCCACTTGTTTTGGCATAACATACAGCTAGACATCCTTTCGCATTTATAATATTAGTATAGAAACAAGAATAGTTATTTACCACTAATAAGAAATCTTACTGACAGATCTAAGAGTTTATGATCCGTAATCAACGACTTGTTTTATAGTATACGCGAATGAGTCACCAATAAAAAAGTCTTTCAACATAATCTTAGTCAGAAAATTGTATTGAGAATAAAACTTGACTAAAACGGAAATACGCTCTTAAAATTAAGTATCCACTTTCAGTTCAAGACTTCGAATGTAACAAAGTAAACCCACTTAAATATATTAAACCTATCGCCAGCATTGAAAGATGCAGAAATCTTGAAAGGTCATTAAACTTGCATTCAGGGTAAGCTGGGGCTAAGCTTATCAGTTGGCGAGCATCCAAGGCGGGCCTTAATCGATGAGGTCAGGCAAATCATAAGCCTAGGAAGTCGTCTTGTGGAATCAAGTTCTTGGGATGAATAATAGATTTATTACATGATATTTGTGTAAACATTGAAGGAAATGGTAACGTTTTGATGGTTTTCTAATGATATAAAGAATAAGCATGTAGCTTTTCTGATGACATGAGACAAACGTAGTCCATAGACACCATTGATGTTACTGGCCGGGATGTTAGGTCTAATGTGCTAGACTATCAGCTACCCTACCCCCTGGAACCGAACAAGGCTGTGACAAACACTGTCATTGCCCAGGTTAGGAAGTTGGCATGTTGCTACACATTACTCTGTAGGCAGTGGCCCTTATTGATGATGATCCATTGAAATCGAAAGAAAAGAAAATGTCTTTTTTTTTAATTTTATTAATAAAAACAACGTTGTCTGGGATTATCTGATCTGCACCCTTCTTGGAAAATGCCAATTCAATGTGGTGGTCATCCGTCGCACCACCATATTTGAATCTAATTCTGTGCCTATCCATATTCTTTTGCCATATTTCTTTTATCCGTATTCTTTTGCCTCCTTAGATGTGGAGGTACCCAAACCTTTGTAGTATTTATGATGATTCATATGTCCTTGGTTGGCGAAAGTTTTACCATCCATTTTACACCTACATTACACACAAGTGGGACTTAGTGTCTTCGGCTAATGATAGGTGTCTATGTTTTACCTCTGCCTTCTCCTGAGAAGATACAGACATGAAGATACTTTATGAAATGTAACAAATAAAAAATAGAATTCACAATCTCTAAATATAAGTATCCAGTAAGTGGTAAAAGATCAACCACAAAATATTCATGACAAAGTGCTGACGTAGAGTCCTCATCGACTAATGCTTTACTTTTCAGTCCAAGGTCTATACAAGGTCACTTCAGGGCCAAGATTTTGAACGAAGGCCAATATCTGCATAATCTGTTTTAGATTCAACTTTTTGACAACCCTACGCCCGCTGCTTCGTTAGTTTATTATTACTTTTTTGTTTCGAACACATCTCCGCTAGCTTTTGATCGATGTCGATAAAACTAGTTAGCTTAGATTTAAAATTAAAGCTTTTTGAGTTTAAAGTTTTATCGTAATACGGAACAAACAAACTAATGGTGATATATATAGAGCTTTACCAGCCACCGTCATTTACTAGATACCCCATCTTTTCTGCCTCAACACGATATTGACGAGCACTGTAATGATAACAGGGAAATAAGGCAGAAATAACTCAGGACATTTATTGCAAAATACTACCATTTAGTGTTTAATTTTTAAAGTTATACTTCTTTTGGCGCGTTAGAAAAAAATTATGAGGGTAAATTTTTACGATGCACGCGCACACCGTCACGAAAAACCGACACGATGAAGTTAGCTATAGATAACATTTTAGTTTTTTGTGATATTTTTATTAAACATTAAATAATCTTTATTTAACTAAATAATGCATTATAATAAAACTTTTAATGTATTAAATACCTTTTTTCTACAGTTAGTGTCATTTTGTCTACAAATGTAAAATAAGGCAAAAGATAAAATTTTTAAAAAGATTTTTATCTTATTACGCCGAAGAAGTATAACTTCTAACGCGTGTACATAAGTACACACACAATTTTTTTTATTTTAGAAATCTTAACGTAATTCATCAGTGTGGTAAAATACGACTAAGGCAATCATTTTCGTTTTGGCATTATGGTGACAACGCGGCGGTACTAAGTCGAATAAGACGTTGTAAGGCTTTTTCTATATCTTTCATTCATCAAAATGAAATCCGAAAGTCTGACTATTCGGAGTAAGTCAAAGTATTAAGGTGTTATTTACAATGTCTCGGCCGGTGTTCTAGACCAATGTGTACATGGTGCATTACATAAAGCACGCTGCATTTAGGTTTCCGTTGCTATTAATAGAAACACCATGTTCATTTTACTAATAAACCAAAACCTTAGTATTGCCACTTGCAGTAAGCCTGATAGTAACGAGATGTTATTCAAAATGTAGATTCCACCGTAATAAAGTATTATCTGACTTTCTCTGTAAAGTATTATCTGATCTGAATTGACTTACCCGGAGTCCGCGACCAACATGTACAAGGTGCATTACATAAAGGTCACTGCCAATTAAAGGGTTGAGTTCGAGAATGGTTTAACTAACAAATACGTGATTTGACGCAAATGACATTTTAAACATTCAGAGCATTATTTTCAATTCTACTAAAAAAAGTCACCCTAAGTAAAAAGTTAAAAAGAGATTTTTATATTAGTACTGAGATAATTATGATATTTTATGTAGGTTTAATTAATATTCAATATTTTTTGTAACAGCGATCTCGACATCTGTGTCAGTTAAATCGTTTTAAGACAATATCTCGAGATATAATGCGATTCTCGTTATTTTGAAAAGGGCATTAAATAAATTATTTCTTTCTGAATCCAACGATACCAATAACTAATTTTTAAAAAAAATACAGTTTAACCATTCTTGAACTCAACCCTTCAATTGCCAATTCATCTGTACGACTATTTGCATGAAGCCCCTTAATAAAAATTTATGGATATACTCGCTAGCGATGCCGTAAAACATTTGTAAAAAATCTATAAACAGCGTCTCTTCTGCTAACTAAGAGAACTAAATTTTCAGAGAAAAACCGCTGCAGATTTCAGTACGGAAATTATCGAACGTTATTTATAATAACACATTTTGAAAGCTCTATTAGTAACGAGTCGTTATCTACTATTTGAAGTTATCCTGATTTCTGAGTCCTCTACCATTAGCAATTACACATAAAATGTACCATTACGTAAAGCTCCCTGCACTCAAAAGTGCACGTTGGTATCACTAACTAAAAAGAAAAGACTAGTTTCCCTTATTAAATAAGTCTAAAAATATCAGGATTGCCGTTTGCAGTAAGTCAACAACTTAAGTAACTTAAATAAGTAACTAAGTAACTTAAGTAAGTAAATAAGTAACTTAAGTAAGTAGTAACAACGAAGCATTATTACAAGTCACTCAGCCGAAGTCCTCGACTGAAGTGTATATAGACATAATGCATAACATTTTCTATAAAGAAGAAAATACGAGTCTATTATCAAATGTAGCTTGATCCCTATAGTAACAAATGTTATCCGCAACTTAGACTCATCCGGCGTCCTCGACCAATGTATACACGTGGCATTACATAAAGCTTATTGCATTCAAGTGCTCGGTGCTATTAATAAGCTACAAGTACGTGGCTTCCTGAACCTGAGTTAATGTTTAAGCTCAATTTACTGGTCCTTCAGTTCGTGGTTGTTCCGTTCATGGAGCACTTACGGACTGAAATAGCTGCAATTAATACTAATGACTCATTATGAATTATATTCATTAGTTAAATGTTACATTTATAGTTTATCCTACGCGAGGGCTATTGTACTGGAACACCCAGTTTAACATAAATTAATAAAAAAAAGTTGTGTGTGCGATTTACACGCGATAGAAGTGACACTTCAGTAAATCGACAAAAGAATGAGATAAATACATAATCCACACATTTTTGTATTTGTGTCTCTTACTTGTCGTTTTTTCCGTTGCACCCGGTTTGAAATCACGATTCTAAAGAAATTTCACTTAAAAAAAACATTGGACAAATTACACAAATTGAATCTAACCCCAAAGTAAGCAAATTATTTGCTTGTGTTATGGGTGTTAGTCAACGATGCTAATACTTAGAAATACTTAAATAGATACCAGAATATATTTAATATCTACGTTTAGACCCGGAAATGCAGACATATAAATATTCATTACAAAAATGCCTGGCCCCCGTTGGGTATCGAATCCGAGCCTCGCGGTTGATCGGTGTAGCTAGGCGTGTACACTAGCCACTCGACCAACGAGTCGGTCAGTAACATATTTAGTTGTGAATAGATATTGTAGGCGTACCTGCCTAAAACAGTAAGCTTTTTTGGAGGATTTCGTTTGGATATCGAGATAAAAATTAACATAATCTTCCATCTTACTATCCTCTGTTTTTTGAATGACTAATGTATTGGCAGCCTCGTGGTTTTTTCAACTTTACCGAACTTAAACTATCTCTACTCACAAAAAGTAAACCATACCGTACCGTTAAAAGAAGTTAGCTCTTTTAAGTAATAACAATTTTTAAAATCGCTTTCGCTTTTACTGACAAATCTATTAACATACATAAAAATACTACAGGGTCGAATGTATAACCTCTTCCTTGTTTGAACGTGTACAAGTGTTTTGGAAGTGAAAACTTCTTTAGCGGCGTTGCGTACTTTTTTGGAATGGGTAAAAACTTCTAAACTCGTGTTAGAACTCGTGACCTGATCGAAAATTCGTAAGACGGCACAGGGCGCTTGCGTGAATGTTCTTGATATCATGTTTAATGATACTACTATCATACTGATAATTAACGCAATTCTTGAAAAATTATTCCCCAACCATTCCCAAATATCCAAAATGCACAACGTTAATATTCAAGTTTTCACTTCTGCCGGCACTTCCCTAGGTTAATGTTTAAAAGAAGTGTTTATTTATTCCCTATTGTAGAATATAAATACAAACATACCAGATCAAAAAATTGCACTAATGGCGGTCTCTTAAAGCATCTGTAGCCAGCGTAAATATAAACCTTATCCACCTTTCGCCGAAGTCGGATAAAAAGCTAGATATACAATTACTCGCAAATCATGTGTAAGAGCGGCAGCTACCTTTTAATGGATATAATAGGTTGATTACTAGGTAAGATAAACAAACAATGAAATAACAGGGAAAATACTTTTTTAGATATACCGCAATTGTGAACAAAAACTCACTATGCGATATTTTTGTGGTACTGTAACAAAGTAAGTATCTTCACGCCCATATCCCCGAAGTAGTTGGCAGTGGCACAACCAGAGCACCCACGACTTGCTGAAGACCCCAAGTAACACAATGTGATAGGTGACAAGCCTATCTCCAATCGAGTATACAAACAAACCCAAGCAACATTATTTTTTAATAGAAAATTTTAATAAAAAAGCACATTGTCTTTTTGTTGCCTGACCTGGGCCAACATGAAGTCAAGTTCAACACCTAAACCGTTAAACTACAGAGGCGGCACTACAAAACCTTCAATTAAATTTTGTGATCGAATATTTGATACAATTAATCAATTTTTTTTTATGATAGTGGAAGGCAAACAAGCAGACGGATTTCCTGATGTTAAGAAATTCCCGCCTAGAGACACCAAAGGTGGTAATGGTGCGTTGCCAACCTGAGGCCGGGATGTTAGGCCTCGAGCAAAAGTAAGTTTACCGGCTACCTTACTCTCCAAACCGGAACACGTCGTGACCTTATGGCGGCAGGAATAGGTAAGGCGGTGGTACCGATCCGGGCGAGTCGCTGCTAAACTCTACCACCTAATCAGATGGAAGGCAGATGGTCTATTCTGCAAAGGAGCCCGGGGAGAGACCAACACGGGGGTCAATTCATTGTCATGTTCCGATCGAGTAGGGTAACCGGTAGACTTACGTATTAGGCCAAACGTCTCGACCACAAAACAGCGACCCTCCTATAACATCTATGGTTTTTATGTATCCATGAATGTTGGTAATTTTACTTCCTCATCGACTTTCGAAAATTTTGAGTGTTTTATATAAGTAATATGTTGTCTCAGAGTCACTTTTCAATACTTTAAATTCAGTACTTTTCTTGCTATGCCTATGATAAATTTTTAGACTTCTAAAAAAAAGAATGGATTGAATTTTGAAAACTGATTTACATTGACCAACGATAGGTACAATTGAAAATCTTGTCTGACGAAATTTTTGCAAGGTTTTTAAAAATTTCAGCACGAGAAAAATGCTAAAATTAAAAGATCTCCCTCTTTGTTCCAGAAAATTAACCATTGCTTTAATTTTTCAAGCCGCAATAACGTCACAATTTTGTCGTAATCAGGCTAGCTACTACGTGGTGTTTGCCCACCAACTGACTGACTACAATATTGGAGTAATTCGGTGGCATAAATCACTAGATCACAGTATGCGGTGGGGTCATTGCATCCCGACACCAACAAATACAAATTATATCTGCATTAAAAAGTCACCCCGTGAGTTATTCTCGCGACGAATTAAATGCGCACTTAAACAATGACCGCAGGGACAGCAAAAATCTAGATATAGCATGGCGTCATTAGTAACTACCACAATGGAACAATAGTGGGAAATCTTCAGAACGAAATTCACGGCTCCGTGAGAAAGTAACGTGAATCCCATTTCTCTTTGCTTTTTGCGGATTGCATTTTTTGCTATTTGAATGCACGTTAATTTGAGATCCGTAAAAAGTCAGACACTAGTTTTTTGTACTCAAAATAGACATAAAGAACAGGAAAATACAAAAAAAATACACTGTACAAAAGCAAGTTTATGACCAAAAAAAATTTTAAAATATTTATTTTCAGATAATTTAAGACATTAAACTATACTCACAAAAAGAAAAAAGTGGACGGTGAGCAAACTAAAGACCACAAGAGAGAAAAATATGTGATTAACAACCTTCTTTCTCACTTATTGTATTTTTTGTAACAAGGGATTTGCAAAATATTCAAGCAAAATATGGTTTATCATACGCAGGTACAACTTTGACAATACAATTCAAAGTTGTTGCCTACTGTTTTACCCAAATCACTTTTTAAATAATTTTCAAAAACGTATTAGGAAAAACGTTTTTATTTCTAGAGATGGGAACCTGTGACCAGACACTCTACCTTTATTAATACAAAATGAATTGGACGACTCCAACCATTATCTGTGATTCTAGTTTAAAAGTATCTTCACGCCCATATCCCCGAAGAGGTAGGCAGAGGCACAACCAGGGCACCCACGACTAGCCGAAGACACTAAGTCCCACAATGTGATAGGTGGCAAGCCTATCGCCGACCGGGCACATTTCCAATCCCAACCAACATTTTTTTTATTAGAAAATTGTTAAAATCCAATTTTATTTTTGTTGGCCGACCCGGGATTCGAACCCGAGACCTCATGCAGTCAAGTCTAACACCCGAACCGCTAGACCACAGAGGCGGTTTTAGCTTAATAGCGAAAAAGTAAAACAAAACATCTTCACGCCCGCATCCCCCGAAGAGATAGGCAGATATACAACCAGTACTTTGTGTGTAGGTGACAGGCCTTTTGAAACTGGACACTTATCCCATCCCCGGCAAAGTTAATTTCATTAAAACACATTTTGAGTTGCTTTGAGAGCAATGACAACAACGGCAACACACGCAATAGTTTTGTCGAATAAAGCAATAATTTATTAGTAACTCCGCCCTCTAAGAATTTTTATCGCTTAAATGTTTTGATAAGAAATATGAGAACTTGTAAGTAATTAGAAGAATGTTACGCTCGTGTAAGGTAGTAAAAATATATCATACTAATTAGTGTATCCCTCGACATCCCATTGAGACAGCTCGCGTGATAATATTTTTACCGTGCGACTCCGCAGTAATTTCTAACCTCCAATCAAATAAATACGGAAACAGTTACCTGTTTCCGAAATGTACCGAACCTTCAAAAAAAGATCTTACTTCCAAGTAGTAGGAGTTCTTCATACACTTCACATTTTAGACAAAAAAAGGAAGATTCTTGCCGTCTTACCACAAAAAAAATAGACGTTAAACTAAACATTATACAAAATTGATATTCAACCCATAGCATGCTGCACGTCGGTTATGTTATTGGCTGAGGATCCAATTTTAGACATCCCACTACTATTATAAATACAAAAGTTTATGACTATAAATAGATATTTGTTAATCTTTCACGCAAAACTTACTGGCCGGATTTAGATGAAATTTTAACGGAATATATTTTATACATCCTAATATCATATAAGCTACAATTTATAAAAAAAAATAACCTGGTTTGCGGGCAAAGCCGCGAACGGAATAGTTTAAGTTAAGTTAAGCGCGGTAAAACTACAAAAAAACTGAATGCGGTTTCTATAAGTAAGTAATTTTGGTACACAAAAATTTAGTATTTTCCTTTGTCACCCTAGGATCCCATCATCAGATTTAAATTTGGTAGCAATGGGACCACCTCGAAAGTACGTCATTTCAATTAAAAAAATATAAATTTGAAATAAGAAAGTAATTATCAAAATCAGTTCAGAAATGACGGAAAAATCGATTAACATACATAGAAACTCCTGTATTTATTCGAACATGCAACCTCCTCCTTTTTTGAACGTGTTTAACGATTAATTATTTTTTTGTTGTAAGGATGTTGAGGTTTAAAAAAGTGTTTATTTATTCTTCATTGCGCAACATAAATACAAACATACAACATATGAAAATGGTACAAATGTCTGTCTTTTAAAGTATTTTTAGCTTGTGTAAATGACAATCTTATTCAGGTAGAGAACAACTGCAATATAATGTTTGTAACGTATAATTTAAAAAAAGTAACAAGTCTCATCTTTTTCGACATCTTTCCGCAGCTATTCCTTTTTTTCACCAGACCTTCTCAGTGAGTGACCATATTTATTGCTCATTCTATATACGAATCGGAATCGGAGTACAGCACTAGCAAGTACGATGATTGTTTATTCGGCAGCGAACAAGCACATGGCTCTCCTGATGATAAAAGACAACCGTGCCCTCTAGACACCATTGATCATATAGATGCATCGTTGTCCTATAGTATTGTGTAAGTAGACCTGCCACCATACCCTCTGGATCGGAATGACGACGGTGTCGTTGACGGCAAGAATAGGTAAGGTTTGGGTCCCTTCACTCACTCTTCTCTCTTTCACACACTTTCTTTAAGCAATCTATCCTCAGTGGTTATTTTGCAATTTTCTCCCAAATAAATTGCAAATTAAATAATGTTAATTAGATTTAAGTAAGGATTTCCGTCTTCTTCATCAATTTTATTTTATCCTCAGTGGTCTTTGTCTTAGTGACCCAGATAACCTATTAAATATTTACGTTCTTAAGTATTTAAATTTCATAGCTTGTTTGACGTAGCTGCGAAAGTATACGAGTATTCTTAATACAAAGTAGTATTTCAGATATAAAATACTAGGGACGCCTTGACGGAAATTCGTCTCAGTCAATATTTCATGGACCATTAATCAGCTGTAAATCCAACGACAGTGATACATTAATAAACTCCGTGCGATATATGGCAACACATTTTTGTACGAATTATTTCCAACATTTTAGTTTCGACAATTTTCATGTGCTTGGTTTAAAATTTCAGAATTTTATATTAAAATTAACACATACGCTAACCCCTCGACCAACGAGACGGTCAACATTTAACGCAATATCGTTTGGTAACTTGTGGTGGTGGTAGCTTAGAACCGGGGAAGAACATAGGGTACATTTTATCCCGTTCAACAGCGAGGAAACTAGGAAAAACAACATTTGAATTTTTCCCATACAAAATGAACGGGCGGTACAAAGTTCGCCGGAACAGCTAGTATTTTATAAAAACAATATTATTAACTATTTTTTGAATTTATAACAAACTAGCTTTTACTTCTTAGCTCGCATTTAAGTCAATCAAAAATATCCTACTTTTAATACCTCCAAAATATATTTAAAAGTTTCATGAAGTTTGGTTAAGTAGTTTCGTGTTAATGGAACAAACAAACTTACATTCGCATTAGCTGGGATATTACAATATACAGCCTTATACTCGATGCATGTCTCTAGTCGGTTATTTACCATGAACTAGCACACGACATAGAATACGGCTATCTATCATCTAGCATGATATCTAAACATTAATTCAATATCGTTTGACGTACTGGAATAACGCGAATAAGTTCGTTTTATGAGAACTGCTAATAATAATATTCTTGAATATTCTAGCAGGTACTTAGACTTCATTTCAAAGCGGTTCAGTTGTTAGACTTGACTGCTTGAGGTCCCGAGTTTGAACACCGGGTCGGGCAACAAAAAGAAAATTGGGTTATTCCTATTTTCTAATAAAAAAAGTGATGCTCGGGATTGGGAACGTCCCGGTTGGCGATAGGCTTGCCACCTATCACATTGTGGGACTTAGTATCTTCGGCTAGTAGTGCCCTGGTTGTGCCTCGCCTATCTCTTCGGGGATATGGGCGTGAAGATGCTTTAGTTGCAAGCTGTAATGTCAGAAATTAAAAAAGAGATTTGATGGTTTTTGGAAAAAGATAGTGCTCAAGTTTCTGACCTTGATGACTTCCAGTATACTGAAATTAAAAATGTTTGCCACAATGCCACAGACAGACACGCACACACAATGAGATACGTCAAACTTACCACGCCCCTCTCGTCGTGCTCGTTACCCTCGTCGTCGCTTTGATAATATTTGCCGTCAAAAAAGTCAAAACTAATTAAAGTACTATTAATTAGTATCAATCAGTACTATTAACTAAACATGGAAATATTTTGTTACGACTTACAATTTTGAGTTTGGTAGTGAAAGTAATGAAGTGAGAAAAAAAAATTATATTGCAACAAGAAAAGGCAAGGTTTAAGCCCGGTTCCTATAATCAACGAGCCGTAATCCGTTAATATAACCATTGGTAATTTCCCAAAAAGTAACGAGGCGTTGCTTACAGTTACACAAAATATTTTAGACTTACCAATACAACTAACAACCTAA
The DNA here is from genome assembly GCA_002245505.1 of Calephelis nemesis. NCBI lineage: Eukaryota > Metazoa > Arthropoda > Insecta > Lepidoptera > Riodinidae > Calephelis > Calephelis nemesis. The sequence goes on from NJDD01001331.1 coordinate 224,662, forward strand.
GTTAGGATTTTTACTATTTGGACAAAAAGCTCCCATTCGTAAGCACAACGACTCGTTTCATAAATATAGGAACCGGGCATTAGGCGCTTATCCTGATGATCCATCGCAGTAGTACTAGTCCTAGTATATACTAGCTAATACTAGTATGCAAGCAATACTAATATGTAACTGCTATTACCACCAGTGTGTAGTGGGTGTGTAGCAGATACTAGTTAAATCGACTAAAGGTACCAAAGATAGTAACTTTAGATGGAGACATAAAGCCACCAGCTCCAGCTCTACATCGGAAAGCCAAAGTGACAAAGTGACAAAGTGCATTTGCCTAGGTTCACATCATAGGCCTGCCGCCTTAATGACAGTATCTGGCTTGTGTCAGTATGGTGATTGGAATAACATATAATACAACTTTAACAAGACGCGACCTACCTCTAAAGTATACCCAGTATACCAACCAGTAACAACTATGGTGTATGTAGATCACAATTGTTTCTTACCATCAGAATAGCCATTTGGTTGTACGCTGTCTCATGCAATAAAAAAACTTTGCTTGATTTTGAGAAGCCTCTAGTAAAAGATGTTTGCCCCACATTTCTAAGTTCATAAATGTGCATGCTTCTTAAGTTCATAAGATCTTATTTTGATGCTTTCAGACAGTCGTATAAGGAAATCCGATATCATATTGTGTCAGCTGAAGTGGCAGTGGGCGGGGCACATAGCGCGAAGAACTGATGGCCGTTGGGGCAGAAAAGTTCTCGAGTGGAGACCACGTACCGGCAAGCGAAGCATAGGACGGCCACCCACGAGATGGACAGACGACCTTATGAGGGTCGCGGGGTCTCGTTGGATGCAGGCCGCTTCCATCCGGTCGAAGTGGAAGTCAATGGGGGAGGCCTATGTTCAGCAGTGGACGTCCTATGGCTGAAATGATGATGATGATGATGATGATGATTGTGTCAGGGCACTATGTGCTCATATATTACTTATTTACCTTTTAACATTAATACGGCTATCATGATATGTACCTGAAATGAAAATAAATAAAATATTAGGAACAAACATAAAAATATAAATAAAGTATATAATACTATTTCGTCAGAGTAAATAAGTCACTATTTTAGTACAATCTTTCATTCCCTATTATTTGTTCTTTTGGAGATTGATTAAAAAAGGTATGTTTATAAGCTCTGAACCTTTAACTATATGCATATCAAATTTTATCAGATCAAAATAAAGAATACAGCTGGGATAATGCTGCTGTAAACTCATCCCGTCTTATTAATAAATGTGGATTAACATGGGAGTAGAATTGAGTTGATATTAAAGTCGGTATCATTTTGTAATAAAGACTAAAATACCAGGTTAAACCTTGGAGTATTTTACCGCGCGTTTATCAACATGGTGGATCGAGTTTGGACTCATTCGATTTGCCTTAACTAGAAGAAACATGGTTAATCATAATATACATACCTAGTTAAAATCGGACTGTGAAATATTACATTTACCGTCTTATTAATATATACGGCGTAAAGTACGCCAAGGTTCATTCTGGTATTATAGTATATTACAAAGTTATACAGACTATAATGTCAACCAAATTTAACTCCTTCGCAAGTCCATATTTATTAAGGTTTTTGTCAATGAAGAGCAAAAAGTCGATATCTTTTCTGTTTGCTTACTTATAGTTTTCATAATAAACAAATAAATCAAAAACCTGAAGTAATACACATTTTGTTATATGTGTATAGTAATACAAACACAATTAAATCTAATAAATAAACAAATATATATCCCTGTACAAGTTACATATAATGAACCTAACCCCAAAGTAAGCAAATTACATGCTTGTGTTATGTGTGTTAGTTAACGATTCTAATACATAGAAATACTTAAATAGGTACCAGAAATCAGAATAAATTTAATAAACACTCAGACCCGGAAATGCAGTCATCGAAATGTTCAACACACAAATGGCTGCCCACGTTGGGAATGGAACCCGAGCTTCGCGTTTGATCGGTGTAGTTAGGCGTGTACGCTAGCCACTCGACCAACGAGGCCAATTCTTTGAGTTGAATTAATACTCAAAGATCTAATCTTAATTGTCTGCGTTATTGGTATAAGTTCATTAGATAGAAATAACAAATACATAGTCTTTGCTTATTCATAAAAATAACTTGTTAAGCAACACTCAGACTCCGAAATTCATATCGCCTCGTTAGTCGAAGGGTTAGCGTACACGCCTGCACTGACAAAACGCGTGGCTCTGCTTCGATTCCATGACAGGTCTGTATTTTTCGGGTTTGGGTATTTATTTTTGAAGTAAAACTTTTATTTTGGAATGGGTAAAAACTTCTAAACTCGCGACAGGACACATGACCGAAAATTCGTAAGACGGCGCAGGGCCCTGGCGCGAATGTTCGTATTGTCATGTTTGTGTACGATAGCGCAATAAATGAATATTGTATTCTACCATATAAACGATAGTACTTTCGTACTCATAATTACAGCGATTCATGCAAAATTATTCCCTAACCATTCCAAAATATCAAAAATGCACAAAGTTAATATTCAAGTTTTCACTTCTGCCGGCACTCCCGGAGTGCAACCCGGCGTTTTTTTTTCACCACACACGAACATGTAATTTGCTAAAGGTAGGTTTGACAAAACATATAAGTAATCATTACAATTGATTTTTAAAGAACTTAATGAAAAGTGGGACTCTGGACGTGAATAGTATTTGAAAAGCGGTAGTTTGGCCTCGTCAAGGTCCACGAGCGACGGGCTCATTCTGGTCCTCGCCGACACACTCTGTTTCCCACACTGGTCGCTAGTCCGTTGCTTTGGAATCTACATAGCGTGGTCAGTTACACTGATGCTTTATGTTTTCTTTGTAAATTTAAACTGAAATACTGTTTTAAAAAAGAAAGAAGAAAATTTGTCGTCTCTGTGGTCTAGTGATCCTTGGGTTGATTCCCGGGTCGATAACTCAAACTGTGTTTCTTCGGTAAAAAGTTACCCAGGATTGGTTAGTTTTCTATTTAAATATTTAACACTAATCGAACAAGATTTTTGTTAAAAAAAGGAAATTAATTCTTAATCAATATTTTGATAACCTTATATACATGAGATTACAAAAATATCGTTAGTAATAGAGTCATATTTTCACACCAAGCCCCTTACGGGGTAGGGAGACAGACCACAAAGTGGCAAATGTCACGATCTCTGCAGATCTCCATGGATATTATTAACTAATATAATGAAATATATATTATACTAGTCAACCTGACAAAGTTCGTATCGCTTAAAAGTACTTATAGTTGGTGTCGAGAAAAAAATTGAAAACAATGTTTATTTTACTTTCCCTACAATCTTCCCGATTTTTCTCTGTATATGATTCTTCCTCTGACAATAACAAAAAAAAATAGAATATATAAAATTGGCCTATCCGTTCAGAGGTGATGCCATGATCACGCAAAATAGGGATTCATTTATATTTGGTAGTAGTCGCCCATTGGTCGAAATTCGACCATAATAAATTTTAATAACTTGTTCATAAGAACGCCATCTTCACTTATCAAGACCTACTACTTTGTTTCCTAAATAGTTAATGCGTCATCTGTGATCTTTTATCGTTATCATACTATAATAATATTGTAAAGAGGAAAACTTTGTTTGTTTGTTTGTTTGAATGAATAGGCTCAAAAACTACTGGACCGATTTTCAAAACATTGTTACACCATTCGAAAGCTACATTATCCACGAGTGACATAGGATTTGTTTCATCCAAATCGGTATAGTAGAAGCCAAGTTACGCAGGCGAAGCTGCGTGAAACTGCTAGTCATCAATATGTATGTTTGTGTGTGTAAAATGCATGGTACTCCTTGTAATGTTTTATTTTTTTAATTAATGCACTTTATAAACATTATCACTAAAAATTTAACGTTCTGCACTTCTCCTACATATAAACTATAAGTGTGCCAAATTTCATACTGCTTCGTCAGCGCAATTTTCGTAAAAAAGGGGTCCAAAGTTTTTGCTTCACGTTATAATATATGAATAATTTAATGATAATGTAACATAACGAAATATATGAAAAAAAGTATCTTCACGCCCATATCCCCGAAGAGGTAGGCACAACCAGGGCACCCACAACTAGCCGAAGATACTAAGTCCCACAATGTGATAGGTGGCAAGCCTATCGCCAACCGGGCCACATTTCCAATCCGAAGCAACATTTTTTTATTAGAAAATTGGAAAAATCCTATTTACTTTTAGTTGCCTGACCCGGGATTCGAACCCGGGACCTCATACAGTCAAGTCCAACACCTGAACCGCTAGACCACGGAGGCGATATAAACCAAGAATAATCTGGATGGATGTCAAATGTTGACAACAAGTAAGAAACGTTATAATCAAAACATGAGACTGAGAGAAATATTAATCAACCAGGAGTATAAATTAGCAATTCCCTTCCAATACCTATAAAATCTCTCCAAAGAATTAACAAAAAAGAAGGAAACGCGTGTGAAGTCTTTGAAGCTTCTCTTGCCAGTTATAAACACATGGGCGAGCATAGAAAATTATGGCAAAGAAAGTTTAAATACAGTGTTTGTCGTTTGCCGTAACACTCGGCTGCCTACGTCAAAGGGAAGTCATTCTACCGTAGTGCAGTGTTGCCGGACAAAAAAATGTCATCTTGTTTGGACCACGGACATTAAAATAGAATTTGCAACGCTTTTGCAATGTTCTAAAGTGAAAATGCACTTCACATTTTTGTGTTATAGCGCAAACATTTTGTTATCTTTCGTTCGTATCAAGTAATGAAACTCCATTTTGTGTTACGGAAAAACGCGAAATTTTTTATCTGTGGACAAAGTATAGAGACAGTATATTCACGTCACAATTACAGTGACGTTGCTTTCTTATGGTATTGGAAGACAAACAAGCAGACAGATTTCCTGATGGTAAGAAATTCACGCCGGCTAGAGACACCAGAGATGGTAATGGTGCGTTGCCAACCTGAGGCCGAGATTTTAGGCCTTGAGTTGAAGTTTACTGGCTACCTTACCTGCTGGTCCGGAACACTTCAACGGCAAGCACTGACGTTATGACGCGATAATCCGGGCGAGTTTTTGCGAAACTCTACCACAGAGTAGGATGTCACGGTGCTAGTGACGGTAAGCCTATGCTCGCCTTTTACGAGCTGCCTGGCAGGAAGGCAGATGATATAATCTGCAAAGGAGCCCAGACCAACACGGGGAAAAAACACATTTGCCGTAGGACTACATATCTTCATTATGGACATAATAATTAAAAAACTGAAGGCTAATAACTGCAAAAATTAGACGTCGATTCCCGTTACATAAAATAAATTCACAGGGTTATTCTATTTCACTGGGACTCCATCGTCAGATCCAGACTTAGTGTCAATTGGAAATTAAAAAAAATGTTTGGAATCAATCACTTGGAAATAAAAAAAGGAATGTTTAAAATCGTTTTAAAAATGACGGAGAAATCGGTTAACGTACATAAAAATAAATTATCTTTTCGAATGAGTTAAAAAACAAAAGAACACGCTATCTTGCTGAACAACAACAAAGGAAATTTTTTTTTATAATCTAAAATATTGAAAATTAAAGTAATTAAAAAATACATATTACAAAAATGTCGGTATTTTAGAAACTTTGTTATAAGTTTACGGTTACTAATATTTTTGATTACTGCAATTGAATCCTAACAACCATAACCACCTAAGATATTTTGGTTAATTAAAAAAAATGGTAAACTAAGTAAGAAGATATTGATTCTGCTGTTCACAAACAAATCCTATTTAAGATGCATGCTTTTTCAAATGAAACATAAACGAAAGAGATGGAACATTTAAGACATATCAGATTAGTCTAGACATGTCAAATTCAAATGAAATTCTAAAAGTGTTTGTCTCTTTCTATTACTTTCGTTGAAGAAAGACAGCAATAACTTAAAAATTGTTTAGTGAGTGCTTAACAATAGTACCACCATTAAATTACTACAGATTTGTAACCAGATAGGATTTCAAATCTGTAGTAAAACAACTTCCCGTAAACAATTGACCGGAATTGGAAAAAAATGGGATAAAAACGTAAAAATAAAACATATCGTCAGAACTAATATCCTTGGAGCCGTTTAAAAAAGTTGCAACACATTTGCAATTATTTAAGTGAATAACTTTATGCACTCATTATCGGATTTCTAGTACAATATTGCAGACAGTTGCGAGTGTTTGCGGCTGTACGTCACTATTAACATAATAATGGAGCGTAACGGACCAACTTACGTTTAAAATTTAAACTGTAAAAAGTTGATTTACTTATTTATTTTTACGGGGGAGGTCAGCGAACAAGCACATGACTCTTCTGATAGTAAGAGGCAATTGTGACCTATGTCATAGCTGTTACAAAGGCGTTGCTGTCCTAAGACCGGGACGAAGGGTCTATTGTACAAGTCTACCCTACCCTACCCCCTAAACCGCAACATGACATTGCCATTGCGGCTGTAGTATTGCGCACCACTCCATCGTCAGTGGTCTTGTTGATGATGACTATATTGTACAGTTAAAAACCGCCAGGCAGGGAGGCAGTTTTTTTTTATGATATTTGAAGGCAAACAAGCAGACGGATTTCCTGATGGTAAGAAATTCACGTCGCCTAGAGACACCAAAGGTGGTAATGTTGCGTTGCCAACCTGGACCGGGATGTTAGGCCTCGAGCAAAAGTAAGTTTACCGGCTACCTTACCCTCCGAACCGGCACACGTCATGACGTTATGGCGGCAGGAATAAGTAAGGCGGTGGTACCAATCCGGGCGAGTCGCTACTAAACTCTACCACCTAGTCAGAATTCATGGTGTTAGTGACGATGAGCTTTTGCTCGCCTTTTACGAGCTGCCTAGCAAGGAAGGCAGATGGTCTATTCTACAAAGGAGCCCGGACCAACACGGGGAACCAGTAACATTTGTGGTGTGTACATGCAACGGGTAACTCCTAGCTTAAACCTCGTAAATCAATTGCAGACTAAAAATTTACAAAAACTTGATTGTACTTTACATTAGTATATAGTTGAAATGATCTACTGTTTTAATATTGAACATAGACTAAAGTAAGAGTAAATTTAAGTTTATGTTAAAGTATATATCCCTGTGTAATAAACACTATAACATTAAACTGAACCTTTGATTACTTAGTCTATATTTACGGTTAAGGCTTAAAGACCGTAATAAATGATTATTACATACTAGCTGCGCCCCGCGGTTTCACCCGCGTAAGTCCCAATCCCGCGGGAACTCCGGGATAAAAAGTAGCCTATATATTATTCTGGGTCTTCAGCTACCTACAAACCAAATTTCATCGTAATCGGCTTTCTAGTTTTTGCGTGAAAGAGTAACAAACATCCATACATCCATACATACAAACTTTCGCATTTATAATATTAATAGGATGAATAATAAACGATTTTGTGGCAACAGAAAATGCATTCGTTATGGTTTCTAGGCCAACAGCGCAAGCGTTTTGTGTATTAGCATCACAAAGGATAACGGAGCGTCATTAGTTAACGTTAAGCTTGCAACAGTAACTGTGTTTGACAAACAGTTCAGTCTTATAGGAAATTGAATGTTAAGGGATTTGTGGTAGTACAAAGCACTATAAACATCGATATTAAATTATAGGAGAAATGTGTAAACAAGAAACACGAGAACATGTTGCCACCACTATTCCTCCACCTAGTCCACCCAGTAACCAGAACGCAGCACCAAGTCGAGATACGGTCTCCCGGGAGTCCTTGTTGCTTGCGCTGTAGGAAACAGTCCAAATCCATCTAAATATTGATGTCTCGGGCTGCGCACCCTGCTCGGCCCACAAAGCCCGGTGAAGTTGTAAAAACCACGAGGTTGGCAACACATTAGTCATTACAAAAAAAAAAAGAGAACATGTTGGTCCGGGCTCCTTTGCAGAATAGACCATTTGCCTTTCTACAAGGCAACTCATAAAAGGCGAGCTTAGGCTTACCGTCACTAACACCGTAACTTCGTACTAAGTGGTAGAGTTTTGCAGTGACTCGTCCGGATTGGAACCACCGCTTTACCTGTTTCTGCCGCCATATCGTCAATGCTTGCCGGTGACGTGTTCCGGTTCGGAGGATAAGGTAGCCGATAAACTTACTTTTGCTCCAGGCTTAACATCCCGGCCTCAGGTTGGCAACGTACCATTACCACCTTTGGTGTCTCTAGGCGGCGTGAATTTCTAACCATCAGGAAATCCGTCTGCTTGTTTGCCTTCCACTATCGTAAAAAAACATTGTAAACCCATTCCAAAAAGAGGAGGGTCTGAATTCGACTATATTTTTGTAAAAAATCCAGTCATAATACATATTAACATCTGGATTCTCTCAGCATAATTTCTATAATATATTTTATATGTATTTTATAAACGTTATTTACTATTCCTTATAACCCAAGAATAAAATTTGCTTTCTTTGTTGTTAGATTACTTCTTATTCGAAAATGTTATTATTTACTAGCCTCCTCGGCGAACTTTGTACTTGATTAATATCAACATACAACATAGCTAACATTTTGTAAGAATGAAAATATTGCTTTTCCTATTTTTCCGGTTTTTCTCTATATAAGAACCTTCTCCTAGAAGAAGAAGTTCCCGAATGACGTGATGACCAAGTAAAATTGGGATTCATTTTAATAAAAACAGTTTTACGTATTTAACAAAAAAAGTATGTTCGCGCCCTCATCCCCGAAAAGTTAGGCAGAGACACAACCACGATTCTCGACTAGCTGAAGACACTAAGTCACTACACTACAAAACTCACTACAAAAGAACACATATCCAACCTGAGCCGCGTTATCTTTATTAGAAAAACAAAAATTTACAAGTTTATATTATTTTAGTTGCCCGACCGTGAGATCGAACACGGGACCCCAAGATATCAAGTCACGCCGGACCGCTAGGTCACAGAGGCGAATTATATCTCAGAAAAAATATCCTAATTTTTTTAAACGTCGTCTATGTACTTTCTGATTTTTAAAAATTCATAACACTATTAATAACTGTATCTATACATATAATAAATCTGTAGAAGGGTCAATTCTGTACATTGAAAATATTGAAAAAATAAATAGCGTGTAAAGGAATAGGGAACACACTGAATCGAAACCAAACTTAAATATGTAATTAAAAAAATGTTGGTCTATCTGTCTGTATGTTCAGGCATCACGTGAAAACTAACAGTTCGATTTCGATAAAACTTGGTATAATTATACCTTATTATCCTGGGCATAAAATGGAATACTTTTTATTCTGGGAAAATACGTAAAAAAACAAATTTTTCAGTTTTAGACCGACATCCACGCGGACGGAGTCGCGGGCGGAAGCTAGTTAATAATATTCATATCAATGGACAGGTTCCATTCAATATATAAATGACACTTGATATGATTTACCTACATGTTACAAACCGCAACTACCATGTTCTAGATAA